>OZ022505.1:43966917-44451239 GCA_963989385.1 Ctena decussata | reverse complement strand
TAGTTCGTGGGTTATAGCTGTTGTTCTGGAGTTTGTTACTGATATACACTTTTGGCTGGCAAGCGGCACCTCAGGATGTGAGACCATTAACCCATTGCATTCTGGGTATTTTTTGTCGTCTGCTGAAATTGTCGTCTGCATCAAAAATCAAGAATATTTTGACAATATTGGTCTAACTAACTCTTGTAGAAATGATGTCTACGCAGCAAACAGTTTGAATCTCAGATCAGGCCCCACAAACGTGGGGCCTGATCTGAATCCAAACTGTTTGCCCAGATACCCCTTTAGGGGGGTATCCTGAATGGAATGGGTTAAGTGCCTAATTACCCTAAATGGGGACATTTTAAGGTGTATGGGTACACCTGCATGTTTTTCTGCCATTTTCACAAGGGGACAACTTTTGTGACTTCTGTTTGCTTGTATTTTCATTGGTGGCACATATCTGAAGGTCCTGTTTGCTAGTCATTTGTTGATATGTGGTTGGAAGTGTTATTGTTTTAGAAAGACATGAGCTATGCTGTTAAGTTTTTAGATAACCAAATAGTAGAAATCACAGCAGAGCTGAGTTTTTATACGCCCATTTGAAAAAACGGACGTATTATGGCATGGCGTTATCCGTCTGTCCGTCAACATTCTTGTGCGCACCATATCTCAGAAACAGTTTGAGATATCTTCATGAAATTTCGTAGGCATATATATTAGGATGGGGTAAAGTGATGGTTGTTCCCCTTTTCTTAGTTTCCAAGTTATGCCCCTTTGATTATATTTTATCCTACTAGTCTTGTGCGTGCCATAACCAGATAACCATTTGGGATATCTTGAAACTTCCTAGCAATGTGTATGAGGGTCAGATGATGTGTCGCGTATAACAATGGTTGCTCTCCCTTTCTTCATTTTGGAGCTGCATCTCTTTGATTTAGATTTGTAGGCTATTTTTAGCTCACCAGAGCCGAAGGCTCCGGGGGAGCTTATAGGATAGGCAGTGGTCCGTCGTCGTCGTCTGTCGTCGTATGTCGTCGTCGTCGTCTGTCGTCCGTCAACACTTTTAAACAACATCTCCTCTGGAACTACTAGGCCGATTGGGCCCAAATTTCATCTGTGGCATCCTTTGGCTGGGGGATTGAAAGTTTGTGTTTTTTATGAAAATTGGCCCTTTAGTTTGGTTGCTATGGCAACTTAGAGTTCCCATTGACTTATAATGGGGAAAATTGAAAAATGGCATTTTCTGCCAGGCCATTGCAGATATGTTAATAAAACTTTTATAGAAATGTTCCTTTAGATGTCTTCTATCAGCTATATGTTTTTTTGGCCCACTGCTCCTTCTATTGGTTGCCATGGAAACCGAAATGCAAAAAAAAATGGAAAAAAATACTTAAAAAATTATCTCCTCTGAAGCCATTGGGCCGATAAGGCCCAGGTTTCATCTGTGGCATCTTTGGGCTTGGGGATTGAAAGTTTGTGTTTTTTGAGATCATCAGCCCTTTAGTTTGGTTGCTACGGCAACTTAGAGTTCCCATTGACTTATAATGGGGAAAATTGAAAATGGCATTTCTGCCAAGCCATTGCAGATATGTTGATAAAACTTTTATAGAATGTTTCTTAAGATGTCTTCTATTAGCTATATATTTTTTGGCCCACTACTCCTTTTATTGGTTGCCATGGAAACCGAAATGTAAAAAAAATGGAACCAAAAATACTTAAAAGATTATCTCCTCTGAAGCCACTGGGCCTATAAGGCCCAGTTTTCATCTGTGGCATCCTTGGGCTGGGGGATTGAAAGTTTGTGTTTTTATGAAAATCGGCCCTTTAGTTTTGTTGCTATGGTAACTTAGAGTTGCATTGACTTGTAGTGGGGAAAATTGAAAAATGGCATTTACAGCCAAGCCATTGCAGATATGTTCACAAACTTTTATAGATTGTTCCTTGAGAATTCTCTTATTAGTTATGTTTTTTTTTTTTTTTGCCCACTGCTCCTTTTATTGGTTGCCATGGAAACCAAAATGCAAAAAAAAAATGAAAAAAAAACACTTAAAAAATTACCTTCTCAGATGCCATTTGGCCAATTAGGCCCTGATTTCATCTGAAGTATCCTTAGGCTGGGGGATTGAAAATTTATTTTTATATAAAATCGGCTCTTTAGTTTGGTTGCTATGGCAATTAGTGTTGCATTGACTTGTAATGGGGAAAATTAAAAACTGACATTTACTGCATATATATGGAAAATAGTTATATATTTTGTTATCAACTCAACAGACTGTCAGACTGAGACTTTGTAGTTGTATATTTTGTATTAACGTGTAGTACTAATGTGACAGCAATTTGAGCCTATACATTTTGAGCTAGAGATCTGGTGAGCTTTGTGGCCCGTGGGCCTCTTGTTGTGTATACTAATCTTATGCATTCAATAACTTAGTAACCATTTGGAATATCTTGATGAAACTTTATAGCAATGTGCATGATCACAAGACTATGTGTCACATATAAGAATGGTTGTTTCCCCTTACTTAATTTTGGAGTAACCTCCCTTTGATTAGTTTTTTAGGCTAACCAATTCCCCCATAACTCCTTAACCCTTGGAAATATTTCAATGAAACTTTGTAGGAATGTGTATATTAATGGGGCAATGTATCATGAGCATGGACCACAACTCTGGCTTACTTACTTCCTGAATTATCTGCCCTTGCATCAATTTCCGTTTTACTCTGTAACTCCTTAACCGTTGGAAATATTTTAACAAAACTTTATGGTGATGTGTATATTTTCAAGGGGAAAGTATTGTGACCGAGAGTTTATGAATCATCTCCCTTGTTTGACTTTGGCATTTCTCAACTTCTGAGCTGTTTTACCCTGGAAGCTGATTTTTGGTATACTAAAAGTATTTGATGTGTTAGATGTTTTGATAACATTGCAGTCAATAATTACAGAGTTGTTTTCCCTGTTTGTCTGCCTGTCCATCCTTCAATAAACAATCTTGTTCATTCTGTAACTCCTTCATGACACTGAAACGGGCGTATTATGCGCCGCTTGCGAAGCTCTTGTTAGCTGAATGTTCAGCTCATTTGTACAAAAGTATAGGAAGAGCTGTTGTACGTTGTCACGCCAGCGTTGTCATAGGTGTTAGTGTCTGCTTCAACATAGGCATCATACAGATGTTTGGTTGATGGGCATATATGTGAGTTAGGCGAGCTATTATGTAAGTAGATCGGTCTTGTTTGAATTTTTCCTTGGTATGTAGAACCAAGTAAATAGTTTCAATAAAAAAATAATAAACTTCCTTTTGCAACAGCATAACTGTAATCTGTAGTGCTTCCACAAAGCCAATAATACATTTCAATTTAAGTAGTTCTTGATTGCATACACAACTAACAGTCTAAGTGCTTGAACATGTGGAAGGTTTAACAATGTTTACTAGGTAAGGAAAATGGGAAGACATTTTACAGTAGGAGCAAGTCTTAGTACAGGGGCCTGAAGGAAAGATTTTACATAGCAGTTTTCCGTAATTCTCTTGCTTTTGCCTCCATTCAACTTGTATCAAAATCTTACATAGTGGGTGTAGTTTGGGGTGGGGAGATGGTAATAGATGGGTAGTTTTGCAATTCCAATGACACAGGGCGATTATCTTTGCTATCTATATTTCACAAGTTCTTAGTTTGCTGACAGTGCATGTAATTTAGGTCTATTTAGTTGCATGAACTATTGAATGCTGCATGGTTGTGGTATGCAGAATGGTATAGTCTGACAAAAAAATATAAAAGTAATATTATATTTATTAGGTTGATGGGTTATTTTCTGCAGTGAGTATTTTTCCTGCTTTCGCACAATTCCCAATGCTATAGCTTAATACTGTTTGACTTATTAAGCATAAGAATAAAGAATTGAAAAGTAAGTAAGTTCAATCAGGCAAAAATCCTAGCAATGGGTTCAGCATTATTGGAAGATAAATATAGAATTGGAACTGGGTCATGTCACAGAAAGTTTAGATGAAAAATTTACACACACGTGCATGCATGGATGCACACACAAGTAAGCTACTTGAATTCCTCATATTTTCTTTTGATTCTGTAAAATTTTTTACTAGTCCTTGCACCTTGTTTGTGTAGCTAGTATACAATAGTTTAAAAACATATAGACTCAAAACCCAACCCCACAATTCCCTTCATTTTAAGAATTCTGTAATTGAGCCGCGACATGGCGAAACCAGCAAAGTGGTTGTGTGCCCAGTGCTGACTCAGATCAGCCTGGGCATCTGCCCAGTCTGATCAGACTCATTGCTGTCTCCATGGAGGTAGCTTAGAACCTTAGCTATCTTTTAAGTGCTTAGTGAAGATTCTGATCAGACTGGGCTGATGCCAAGGCTGATCTGAGTCTGCCTTGGGTGCACAACCACTTCCTGTGAGTTTATAATATAAACCAGTCACTACCAATCATACACCTAAGTAAATTTTCCTGCTTATCTGCTTCCCTCTCCACCATCTCCCCTCCTTCTGTGCAATCTTGGCTCTTACTAAGAAGACTGGTCCTTAGTCTGATTTGGTTCAGCACTATTCAGTCAGACATCTTTATCCAAATATTTAGGGGTTTTGTAGTGATCTGAAATGTAGATAATCAAAATGGGGTTTTTGTGGTCATCTGAAATGTAGATTATCAAAATGGGTCTGAAATGCAGGTAATCAAAATGGGGTTTCTGTAGTCATCTGAAATACAGATAATCAAAATGGGGTTTCTGTGGTCATCTGAAATGCAGGTAATTAAAATGGGGTTTCTGTGGTCATCTGAAATGCAGATAATCAAAATGGGGTTTCTGTGGTCATCTGAAATGCAGATAATCAAAATGGGGTTTCTGTGGTCATCTGAAATGCAATATAATCAAAATGGGATTTCTGTGGTCATCTGAAATGCAGATAATCAAAATGGGGTTTCTGTGGTCATCTGAAATGCAGGTAATCAAAATGGGGTTTCTGTGGTCATCTGAAATGCAGATAATCAAAATGGGGTTTCTGTGGCCATCTGAAATGCAGGTAATCAAAATGGGGTTTCTGTGGTCATCTGAAATGCAGATAATCAAAATGGTGGTTCTGTGGTCATCTGAAATGCAGATAATCAAAATGGGGTTTCTTTGGTCATCTGAAATGCAGATAATCAAAATGGATACAATAAGAACTCTTTGAATTGACTGAGGTTTTTGCATGTCGGCTGATCTTTTGAAATAGTGTTTGTTTTGAGTAATGCTTTAAACCTAATATTTTTTAAGTGTTTATTTATTGGGTTCTCGTCGTGAGGATTCATACACAAGAAAATTAAGTGATAATGTACATGTGATAAATACACTTAGGCAGCCCCCAGATTGCTTGAGGAGTGTAAAAATGCTGCTTAAAAATACAGTTGTTTTAGGGGCTGCCTAGAAATCGCCTGCTTTGTTTGAACCCCCTGAGACAGGTTTTGCTTTAAGAGTTTAATTTCAAACGTTGATATCTCAAATATGCCAATATTTTTTTATAAAAAATGTGAGAAGTATAAGCTTTTGCTTCTCACATATTTTCAACAAAAAATATCAATGTATTTGGCTATAAAGTCGTAAAATACTTAAAATACTTAATGAGTTGACCGCTTAACGAGCTCGTTAGGCGAACGATGCTTTGAACAACTGGGCCCTGGAGTTTCCAAAACATATAGATGCTACAAGGTGATTGGATTCTTCTCCATGTTTTTTCTGCAATTTTTACAAAGACGAAGGGATAATTTTGTGACTAACTATTTGCTTCCTTTGACTAGAATGCTCTGTCTAAATGAAGTCTACTCTTAAAGGAAATAATTGGCTCCAGGAAAGGGAATTCTTTCCTTCAGGAGTTGACTTCCAGTAGGGAAGGGAGGTAAAAATGGAAATGTCAGAGTTAGCCCTGAAAGTGTATCCATTCACCTAAATTGGAATTTGCACATTAAACAGGCAAAAATGTCTTTGATGAATAAAGTACAATATTACTTCAAATACTCTGACACATAAGTGTTTCTGATTTCAAACTTGGACAGATTCATTGTCTATACAAAATTTTTATCAAACTTCACAAATATTTTACCAGACGTTGTAGACCCTATCAGACTCATACTCAGGATGGATTTGAGAGGATTCTCAACAAGTATGTTATGACTTATCAGTAGTTGTAATAAAGTTACAAGTGCAGTCCAAGCCAAGTCTGTATCACATTATACTGATGTTTTAAGCCAAGTCTTCCATCTGTGAGTCTATCCCAATTCTCAAAAGGGGGCATGGGAGAAGAACTAAATAAGCTGTTGCTTCCGTTCTGATCCCATTATTTATAACAGTTTGTATATTTTGTACATGTATGTGGATTTTTGAAATAGATATGTTCAAGCCAAAATGGGTGCATTTAGTGAAAAGTGTCACACTGAATGGCAAACCGTGTAGATCAAGATGATACTTCCATTATGAGCCATCCAATCTGGATCTTCAGTATTAGCAAATGTTTCAAAGTTGAAAGATTTAAGTTTGCTTATTTACTATACAATATGTTACAGGAGTCCCCAACTTCCAGTGAAAAGATCTCGCCATTATCTCCAGAGCAACTCAGAGACATAGAAAAGACATTGAGGCATAATCAAGGCTTTGACCAACAAAGAGCAAGTCCTATTAAAAAGGCATTGAAGACAGGGAAAAATATATTCAGTAAGTAGCACACATTGATTTGGATTAATTTAAGACTTCAGGGTCCAATTGTTCAGAGCATCGTTTGCTTAATGGAGTCGTTCGTCAAGAATTTGTTAAGTCTTGTACTACACATTAAATCAAGCGTCGTAATACCTTTTGCTGAAAAAATGAGAGGAGCTTTTGCACTGCAGTTTTGGGGGCAAGAAATGGCAGTGTTTTGGAACACAATATGTTTGAAAAATTAACTTCTCGTTTACAAATCCTGATAAGTTTTGAACAACTGGACCCAGAAATAAATATGTAGGATTGTTATGAGAAGGGCTAGAAATGTAGAAATATATGGGGGTAAAATTTATGATGAAAGTGTTAAGCAGCTTACGATCCACAATCAAATGATTCAGCCAAGAGCATGAACTTGTTTAAATCACCTTACAAGTTTCAGAATGTCTACAAATAGAAGAATATCTTGTATTTTTAAATTATAGTTCTATGATAAATATATCAGATCTTAAGGTTATATTCTAACATAGTGTCTTTGTTTTTTGTTATACATAGTCAAATATGAGTAACAAAATATGTCTTTATAGGTTTGTTCTTACGTATACATTGAACATATTATATATGTAGAGAACTATATTACTATTATTGTATTTACGTTCCTGGGGACAAAAATTCAAGTTGTCTCAATTTTAGACATGCTCTTGTGTACTAAAAGTTCCCCAATTTCTTAATATGTATTCCTACTATTCCTCTGTAAACATGTCATGTTCCCAGATATGGAAGTTGGCACATGAACATCATGAACATAAATACACCATGAACATTTGTACAATGACAGTATTTGATTATGTTGATATTTTAGCGATTTATTAAGACAACTACTTTTTTATGATGTCATTAGGCATCTGTTGTGATGTCATTTGGACGTCACTGGTTTCCATTATCTGTTGACTGTTTATGTTATAAGATAAAAGTCATATTTAATTGATGAACAACTAATACTGTATTTATTCGGTTTTAAGATGGTGATTTTTTTTCTTCTTCCAAACTAATCTAAAAAATCTAGATCCATTTCATAATATTGAATTAGATTTTAGGGATTGTTTTGGAAGGGAAAAACACATCTTGTAGTAGAATTTAAGAGAACGGATTAAGATATTGATATTTAGGGTCATTATAGAAATAGAAAAAAATAAAATACTGATACATTGCCAATTAATATGGTAATAATGATTCTCTGCAGTTGTTCAAGAGAGTTTGCGAGAGACAAAAAGTTACCCATCAGCTGATCTCACAGGTTCATTGAGGAGAAAGTTTTCCTCTCCGACCTTGAACCTTCTCCGGCGGACTAAGTCCTCCATTAAAATTCTCAGGGACAAAAGTGAGTGGCGGCCATCTTTCTGGCTGCTGGAATGAGGAATGTTTCTTTGACAGTATCTTGTGATGCACCCTTTCTTGTTGGTCTTTTAGCCCATTCCATTCGGGATACCCCTTTAGGGGTATCTGGGCAAACAGTTTGGATCCAGATCAGGCCCCACAAATGTGGGGACTGATCTGAGATCCAAACTGTTTGCTGCCTAGACATCATTTCTACAAGAGTTAGTTAGACCAATATTGTCAAAATATTCTTGATTTTTGATGCAGACGACAATTTCAGCAGACGACAAAAATTACCCAGAATGCAATGGGTTAGACTTGATTGACAAAACGAACTGCTCATATCCACCCGGAATACACTTGTCTGATACACTATATTTCTTCTAATATGCGTTGCAATTCACAAATCCTCTAAACGAAAATTTTGAAACAAAATTTGGGCAAAAACGACAAATTTTGTTGTTTAAAGCCATTATTGATGGAATTTTGGCTCAAAATAATGTGCATTCAATGACTTTTTGAGCTATCTTTTGTTTTGAAAACAACACACAGAATTTCTGACATGACATATTCCCCAAAATATTAATGTTCTTGAAACCCGGTGCACAGAGAGTGGATCCTTAGCTAACAGTCACCTTTCTACAGCAGCCACTTCTGTGTAATAGCCAATATTTTTATCCCAGTTTCTCAAAGAGTACTTTCACTTTATACAGTCAACTCTCAATATCTCGAAGTCGAACTTCAGCCCAAACAACTGATATCTGATACCAGAAAATTTACTTTGAGATATCAGTAGTTTGAGATAACAGGAGTTGAAATGTAAATAGAAATAGGAAATTTATTCTTTGATATAAGAAGATACTTTGAGATATCAGTGTTCGAGATATCGGGTGCTGACTGTAGTTTCTTTGTAAGGCGAATAATATTCCACCATTTTCTCAAAGGGAGACAGCATTGGTGACTTTCTGTTTGCTTCCCTGGAGGACAGAGCCCTTTCTAAATAAGGCCCAGAGGTTATAAAACATTCTCAAACTCAAAATAAAGGACACTGCTTTATTTTGAGTTTGAGATTATTCTCAAGTTTTATAAGCTCAAACCAAGGTCTATCCTTTCCTTAATATTTAACCTCCATTTGAAAGGGAAAATGTATCCATTCAGATTAAAGGAGGTAATTGGGAAACATTTCCCATTCTGTACCTACTAGGAGGTGGCTGTAGTAGGGAGGTTGCACTTTAATTGGACTGAATTTGTTTGCTGTCTGCTGACTGTACTGGGAAGTGACCGGTTGGAACCCTCTGTTCTCTGAATTGGCATAGTTATGCTCTTGTTTATATTGCTCTATCTTCAGTGGAAAAATCGACTCTGTATTTATAATAAAGTAGCAGACAATGATATAAGATACCAGTCTGTTTCTTAGTTAACCCTTAAAGCGCCAAAAAGCAGACAACAAAATTTACGTCTGCAGAATTTAAAAAAAATGTCTCGTTCAAGCGATATCATGTTGAGAATTCGAACACTAGAGGGCAAACAGTGTAGATTCAGATGAGGTGGCTCATTATGAGCCACCTCATCTGGCTCTACACAGTTTGCCAATTCAACAATTTTAATTTTTGGCGCTTTAAGGGTTAAAACCTATTTAAGCCCTGTGGAAGTACCCGATGTCCATTATGTTTCTCTTGAGCAGAAACTTTGTTTTAAGCATAGGATTCCACTGAGGATAGAGCTCTGTTCAAGTTTTTACAATTCCTTATAAAGCTTTGTAGGCTGATTATTGTAGGCACCATTTGAAAGCTTTAAGCATGTGGATATTTTCATGCTTTTAGAGCTTTTTGAATTTAAATGTTCTTAATCAAATGCATTTCATATGTTTTAAAAGAAACACACAGTTGTTAGGCTCAAAAGAAAAAAAAAGAATTGAAAGAAGTACATTCATATTTCATTCGTATTTAATTGATGGTAAACTATTGATGATGTTGAGGGTAATTCTGCAGGCTTTGTGTTTGATGGCCTTAAAATCAGCTGTCAAGTTGAGTAAGAAAATTTAAAGTTCCATGGATACCACAAAATCAGCGGTCAAGTTGAGTGCTAAAATTTAAAGTTCCATGGATACCACAAAATCAGGTGTCAAATTGAGTGCTAAAATTTAATTTTCCATGGTTACCACTAGGGCTGGCACAATTAATCGAATTATCGGTTAATTGGTCGATAAACAAAACAAAAACAATTATTGATCAAAGAAATTAAGTAATCGATTACCTGCTGAAAATGTCCTGTCACTTTCTGCTATAAAATATTAGAAATTTCTCTCGTTATTCACTTCTTATGTCCTCCAAACGAAAACAGAAGTCTCGGAGACCAACCAGAAACGTTGAAGAGTATTTGTGATAGGGTGAATAGGTTGTAATGAATAGCATAAACCCGTTGTGTTCTGGTCAGTTCAGACGACCTAGTTAATGCTTTGCGCAAAACTCGGAACATTTTATCAGTTCAGTAGCCTCTCTTATAATTTTAATCCAGTCTTTTTAGTAAAATGATTAGAATTTAGGTCTTTATTAACATGCAAATCGATAGATATTGTCCGGGTAGTTGTACTGAAAGTAGGTACTACCAACTACCGAAGGTTGCTAATCTGAATCTGAACAGAACAAGATGGTGGCTTGTTTTGTTATTGCCAACTAGCTGCCAATTTAGGAAGCCAATTAGCGTGGATTGGCATATCAGTAGACAAGATTTAATCAAAGGTAATTGATAATTTGAATAGTTATCAACTGTATTGTTTGTTAGTGTACCTTGTCAAAACGTTTTAGCACAAATCTGTGCCACCAAAGCTTCTTAACATACCCATTTTCAATTTGCCTCGTTCAGCCATTACTAATCGGTTAGTTATCGAAACGACCGGACCTATAATCGATTACCATTTTGGCTTCGATTAGCCAGCCCTAGTTACCACAAAATCAGCTGTCAAGTTGAGTGCTGAAATTTAAAGTTCCATGGATACCACAAAATCAGCTGTCAAGTTGAGTGCTAAAATTTAAGGTTCCATGGATACCGGCTGTCAAGTTGAGTGCTAAAATTGAAGGTTCCATGGATACCACAAAATCAGCTGTCAAGTCGAGTGCTAAAATTTAAAGTTCCATGGATACCACAAAATCAGGTGTCAAGTTGAGTGCTAAAATTTAAGGTTCCATGGATACCACAAACTCAGCTGTCAAATTGAGTGCTAAAATTTAAAGTTTCATGGATACCACAGCAGCTCTCATTTAGGGTACACATACCCTTTAACACTATAATCAGTTTTGTCACAGAGTGTTCAGTCTTTGAATTTGAACAAGTCCAGATAATGATAACAGGCTTGAAGGTTATAAAACATCTTCATGCTCAACTCAGCTGAGCATGAAATTTTACCGCCTAATAAATTGCAAATTACTGATATTAGTACGGTTTTCATGCTCAGTTTAGCTGAGTATGAAATTTTCTCTGCTTATGAATTTGAAAATGCCAACATTAGTTGGCATTTTCATATTTATCAGCAGAGAAAATTTCATGCTCAGCTGAGTTGAGCACAAAATAAGTTTTATAACCTCGGGGCCAGGACATGGCACTATGGACCCAGATCAAACAGCTCTGGGGCCATGCTGCCTGCTCATTGATCAGTTTGATGTATATAATAGGAATATCTGTATTTCTACAGTTGATCTATCAAGCCTTACAAGAAATGAGGACACTGTCTCTATCATATTAAATTTTATATACTCGTTTCTTCTTGATGCTGAATCTCCTCATGAATGAAGTGGACTGCTCCATTCCCCCAATCTGAAAATGGAATTTGCTGCAGCTGTTGTTGCATATTCATGGGCAATGTTACAGGAAAAGATGTTAGAAATAATTATGTTCTATCAATGTATTTTATACCATACAGACCTAAATTAATTGATTTACAGTGGTACCGCATAAAAGTTTTCCCTTTTCGATTTGGGTTGTTGTGGGTCATAAAAAAATAAATGATTTGGATTGGCTGAACTTTGAAAGATTATACTGATTATACTGCCCGCATATACCGCATGTGGGTATACCTCAGGTGGGGAGCGGAGGTAAGGTAGTGGATAACATGCTGGACTACCAATACAGGGGTGACAAGTTCAGTCCCGTGCTTCTCTGGTCTTTTGTATGAGACTTGAACGGAGGTCCCATCTTCATAATGTTGGTGGGACGTTTAAACTGAGTTCACTCACTTTCATATGTCATAGAACTCTCTGGATAACAAAAAAAAAAAAAAAATGGAACAAAAAAAAAAGGGAAGAAAACACACTCACCGAGCTACTAACACATCTATGATAATGAGGCATATGAGTAGTTCCATCAGAAAAGATACATTTTACCATATATTTTAATAGCAAAGCCTCTGATCAAAAGTATTCCCCTGACATATTTGTGCATCCTGAAAATAAAGACCAGTCAGTCTAAATAGATAGACAGGCTGATCTGATTCTTGCTGTTTATATCTTATCTGGTGGGACAGCTCATATGTTTGTTTTGGCATTTAAGTTTGAACTACATGTTTGTACACATTCATATTATGGATATTCTAAAATGCAAAGGGAAATAACTTTATTGAAAAGATGAGGGCTGTTTATATAGACATTAGACGTCTTTTCCATATGACATTGCTCAGCAGTTACTGTTCTTGCATGAAAGTAGTGTAGAATCTTTCTTGAAACAAATTAGCTTAGTATAAATGAGCCGCAACACGAGAAAACCAACAAAGTGGTTCTGTGCACAACGCAGACTCAGATCAGCCTGGGCATTAGCCCAGTCTAATCAGTCTGCCCTAAGCACTTACAGGGTAGCTAAAGGTCTAATCTTCCTTCATGCGGACAGCGAAGACTCTGATCAGACTGGCTGAACTGAGTCTGCACTGGGCGCACAAGCACTTTGTTGTTGGTTTTCTCGTGTCGCCGCTCAAATCAGTATTGAGACACCTTTCAAATTACTTTTGAGACACTTTAGAATGACTTTTAATTGCTTCTAAAAATTTGAACAAGTTGATTTCATGGTCTGGCATTGCATTAGAATTTTGCTTCGGTACAAAAATGACTGAATAGCCAGGACCACAATGCTTTATTACCTGCAGTTTGATCTGTATTTACATTGTCGTTGACAGTGTAGACCCTAATCAGACTGATCCTTTTAGGAGCAGCCAGGGCCTGGTCTTTTAAAACTAAAAACATTGCTTATTTAAGAGACATAATAATATAATAATTTATTTTCAAACTTATTGAAATAGTTTATTGTTTGATCATTATTTATAAGCTTATTAAAAGCTGTTGGCTTTTAGGTACAGGGGGTAGGAAGAAAAAGGACTCTACTGCAGAAGAGAGTGATGAGGATGGGGAGGGGACCACATTGCATCCCTTAGGGGCCAAGAGACCACCACAGTGTAAGTTTTCAGGTGTATGTGTTTTGTAAAACTGTTACATTGAAAATTTATGTTTAAAGATATCCCTCTCCCTGCTTTTTATAGATGAACCACACACGGGCATGCCACATCGTCCTCCAATTAGTCAAAAACCACAAAAACCACAAAAACCAAAGTGGCTTGGGGAGCGTAAGTGTACACTTGTGCGCAAACATATTACGTGCTTAGCTCTTGCACATTCATAGCAATCAGTCATTTCAGCCGGCCATACCAGACTATTAAAGTTTTTCATAAATTTGAGCTGTGGATGAAACCTGTTCTTAGGGTAAACTGTTGAGGCTCATCTGGAGTTATCACGTGAGTTGTTAGCTTCAGGAAGGGTCTTCTGTCCGGAAACATTCAGGATAGGTTCTTTCCCTTGCATACCTTTTCTCTCAACTAAATGTATAAGTGTATGGTTACATATCATGTTTTTCAGCCATTTTTAAAGGGAGACGTTTCTGACTTCATTTTTACTTCCCTGGGTGAGGAAAACCTTTTCAAAATGAGGTTCACTCATAAAGAGGAGCAATTCTTTCTTTGAACATCAGGTCAACTCATAAAGGAAAGATTTGCTCCTCTTTCTTTTAAGAGTGGAGCCCCATTGAGAAGGGAGGCAAAAATGAAAATGGCATAGTTGCATCCACTGAAAATGTATCCATTCACAAAGTAGGTAGCAGCAAATTAGTTTGTAAGTTCTGTCATGTGCATTGTGTATCATGATCTAAACTATGGGAAAAGGTATGCTAAATGCCCGAGATGAAAGCAGAAACCCAAATCAGCCCACACAGTACAGGCTGTCTGCTGTTCATGGTCAAAGGTATACGTACTGAACAAACAGGACTGTGCCTTTATCAGCTATAGTATGGTATGGCCCATTTGGTATCTGGCTGCACAGTGTACATCTGCATATTCATGATTTCCATCATTATCATATTGTCAGTCTCTAAGACTGACACCTTCTAAGACTGACTTTAAGTCAACTGTCATCATTCCATTTCATCAATCATAATTTATAGCCCTTCCTGAATCTACTGGCTCATGAAATGAAATATTTATATTGTCCACCTTCTATTTACCATCATATTAGCTTGTTTGCTTAAGCTTGTAGAAGTGACTGTTATCATCAGTCTTGTCTTCAATTAGGCTTTATATATACCTTTTGTAGCGGTAGCATCTACAGAATAAACAGAATAGTCTGGTTGCCAAATGAAGATTTTGGGTGGAACCCAAAAAAATAGTCCGCACAAAATGTGTTTGCATAAATGTGTTCACCAACATGTCCGCACATTGAAACTGAATGATGCCATCTTGGCATCGTTGGGGAAATTAAAATATTCAAGATGGCGTCCAAGATGGCCGCCAATGGATAAAATCCTCAATATCTTCTAAAGTATGTGGGTTAGAAACATACTTTTGGTGGCTATGTGTAGGTTTTCGAGTTCGAGGAATCGATTAAGCATGTTAAAAATTATTTCAGACAACTCAGTTTCAAAATGGCGGACAAGATGGTAGCCAAAGCATAAAAATCTCCATATCTTCTTTAGTATATGGGCTAGAAACATGATTTTGGTGTCTGCGTATAGGTTTTCTGGGTCAAGGAATCCATTAGGCATGTTAAAATTTGCTTGAAGGTACTTAGTTACATAAAATGGCGGACAAGATGGCCGACGAAGCATTGATTACGGAACTGAATGTCTAAGAAATGCTCTTTTTGACAGAATTCAGGTTTTAGAAAGTGTTTTAACCCGGAAATTTGAAATTATAAGATCTATGAATATAAAAAAAACCCTGAAGTTACAGATCCCAATCTGATAGTGTTACTACCAAGGAGACCATGATGATCCATAAGAGCCCAGTCCAGGTATGGGCAGACAGCCCCATTTAGAAAATTTAAGTCTCAACAGAAAGACATTGACATCTCGATCATTCATCAATTTTTTGAGAATGTCGTTTCTAATGGCTTTTTTGTTCATAATTCCATGCATGTTCCTTTTGGCAAAGTAAAATGATAGACGATAGACAAAGATCAAGAACTAATACAATCAGGCCTCACATCCCGCCCTCATAACTAATAAAAAGACAACAGTTCGCAAAATAAAGCATGGTAAACCGAATGAACAGCCCTTTCCCAGACATTCAGCTACCCCAGTTGAAAACAACAGTATCATTTATTTTACCTATTTTATATTTTAAATAGGACAAAACAGAAAGCAAACTGGGCAGCTATAAGGTAACCATATTGCTAGAAAACCACAGACAATCGGACATAAGAACGCCTAACATTGAGGTATTGACTTGAACGGTCAGTAATACATTACTGGGGAGAAGTTAACTAGTTTTACTTGGTCAAAACCCTCGCCTCCTGCTTCTGCAGTGGTTCAAAACATTTTAGTCAGCATTGCGTCTGCATGAAGGTCACTCAATCCATCAATGAATCATCACAGATAACAAATAAATCACAGATAAAACCTGTGACTCGACAGAAACAATGTATTGCGACACCTGGAGATCCCTCCGATAACAAACAACACTGATGAAATCCTGGAGCAAAAGAAAACCACCAGTTGAATCCCCGATTGGCCAAGTAGTGGGGCAAAATTTTGATCTTGGCACAAAGGGTTTATTACTTTGATTGCTTCATTGATTGTAAGTTTTGTAAGAAAAATCCTATTTGCCCCTGACTTTATAGATTTACTTCTTTTTTCTGTATATTAGGCTTTAAGCAGGGGTCAATAACCAAGCCAAAAGGGTGAAATTCCAGTCTTAAGTGAAAACTTCTGTTTACTTTGCTCTTTTGTCAGAGTTTAATAAAAATCGCCTTCTGCTCTTTGATTCTGCTCTGAAATTATCTCAGTGTTACACTTACAGCATATGGGCTAGAAGCAGGAATAAACAATCCTTGGCGACAAAAATTTGACTCTGGCAGAAAATTGTATCGCAGTTTTGGAAAATCACTTTCAGAGATGGTTCTAACTCTACTTGTACCTTTTCTTTTCCAAATGTAAAGTCAGTTATTCAGTTTGTCTATAGCATCCATGACCTGGGTTTTGGGGCATGCGTGACACATTGTTTATTTCTACACATTTAACTTTTGAGAGGAGAGTGAACGATTACTTGAAAATACCAACTTATTTGTACTTCAGTGATATAGGAGAAGAGGACTTTTTAGATGAAACGGTGACATCTTGGGCCGCAAGCATTCATACCAACTTTCGTTCTCTCAAACAAATGGAAGTATAGCTTTATATCAAATTATCCCAGTGGCCTTTGTGCCCTTGGAGCAGTGGGTTGTTAGATTCTCATTGTGTCTCTGGCATAGCATTATTATGAAAGGTCGGGCTAAATCCTATCGTTGCGCCCCCGTTTGACAATCCTTGAATCTAGTCAGGTACACATTTTTTGCTGAGTCGACAGATAGCCTTTTACAGTGGTTGTCAAGATAGCCTTTTACAGTGGTTGTCAGAAATAGGGTTCAGTTTACCTACTTTCTGTACCGAAGCCAACTACTCTAGTCACTCAAAAAGTGATTTTGATAAGTCCAGCGGCTTCGTAGAAGAATGTATGGGTGGTCGAAGCTGACGGACTATGAAGTCAGTTTAAGCTAATAGCTTTCCCGTAGCATTGCTCGGGAGATTCAGTTAGGTAAAATACTTGCACAAACTGGCATGACAAGTATGCACTTTTTAAGTTAAAACATTTTAAATGTGCATTATACAAATTTGCTGTCAACTGTCTATAATCATGGGAAGTACTGTCTCCTTTATACCCGAAAAAACTGGGAAAATACGAAAGTTTCAAAAGCTGTTTACAAAATTTGTTACTGCTTTGAAGAACGTATAATCTTTTCTGACATGTAAATTTTCTATACCGCCCAGATGCTAAAAAATTTGGCTGTGGCATGGCACGAACCTGCAAACCTCACACCATTAGTGCCGATCATGAGGTATAATTTTGAACGACCCAAGCAACCAGCAAATATATCAAAGTTTCTTAACCTGAATTTTTAATTGAAAAGGTAAAATACATGTAGTTAAGAAAAATATAGCACATTTCTTGTAACCTTTAGATCATTACTCACAACAATAACTTTCTGTAATAACTCATTGCAAGCTTTTTCAACGGGTTTATCTGCCCCTGTCGGCACTAGGTTCTTGTGAACACATGATAAAACACTGTCAAAATGGGGCTTTTATGGTCTTTTATAACTTCATCTTTATACTTACAATCTTATACATGCAAAGTCCGGGTTTCTAATACAGAAGCCCGAATTCTGCTATCGGAAAGTGCATTTCTCCGACATTCTTATAGCTTTGTTCGCCAACTTGTCCGTCATTTTGTGTAACTAGTATGCCTTAAAGTCAATTTTAACATGTTAAACCAATTCCTTGGCCCCCAAAACCCAGGTGTAGACACCAAAATTATGTTTCTAGCCCCTATATTAAAGAAGATATGGAGATTTTTATGCTTTGGCGGCCATCTTGTCCGCCATTTTGTAACTGATTTGTCTGAAATAATTTTTAGCATGTTGAAGCGATTCGTTGGCCTCGAAAACCCATACGTAGCCGTCAAAAGTATGTTTCTTACCCACATACTTTGGAAAATATTGAAGATTTCATCCCTTGGCGGCCATCTTGGACGCCATCTTGAATGTTTTAATTTCCCCAAGGATGCCAAGGTGGCATTATTTAGATTTTGGTTAAGGATATCCTAAATAATAAGAATCTGCAATAAACATTTGTGCGGACTATTTTTTCGGGTTCTCGTCCCAGCACCCGGACTAGAAGTTCATTAAGATGATAAATCTACGGAACCCCTGAAGGGACATTTTCTTTCTGAGATTTTATCAGAATAGAAATTGAAACAAGAAAATTAGAACGGACATAAAAACAACAAATATATATCGTTTAAACAACTTACTATGTCGTTTGAACGATATTAAATAGAATAGAAACTAAAATCAGAAAATTGGAGTGGAAATTAAAGCAAGAAAAGCAGAAACGAAATTGAAACAAAATTATTGTCTCTTTTAAACGACATATTGTCTACTTTCATTTACGATATTTATAAGAATAGAAATTGAAACAAGAAAATTAGAATGGAAATCAAAACAACAAATATCTCATTTAAACGACTTATTATATCTTTTAAACGACATATTGAATCAGAACGGCAATAAAAACAACCAATATCTCGTTTGAACGACTAATTATATCGTTTAAACAACATGTTAAGTCGTTTAAACGACATGTTAAGTCGTTTAAACGATATATTAAGTCGTTTAAACGAGATATTTGTTGTCTTGATTTCACTTCTAATCTCTTGTGTTAATTTCTTTTCTGCTAATTATCGGAAAGGAAAGTAGATAATATTAAGTCATTTAAACGACATATGGGTGGCACTAAATACCACAAACCACCACAAACTACCACAAACCACCACAAACTACTACAAACCATACCACAAACCACCACAGACCACTACAAACAACCACAAACCACTACAAACACCCATAAAACATCTTACTGGAACCCAAATTTCGGAAGATAATGGTGTGGGGGCATGGATGGGGTATGCCTGCCCAATATCATTATCAGTATAGATGCATGGTAACAAAGTTAAGTACTTGCAGATACCATCATACCTTTACATTTATAAATAAGAAATGCAGAGTACTAACAACATGTAGGTATATTAGCAAAATTTTCTAATATAATTATAAAATATTAAAAAGTTTCAGAAGCAATAGTAGAAAACAAACCAAATATCAAAGCATGCAAAAGTATCTCAGTCTGAAAATTGTTTATCTTGTGGATATCAGTCTTCCTGCAAAATTTCATCTATGCCCCTATGCCTTACCTCCACAGCATTATCTTCCAAAATTTGGGTTCCAGTAAAAGTTTTAAGGGTGTTTGTAGTGGTTTGTGGTGGTTTGTGGTATGGTTTGTGGTAGTTTGTGGTGGTTTGTGGTAGTTTGTGGTGGTTTGTGGTATTTAGTGCCTCCCCGACATATCTTTTGTTTCAATTTCTTTTCTGTTTTTCTTGATTCGATTTCATTTCAGGTCGTTTAAACGACATATTATGTCGTTTAACAATAAGTTGTTTAAACGAGATATTTGTTGTTTTTAAATTCCGTTCTAATTTCCTTGTTTTAATTTCTATTCTGATAAATATCGGAAAAGAAATGTCCCTTCTCGAGTTCTGTATAAAACTTATCTTTTTTTTTGCCTTTCTAAAAAGCATTTACTGGTGTAGGTCAAGATAAAAGTTCTCACCATGTTACTATATTTGTAGAAAACCATGCCTTGTCATGACACCTTCTTACCCAGTATATACTTGCAAAAATGAGCCAGTGTGATCAAGGCATGGGTAGTCATAAAAATGTTTGATGAACTTCACATGCTTTTACCAGGCTGTGCATTTGTGCAGGATGGTCAGGGCATGATGTTTTTCTGCAATTTATGCAAAGGGGGGCAACTTTTGTGACACCCTTATTGCTTCATTGTACCATTTGTAGATTACTTGTCACATTTAGAGAGAGGACTATATAATGTTGTGTATAACTTGTGTCCTATCCTTTTGTCTTTTTGCAATGAAATATTCAAAAAAAAAAAAAAGAAAATGATCCAAACTAGCGTCTACTATTGGAGGAAAGAATTTGCTCCCATTGGAGCATATTCTCACCATTAAGAGTTGACCTTGTTGAGAAGGGAAGCAAAAATGAAAATGGTACAATTGTTTCCGCTGAAGGAGTACTCATTCATCTTTAGAAAACCTGTACTGTAAATAGGGAAATTTTTGGGAATGATTTAGTTACACAAAGTACAATGTATAGTTAAATGAAATATTTGGGAAGCGCAAATGAAATATTTGGGAAGCGCAGAATATGCCATTCTTATAATGGTTCATTGCATTTACAAGTATAAAGGCAGCATTTCATGACACATGCAGTTTTTCTTAAATCAGATTTTACACTTGTGTAGTTTCTCAAAAATAAATTGTAATTAATATTTCCTAATTTGCTTTCTACACTTGTATTGAGATGTAGCTGCTGTTTTAATTGAATTACCATATTTTAATAAGCTCTGAATTTTAGAGGAAAACTAAATAGCAATTTGCTTCTTTTTCTTAATTAGTATCTTAAGTGCATAATTAGGGCCCCGCCAGACGAAGTCGGCGGAGGCCCTATAGTAATCACCTTGTCCGTCCGTCTGTCTGTCCGTCCGTCAGCTTTTCGTGTCCAGGCCATAACTCTGAAACGGTTTGAGATATTTTCTCGAAACTTTGTACAAATATAAAACATCATCAGACGATGTGCAGATAACAAGAACCATAACTCCACCTACATTATTTACGGAATTATGCCCCTTTATAATTTTTAGTATGGAAATCGTGTCCGGTCTGTAACTTTGAAACCGTTTGAGATATTAGTAATCACCTTGTCCGTCCGTCTGTCCGTCTGTCTGTCCGTCCGTCCGTCCGTCAGCTTTTCGTGTCCAGGCCATAACTCTGAAACGGTTTGAGATATTTTGTCGAAACTTGTACAAATATAAAACATCATCAGACGATGTGCAGAGAACAAGAACCAGAACTCCACCTACATTTTTTATGGAATTATGCCCCTTTGTTGTCCATCCGTCAGCTTTTCGTGTCCGGGCCATAACTCTGAAACGGTTGGAGATATTTTCTCGAAACTTTGTACAAATATAAAGCATCATCAGACGATGTGCAGATAACAAGAACCATAACTCCACCTACATTATTTACGGAATTATGCCCCTTTATAATTTTTAGTATGGAACTCGTGTCCGGTCTGTAACTTTGAAACCGTTTGAGATATTTTCTTGAAACTTGGTACAGCTATAAAGCATCATTAGAGGATGTGCAGAGGTCAAGAACCATAACTCCACCTACATTTTTTACAGAATTATGCCCCTTTGTAATTTTTAGTATGGAAATGGTGTCCGGTTCGTAACTTTGAAACGGTATGAGATATTTTCTCGAAACTTGGTACAGCTATAAAGCATCATCAGACGATGTGCAGAGGACAAGAGCTATAACCTCATCTTTTTTTTTTACAGAATTATGCCCCTTTGTAATTTATGTCTGGAAATGGTGTCCTGTCTGTAACTCTGAAACCGTTTGAGATATTTTATCGAAACTTGGTACAGTTATAAAGCAATATCAGATGATGTGCAGAGAACAAGAACCATAAATCCACTTACATTTTTTATGGAAATATGCCCCTTTATAATTTTAAATATGGAAATTGTGTCCAGGCCATAACTCGGATCCATAACCGTTTGAGATATTTTCTAGAAACTTGGTACAGATATAAAGCATCATCAAATAATAATATGCAGAGAATAAGAACCGTAACTCCACCCACAAATTTACAGAATTATGCCCCTTTGTAATTTTAAGTATGATATTGTGTCAGGTCTATAACTCTGAAACCGTACGAGATATTTTCTCGAAACTTGGTACAGATATAAAGCATCATCAGACGATGTGTAGAGAACAAGAACCATAGCTCCATCTACATTTTTTATGGAATTATGCCCCTTTGTAAATGTAAATTTCGAAATTGTGTATGCTATATAACTCTGAAACTGTTTAAGATATTTTCACTAAACCTAATACAAGTATAGTGCATCATCAGACGATGTGCAGAGAACAAGAACTGTAACTCCACCTACATTTTATATGGAATTCTGCCGGGTACTTTTTAATATGGAAATCATGTCTGCTTTATAACTTTAAAACTCACAAAGATATGTTCATGAATACTTTGCACAAATATAAAGCATTATCAGATGATGTGCAGAGAAGAAGATTCATAACTCCATCTACAGTTTTACAGAGTTATATCCCTTTGTAATTTTCTATATAGAAATTGTGTCAGCTCTATAACCTTAAAACTGTGGAAGATACTTTCACAAAATTTGGTACCAATTTGAAACATCATCAGACAATATGCAGAGGACAGGAACTATAACTCAGCCTATATTTTTTTTTTACAGAACTTTGCCCCTTTGTAATTTTGTGTATGGAAATTGTGTCCATCCACTCTGTAGCTTTAAAACAGCAAAATATATTTTCACAGAAGTTGTTACAAATATAAAGCATATCAGACAATCTGCAGAGAATAAGAATTGTAACTCCATCTACATTTTTTACAGAATTATGCCCTTTGTAATTTTTAGTGTAGAAACTGTAGCCAGTCTATAACTTTAAAACTGAAAGGTTTTATTGTTATTTCCAATTGGTGACATATGACTTAATGCCATCAATAGTCCCATATAAAGGCGGGGCCCTATTAGTTAACATGTTTCTAGTTTATATGATAAAAGAAAGAGAGACAATAAAATTGACAAAAACAATAAATTTATCAGCCAGAGCCCTTTCCTATCACAAAATTTCTTGAATTTAGTAAAAACTAACAGTATCTACCCAAATTTTACAATGTTTTGAACAGGGAAGTTGTGGTCTAAATCTTCTTTGAAGAGACTAAAGTTTGCAGGTGACAAATAGGTTTAGATATTTCAGAATTACTGTTAAATAATACGTTGATTCTGGTTTGCTTTACATTGTCTTTTTACCCTTTTAACCCATTAATGCCTAGCCTCCAACTCAGCCCCCACCCCCAACCATCTTGGCAAACTGTTTAAATCCAGATCAGATGCTGCGATATGCAGCATTTGATCAGGTTCCTATTCTGTTCACATTAAATACAAGAGAAAAATAATTATACCATATTAATCATAATTAGGCATTAATGGGTTATCAGCCCATTAATAGGTTAAAAATTATTAAAATTGATATTTTTTACTTATTTACGGTTATGTTGTATTGGAACACCTCCTTTTTTTTCCCACCACTTTTAGAAAGGGGAACTGCTTTGAGACTTACTGTTTGCTTCCCTTTATGATGTAGCCATTCCAAAATGGGGTCTACTTTCAAAGGAAAGAATTTTCTCCTGCAGAAGAATTTTTTTTCTTTAAGAGTTAACTCCATTAAAAAGGAAGGCTAAAAGAAGAAAATTATAGAGTGGCTTCCCCTGAAATGTACCCATGCTTCTTAAAGACATATGATTCTAATGAGACCTTGAAAGTTTCATGTTTGGAACAATCAAATTTTTACTCTGTTTTGGAGATATCGTTAGGTTTGTTGTTCTTGTTTTGAGTTCACTTCAGTTTATTGTATGCTTTGAGCTTAAAATTGCAAGTTAGTTTGCTTTGGCTGGCAGCCTGTTTCTGAATTATTTAAGATATTTATATAGGTTTTTTGAGGGAGGAAGGGGGATGTGGTGGGCAGTATGGGGGATACAGGTAACATTTTCCAAAGTATTAATAGTTATTGAAATAACAAAGGATTATCAAACTGTTATTCTCCTAAATGATGAGATAATTAAGAATAATCAAGACCTTCTATAAGCCCTTCAGTAAAAGTACCTTAGCCCTTTACTATGTAGCAGCCCCTTAAAACGAACCTTTGCAAATAGTGTATCCATAGATCAGATGCTTCAGAACGCAGTCTCTGATCAGGGCATACACTGTTTGCATTGGATAAAAGAATTTCTTTGGAAACAATATGAGCTGCGAAGGGACAAAATGAACAGAGTGGCATGTAGATAAGGGTCTAAGCTACTTTCATGCTGACAATGAAGAGTCTGATCAGACTGGGCTGATGCTCAGGCTGAACTGAGTCTTTGCTGGGCCCACATGCCACTTCGTAGACACTTTGTGGTGTTGTTGCTCTATTGCAGTTTAAATCAGATCTGACACCCTCACAGGGTATAATCGATTCCGCTAATTTTCGCTTCCTGCAGAGACTGTACATCATATTTGGATTCTGTCGAGACTGTCCGCGAACTCTTGCTTCCTGCCGAGACTTCTGTACATGATAAATGGCTTCGTGCAGAGACTGTCTGCATGATTCTGCTTCCTGCCGAGGCTCTCGGCAGGAAGCAGAGTCACGCTGACAGTCTCTGCAGGAAGCCATTATTCGAGGACAGTAGTCTTGGCAGGAAGCTAGAGTTCACGGACAGTCTCGGTGGAAGCCAAATATGACAGAAGTCTCGGCAGGAAGCGAAAATTAGCGGAATCGATTATACCCTGTGACCCTTTATCTGGTGTCTGGTGAATTCTCTGTGGGATTTGACATTTTGTTTGAGGTCAGACAAGGGGTGTATGAGAATGCTAAAAGGTTTGATAGAGGGGTTTCAGTCTTTTTCAGGCTATTTATTGGGCTAGGGTGACAGTTCAGATGCCCATGGATATGCTAAACTACTCCATATATATGGAGTGAAACAAACATCAGATGAAAACAACAACATAAAATGCTGTTAATTTTCAGACTGCAGGTAATTTATATTTACATTGCATTATGTTCTTTTCATTACAGTGGGAGTGCAGGTATTACCCAGTCAAGTACATGAACCATTGTCACCTAAGTCACCAAAGTCACCAGAACTGGGTATTCTCTCTGGGGACGAGGATGACAGAAAACTGAAAATTAAGAGCAAGAAACAACGGCAATCTAAGAAACACAAAGAGAAGGATATAGAGAAGGAGAAAGACAAAGAGAATCGACCTGTGGAACCACAAAGGTGGACTGTGAAGGAGACTACTCAGTGGCAATATCCTGACGAGTGGAGAATCACAGATGTTTGTGAATTACAGTTGTTGGATGACTTTATTAACAAAAAGGTGAGACGGCTACCATATTGAAAGATTCAGCCAAATTATGTTTGAAAAAGCTATTAATTTAGGTTTTAAGATAATAGCAAAGCTTCAAGCAGTATCAGAAGGTAGAGTCAGTATGGCAGTGTACCATATAACTGTATTAATCCTATTAAATGCCCCTGCTCTAATAAACACCCCCTGCTTCTTTTTCGAAAGTAATGTTAAACTAATTTGCATGAATTCCTGTTTGTTCTTTGCTTTGGATGATGTAGCTTTTTGAAATGGGGTCTACTCTTAAAGGAAAGAATTTGCTCCTAAAGGAGCAAATTCTTTCCTTTAAGAGTTGACCTCCTCTCCTGACAAGGGAGGTAACAATAGTAGAGTTGCATACACATTCACCTAAATGATGTGTATTAGGGGTACTTTGGCAGCGGCTGATTTGCTACACTTTTGCCTCCAAATAATACCCTCTTGTGTGAAGTGCAACACTCTTGGGCAGTGGTGGAATTCTTTTCAACTGTAAACATTGCACACAGCCTTTCATTGTCACCATTTCATTGGCTTAGTATGACTGAAACACTGTTGAAAAGGCTTTAAAACAGCAAGTCAGCCTCCCATCTATAAAGGCTCTTGCCATTTAAACTCAGAATTTCATTTGAATGTTTCCTTCAAAAGGCTGTTGTATGAGTACTCAACTCCACCATTGAATAGGGTAGTCTCAGTGGGCATTGTTGGCATTTACCTTCAGATCCCGTTTCATATGTGGTGTAAAGCGGGGATTCTCAGCTCAAGAATGACCCCAGATATCTAAATCAGTCATAAAATCCTGCTATAAGGTGGGGTTTTCCCTTCCAAGGGTTTTTTCCTCCCAAAGCAATCTTATAAGACAAATCTAGATTTTTGGGATTGTTTTGGAAGGAAAATCCCATAAGAACGATCTAGATTTTCAGGATTGTTTTGGGAAGGAAAAGTCCTGTCTTATAACCCAAGAAATAGGGTATCCATAAGGTTATTTTAATTTCAGATAAACAATTTGTTACGGATGAACTCTGAAATGAAGGAATCACAGTTTGACAAGGTGTTTGTAAAGTGTCTAAGGTCATTCCATACAGAACTGAAATCTACTCTCTCTGTTCATTTACAGGTAAACTGAACCACTTCTTGATATATTCCTTTGTTTAGAATAACCCAAATTGTTTTCAAGCAGTTCTATGATTTGTTCCATTTTGCCTACTCACATTTTGTCTATTCTCTTTTTGCCTACTCTAAACTACATCACTGTTTTGCCCACTCATCTATTTGTAGGCAAAATGGGAATAGTCAAAATGGGGGTAGTCAGAATTGGAGTAGGCAAAATGAGAACATCAGTTACATCACCCTGAACTAACTCAGACTGGTTTATCTACACTAATATAATTGGTCAACCAGCTGTATCAACCAGTTCTAGATGTAACAGTTGTAGTACACTATAACTTCATTCACTGTTGCTCCTGTTGATCCAAGTAATTAGCAAGGTTGAAACAAGTTTGATCCAAACTGTCCATTTTTGCCTTGCCTGTGATATGCAAAAGGCATGGATACAAAAACATGACTTTTATAATCTGGCAGATGCAATAAATTTGGCTGAATTTTCGTGTTCAGCTATTTATATATGATAGGGGGCAGATAGGCCGGACTTAGATTCCACAGAATTCTTAATCAACCACAGGCTGTTATGTCTTCAGATCTGCTTCCCAGTAATATTAACCTTTAAAGCGCCAAGAAGCAGACAATATACAGTCTAACCTGTACTTACGGCCACCTGTATTAAGCGTGCACCTGCCGTAAACGGCCAGTTGGCATTCCCCCCAAACGATTTTCCATGTAAATGAACCTGTAATCAGCAAGCACCTGTTTTACGCGGCCACCGGCCGCAAAATTTTATCCGGAATCGCTCGAAAACCTGCCTTAGCGGCCATGTTTTTTTGGCCGTATCGATTCTTCCGACTACTTTACGCTGGTATACTGATTCAGAGCGCCGGACACGTATTTCCACCAATTTCGGTGTTTAGTGTGACCGATATCGCTTTTTACAGCAAATCGAACGCACTTTAACTGGCTCCCGATAATTTGATGCGGTAGCAAAAAACTATTCAATTACACCGGTAAGCAGTAGAATCTTGGAAAACCCATTGAATTCGGTCAGATCAAAGGTGAATTAACTATCGGCGGCATTTGTTTGAACTGTACACATAAGTTCGCACCTCACTAAATGGATAATTAATGTTTACCGACTAGTACAGGTGAGAAAAACCTGTTTTAGAAAATATTTAGAACAACGCAATCAAACAATCACTTTGGCCATCGAAGCTGATCGTAGCTGGCGAGGTGCGAAAGCTCATTAATTCAGCGCAGTCATCAAAGGCAATTTGTTTTGTTTGATGGTCCTATTCATTAAGAGTCATCAACAGTGTACATGTAAAGAACTCCTGAACCAAACCAATGAAACTGTTTTCTGTTTAGTGGGTGAGGGAGGCGGGGGCCGGATCTAAACTTAGATTCTGTTGGCAGGTTTAAACAAGTGGAAGCTTTTCAAAAGGAACAGCCTTCATTTTCTATAACAATAAATCAGTGTCCATTTCATTAGTGTCTTAAATACCATAAGTTACTGATTTTAAGTTTCTCATCATGGTCAGTACCAGTAAGAAAAGGAAAGTTTTGACTTTAGAAGAGAGAGTTCAGGTCATAAAACTGTTGAGTACCTGATGAGTACCCTTGGTCGGGACGAAACAGTTTTTTTTTTTTCGGAGTAAATCGAACCTGTATTAAGCAAGCACCTGACTTAAGCAAGCGATTTTGCCTTATCCCTTGGCTGCTTGCTTAAGACAGGTTAGACTGTATGTCTGCAAAATTTCAAAACACGTTTCTTCAAAGCTATGTCATATTGAGAACTGAAAAATGTAGGGCAAATTGTGTAAATCCAGATGAGCTGCTTGTTTGCAAAATTCAACTATATTCATTTTTGGTGCTTTAACTCTTTCACTACCAAAAAGCAGATGACAAAATTTACGTCTGCAAAAAATTAAAAAAATGCCTTGTCCAAGACTTTTTATATTGAGAATTAAAAGACTAGAGGGCAAACAGTGTAGATCTAGATGAGGCGGCTCATTATGAGCCACCTCATCAGGATCTACGCTGTTTGCAAATTTTGCTAATTGTGTCACTGGGGCTTAAAGAGTTAAGAGTTACAGAATGTAACATGAAGGAGATTCACAAGAATGGAATGAAAATTGATATTAACCCATTAATGACAAATGGATTCTTCTACCCTAAAGAAATGGAAGAGTCCATTCATCATTTTAGGGGTGTCTGGTAAATTTTCTCTTTTGATTCTTTTACAGAAATGCTTGAATTTTAAGCAGACAGTGGATCAGATGCTGCATTATGCGGCATCTGATCTGGGTCTGCACTGTTTGTCTGTGTCCCATTTATGGGATGCTAGGCATGAATGGGTTAAAGTTTAACATAACACAGTAAAACAGTTGAAAATCAGTTACCTATATTTCAAAATGAGATGTGTTTGCTTTTGTAATAAAATACAACTGCTTATAATATTCCATTTTTACAGGCGCAGAAGGATGGTATGTGCAATATTAAATATCGTGAATTATTTGCAAACTTTGAACTTACAATGGTCGCCACGTGTCGAGATGAGAAAGTGGATGAATCATTTCCAGTGACAATGGTTATTAATGCATTCCGTGGATATTTAGATGAATTTAGGAATATTGTGAAAGACAAAAAGAAAGATAAAGATAAAGAAAAGAAACGAAGAAAGAAACCAAATAAAAAAGGCAAGAGAGATAAAGATACAATAGTGAGTATTATTAGTTCTAAATTATTTGTCCACATAAGAAGAGTATTTATTATAAATATGGGAATTCTCCATAAATTCATACGTTGTGGCTCCTTAATATAACTGCTTTATATCAGGCTACATCGTTTGTTGTAAAGGCATCTTTAATGAGTGGTTTTCTGGAGAATTATTGGAAATTGTCTGAGAAGTACTGGTTTGGAAGAAAAGGGTTGATCGTCTCAAGAACCAGGAAATGGAAAAACTCTGGCCTTAGAAACAGTGCAATCAACTTTCCTTCTTGAGTAGATAATAGAGTGTAAAATGTAGCTATACAAAAAAAGAAAAATGTGGAACCAAGTCTTTAACCCAAATTAGGCAAACAGTATACAATTAATGTGAAATGTTAACAAAGTGTGCCTGTAGAAGCAATGGAAACCTTTCAACAAGTCACTGTTTTGCAGTGTGTGAGTCTAATTGCTGATGTACTTGGTAGTTGATGACAATTTTGTCGGTGTTTTGATGACATTTCTTGATGTTAGACTGTGTAATGTCTCTTTTTATCCCCCGACCGAAAGGTTCGGGGGATATAGCGATGAGCCTGGCGTCCGTCCGTCCATTCGTCTGTCCGTCCGTCCGTAAACATTTTTCTTGTCCGCTCTATATCTTGAATACCCTTTGGAATATTTTCATGGTACTGCACAGTTATGTAGAACAGGACATGACGAAGTGTCGCGTACAAGAATGGTAACTCTTGCTATTGTACTTTTTGAGTTATCTTCCCTTTGGTGAATTTTTGGCAGATTCGTGTCCGCTCTGTAACTTGAATACCCTTTGAAATATTTTCATGATACTTTACAGATATATAGACTAGGTCAAGACGATGTGTCGCGAACAAGAATGACAACTCTTGCATTCTTACTTTTTGAGTTATTTCCCCTTGATGGTTTTAGCTGTGATTTTGTGTTGATTTCGTGTCCGCTCAATAACTTAAATACTCTTTGGAATATTTTCATGATACTTTACAGATATGTAGAACAGGTCATGACGATGTGTCGCGAACAAGAATAGCAACTCTTGCTTTCTTTCTTTTTGAGTTATTTCCCCTTGATGGTTTTAGGTGTGATTTCCTGTCGGCTCTATAACTTGAATACTCTTTGAAATATTTTCATGATACTTTACAGATATATAGAACAGGTCATGGCAATGTGTCACAAACAAGAATGACCACTCTTGCATTCTTGCTTTTTGAGTTATTTCCCCTTGATGGTTTTAGGTGTGATTTCGTGTCCGCTCTATAACTTGAATACCCTTTGAAATATTTTCATGATACTTTACAGATATGTAGAACAGGTCATGACGATGTGTCGCGAACAAGAATGACAACTCTTGCTTTCTTACTTTTTGAGTTATTTCCCCTTGATGGTTTTAGCTGTGATTTTGTGTTGTTTCTTGTCTGCTCTATAACTTGAATACCTTCTGAAATATTTTCATGATACTTCACAGATATTTAGAACAGTTCATGATGATGTGTCGCGAACAAGAATGACAACTCTTGCTTTCTTACTTTTTGTGCTTGATGGTTTTAGCTGTGATTTTGTGTTGTTTCGTGTCTGCTCTATAACTTGAATACCTTCTGAAATATTTTCATGATACTTCACAGATATTTAGAACAGTTCATGATTATGTGTCGCGAACAAGAATGACAACTCTTGCTTTCTTACTTTTTGTGTTAACTCCCTCCTGTGCCCCCCCCCCCCCCCCCAAAAAAAAATTTTTTTTTCCACATTTGGATTCTTTGTCCAAATTCACTTACTAGAGAGCTCAAAATTAGATTTGTATGGCTTGTACTTTAGAAGTTCTTCACGCATTTTGAGATGTTGAATGTATCATATGCTATACATTGTGTACATGGTGGCTGTTTGAGATTTTACCTCTTTTTAGCAGTCTGGCATACTGTTTTGGTCTGAGTGTTAGATAATCATGCATCTGTTAAACAGATAATGTCAATCAGAAGCATAAAAGAATGACATTATATTACTTAAATATGTTTTGAAGTGCATCCTGTTTACCAAGGCAGAAGGGGCTTTTGGTCGGGGGATTTGCCATCTCCTCTGATGGCTATTTTTCTCTATAAAATGATCAGAAAAACATACATTTATCCATATTAAAATGAAGAACATTGGAAAATAGGGAGAATTTGAAGGAAAAGAAAAAAAAAATCCACAATTTTGAGTTTTAGATTTGAAATAGTTCAGCTCTAGCAGTGAATTTTGATTAACAATGCATAGTTTATCAATCAGTTGTAAGTGGAGATATCACTTGGTTTCTGCACTGATGATATGATCTACTTTACAACTGACCTCCAAGCAGTGAATATTATTTGACAGTTTGCTGATATATCTTAGACCAGAAGTAAAATTCATCTATGAATAGTTTGCAGTCCCAGAGTGCTAGAGCCAGTATGCATGTAATATATCTGTCTTTTCATGTTCTTCAGGAATATCAAGGCCATAAGTTTTCTGTAGTGCAATTTGGAATTCCCACATATTGTGAGCTGTGTTCAAGTATCATATGGATTATGGAAAAGGGTCATGTGTGCCAAAGTAAGTGACATGGTTTCCTTGTTAACTCATCATTCTTATGAACTTACCATGAAAAAAATTGGAACACCTAAAATGATTACTTTAATTGTCCTAAAAGTGGAATAGTTTGGTTTCATAATACATAATGTGCCAAAAGATGTAGATGGGTCTGCACTGTTTGCTTAGACCTACCTGTCCTAATACAGTCAAACTTGTCTTAAGGAGTCACCTGTCTTAAGCAGCCACCTTTTTGGGTCCTTTGAGCAAAATGCAGTGCAAAGGATCCTATATTAGGGGGTCACTTGTCTTAAGCAGCCGTGTTTTTTGTCCCCTTGGGTGAACCTTTAGGACAGTTTTGACTGTGAATGCTTCTGCCTGTCAGTTGGTTCATAAAAAATAAAGTCTTCCAAATGTTCTTATTTTGCAGAAAACTTTGTTATTTACTAAATATATTTTCTTTTCTGTTTTTACAGTATGTAGATATACATGTCACAAAAAATGTATGAAAAATTCTTCAAATCCATGTCGAGGTGCTCAACAAGCCCCAGAGGTAACCATTATATACTTTAGTTCATATATACAAAATATAGTCTTAAATTAGAATAAATGTGTTTTAACTGAAACTTTGCCGTCCTGATATGTATTTATTATGATAATTACTTCAAGATAACTTCCCAAGTGATTTACCATATTAATTTGGCTTTAAAACTAGTCTTGTTTAAGATTTTTCTCTTTCAAAACTCTCCCAAAATCTAGATTTGTATTATAAGATGGGTATAGACTTTTGGGATTGATTTTGAAGGAAAAATCCCGTCTGATTAGCAAATAAATATGGTATGGTGCTGCTGCATTAGTTACTACTTGAGTAAGGTTGTCTAAAGAAAGACTACAAATATATTTCATGAAACATAAGAAAAATTATTTTAGAACAATTATCAGAATCTTCCATTGTTTGGGGCTCAATAACATTGGAAAATAATTTGTAGAAAGTGAACATTCAGAGGTTGTACACTAAAGAGCATGCACTGTCACAGGCCTTACAGCCTTTGTTGCTTTGAAATTGATGTAAGCCTTTTTATTTTTGCATGGAACCTATTTCTGCTTCCACAAGTATCTTGTATTATGATATTTCACAAGTAAACTACAATTAAACCTCACTAACTCAAGCACTGTTGACTTGAACTTTGGTTGTCTTGTACAGGGCCTTGCACAGTTATATACTTTAATTGAAATAGAGACTATCCTCCAGCTGTATGCTTCAACAAAACCATAAGTTAGTAAAATAGATAAGTACAAATATTGGTCATTTCCTAATAACAATTTTTGCTGAAGAACTGAAGACCTACTGATTGTTTTTAACAAACGACAACCCTTTGTTGCCACATGTTGTTTTTGCCTACAAAACAAACTGTTATTGCCCTATAGACATTACTTGAAGAAAACCAGGACAGAAAATATTGGCTCCTTTTATCGTTTTTCACCTAATTTGTTAATAAGAAAGTCTTATTGCTATTGCCCAGTTAGCATTTGTTGGTAAAGAGTCAGCCTTGATATTCGGAACAGTAGACCTGTGTAAACTTTATTGGACAAGCTTTTAGCTTTTTGTTTGGAACTGCAACCATGGTTAGAAACAAAGGGTTGATGGATAAATAAACTCCCTCTTCTTGGATATTTCCAGAATTCCATCATATCTTATGGTCGGAGTGAAGCATAATGACTCACTGAGAAATAAATAAAGATACATCTTGTTTGACAGGTTATTGCTGTAAAATTACATCAAATACGAAACATAAAACCTTGAAAGAACCTTTGTTAAAATAATATTTATTTCAAGAAATTGTCACTTACAGATTTACAGAAAAGAAATAGGATTCGGTGAGAAGCTCAAGGCTTTTAAAGTCTATCTCCCTTATTCTCTTGGCATCGCTTATGATTGATCTGTGTCATTTGCTAGAGAAATGGTCATTTTTCAGTCTGTATTAAAGTAAATATCAAAACACGAGGAAACTGATAAATAATGTTGCTCATAACACCCATGACACAAGTTGGAAAATTAATAGAAACATAGCATGACAGCTTTTTATGTAAGATGATACATGCCAAAAAACAATCTTAACAGCTTTTTCCCCAATAGGTGGCCACAGCAAAATCAGTAAACTATCAAAAAAAAACAGAGAAGCAAACAAAACAACCAAAAATAACAAAGCAGAAATGTTGCCTTTTGTTGGTCAGTAAAAAATTACTTGGGACTTACATCAGCATTCAAGGAGGATAAAAGCCACAAAAAGTCAATTGTAAAACAAGAAGGGCACATTTAACATTCTCTTATGCATTTTTGTTTAGTCTCAATTCATTTAACCCTTTCGCTGCCGTAGGTGACTGGAGTCGACTACCTGGCCAACTGACTTGCACCGACAAAGCTAGGACTTGTATTTAACCAACCATAAGTAAGTTTCACGATGTGGTGAAATTCACAAAACACTGGAAATCAATTCAAAGGTCATATGCAGTGTGTAAACACACAAAACAATGAACAAAAACGAAAGTAGATTGACAGTGAAAACATGTTTTTCAAAAAGGGAAAATGTTGTGTTTTTGCCATTCAAAATGGCATCTGAAGCCAAATCTTGGTTTCCTAAAGGAGCAGATGTTGAAGATATATGGTTAAGTGGCACTGAAGGCTATGGATAATGTGAGTACATTAACTAGAAAAATTATTGTTTACAAAGTTTTGTTGACTCTAGCGTAATATATGCGTAGGTACCATGACTTTTGGGCCCACATCTGAATTGCTGTACTTGGCACTGCTTTCTGGGGGTTGGGGTAAAGTAGCACCTTTGTATGAAACTGTTGGACTGAAATGAATAAATTAACAATTTTATACACGTTGCCATAATATCTTAGCATCATACAAAATATGTTTTAAGGTTAAAATATGTGAGAAAACTATAAAAGGAGGTACTTGAAATGCTATTTCAAGCATGTATTCTGTGACTTTCTAATATAACTTGTGCTAGAATATAGACATGACCCGTGAACAAATCCTCCTATTGAGAAATCAGGTTCTAAGACATGGAGAGCTTTAAATACAATGATTCAGTAGAGTTTGTAATAAAATTGCTTGCTATTTTTCAGAGTTGTGTTTTTAGAAAAATACCATTGTAGCCTCTAGAATACATATATCTGCTCCTGATCACTTATTATTTGGTAAATAGGCCGTAAAATTCAAGAAATTAGAAATAATGATATTGCAAACTGTCGGAAAACAATTAAACTGGTTGTGCTCAAGGTTTGGGCTTCATACCATCTTTAATTCATGAGAAATGTATGATTGAATAGCTGTACCCTGTGATAGCAAAGTATGAAAAATAAATATTTGGCACTGACGGGAACATTTCACTATTTATTTGGGAGCGAAAGGGTTAATAACATAGTCAAGCTTTGGCAATATATTCCATTCCTCTCCTCAAACCATCTTTTTTCTTAGTACTTAGCAGGTTTTACCTTTATAAAATGTAGTAGTTACTTGATAGTTTGCAAAAAGATCAGAAGTTTCTTACCACAATGAATATTCATGTTTCAGTTGCTCACGCCCTTGTCTCCCACAGCTCCGCCCACTTGTAATGTGATTGGACCATCTGTTCACAATGTCATTCTGAAGCTCAATCTAATAACACAGGTTCATTATTGTGATACAACTTATGAATATTGTGTCTTGAATTATCGTGTAAATATTTTCATTATTGTAATGAAATTTTACTTTTATGTACTGTCAAATGGTCTGAAAGTGTGCATTTTCATTATTTTTTTGAGTAGAAATGGAAAATAAGTCAATTGTCCTTTTGTTTACATATTTTGTGTATGTTTTCCTTTTGTTTCTTGATTTGCAAGACCAACTTTTTATTCACAGAAGCGCATTAATAGAGCAGCTGTGAGTTAAATTGTAAAGTTTCTAATAGTTTGTGTCTTGTTATTTTGGTCATTTCATTCTGGTTCAGTTTACTTCAACAGTTGCTGTTTATTTATTGTTAGCCTTTCATTGTATATCTGTTACCTGTAAATTATTCTACTGGATTTTCAGTAAATGAACCATAACATGACAAAACCATAAAATTGGCATGTGCACCCAGCAAAGACTCAGATCAGCCTGGCCATCTTTCAAGTCTGATCAGAGTCTTTGCTTTCACCATGGCAGTAGCTTAGACCCTTAGCTACCCTTTAAGGGCACATCACAGACTGATCAGACTAAGCGGATGCCCAGGCTGATCTGAGTCTTTCCTGGACGCACATGTCAATTTGTTGGTTTTGTCATGTAGCGGCTCAAATATTGGAATACCTTCACCTTGCTGAATGGCAAGGCCTGCAGACTTAAGGTGAATGGAAACATTTTCAGGGAAACGAACTGTGCCATTTTTGTCTGCATTCTAAGAAGGGGTGTCAGCGCATAAAGGAAAGAATTTGGTCATCTGGAAGCAGAGTCTTTCCTTTAAGTGTAGACCCCATTTTTGGAGGGCTTCAGTTCCAGGAAGCATTTCCAGTGAAGCAAACAGGAAGTCACAAAAGTTGTTCCCGATTCTAAAATTTGTGGCAAAAATAAATGTGTACCCATTTACCTTCAGAGCAGTTTCATCTAGGTTTACTTCCATTTTCTCACGCTATTCCAGAGCTCCAGGTTAGAGGGGGTAACTGGGATAATTTAGAGATAATTTTCCTTACTTTTTCATCAAAGCATATCTTGTTACCCCTTATTAGTACCCTCTCATGGAGATGGTTAAAATGAGGGGTCACATTGAGAAATAAAAAAAAATGAGCCGCGACAGGACAAAACCAGCAATGTGGTTGTGCGCCCAGTGCAGGCTCAAATCAGCCTGGGCATCTACCCAGTTCGATCAGACTCTTTGATAAGCGCTTAAAGGGTAGCTAAGGGTCTAAGCTACCTCCATGCGGACAGCGAAGACTCTGATCAGACTGGGCGGATGCCCAGGCTGATCTGAGTCTGCGCTGGGCGCACAACCACATTGTTGGTTTTGTCGTGTCGCGGCTCAAATATCTTTGAATTATCCTGAATACCATCTCTTATCTGGAGCTCCAATGTTTAGGGTCATTTAGTATTATTTTTGTTCATATCTTGAGAGAAAGTCTTAAGAGCTATGCTAGGGTAACTGTCAGCAGGGGTGATCTGGAAAGCATCTTACCAGACAACAGGAATGCCAGGCTGAAGGTCAGTTAAGGCACAGAGACTTTTAGTCTGTGCATTAAGGTGAATGGTTATACTTTCATGTTTTTCTGCCATTCTTACAAAAGGAAGCAGCTTTTGTGACATCCTGTTTGCTTCCTTTGTCAATGTTGCTCTTCCAAAATGGATTTAACTCCTGGGGAGCATGTCCTTTCCTTTAAGTGTTGACCCTTATTGAGAAGGGAGCAAAAAATGAAACTGGCTGAGTTGCTTTCTCTGAACATAGCTACCCATTCACCTTAAATGACAGGATAAATACAGCATACATCTCATGTACTATCGTTATGATTGTTTCTTTGATGTTACCAATGTACTTTTGTGCATGGTAAGGTTAAAACCAAATTTGACATTTCTAGAAAACTACATGAATTTTAATGTTACTTTGGTTATATATGTTGTTCAACTTATTGTCTGTTTTATTGGTTTTAATTTAAGTAGTATTGAAAGCAGGTTAAGAGAAATCATATACTTTGGTAAATATTAGTATTATACTTCCAGGGAAGCAGGGCTTGAGGTTATAAAACTTTTTTCATGCTCAGCTGAGTTGAGCATGAAATTTTACCTGCTAATAAATAGCAAAGTACTGATAAGTACAGTTGTTTTCTTGCTCAGTTTGGCTGAGAATGAAATTTTCTCTGCTTATGAATATGAAAATGCCAACATTAGTTGGCATTTTCATATTTATCAGCAGAGAAAATTTCATGCTCAACTGAGTTGAGCACGAAAAAAGTTTTATAACCTCGGGGCCAGGTCAGTAATTTTCAGTTTTGCCTCTCCTCTCAGTGGGGTCAATGTTTAAAGGAAAGAATGTGCTCCTCTAGGAGAAAGAATTCGCTCCTCTTGGAGCAGATTATTTCCTTCAAGAGTTGACCTCATTTTGGAATGGCTTTGTCATACAGGGAGACAAATTGAAAGTCACAAAAGCTGTTTCCCCTTTGTAAAAAAGTGGAAAACATTAAGTTGAACCCTTACACCTTAATTTATGCAATCAATAGCTGGGAAGAATATGGGAAATAAAAGTTACTGAAATTGTTTGCTTTAATCTAGTTCCTCAGATTGTAGTGGGTAAATTTATGCTCATAAAGTTTATTTACTTTACAGCGAATAGCTGGTACCAAAGTATTTGGTGTGCCTCTGGCGAGTTTGGTCTCTGAAAGTGATAAAGTCCCACTGTTCTTAGAGAATTTAATCATGAAAATAGAACTCCATGGTCTCTACACTGAGGGAATCTACAGAAAATCAGGCTCAGCTAACAAAGTGAAAAAGCTCAAAGATATACTAGATTTAGGAAAGACAGGTATGTGAAGAGACAGATGATAATTTCTGGAAATTTTAGCTTGCCTGTACAAATGTACAGGAAATTGCACCACCCCTGGCGTCCGTGGCAGCAGATGTGGCAATGTTGGCAAAATGTTTAAGTTTTACTTCAAAGTTTTTTTATATGCTGGGCAAGGCATTGTCAGGCGTGCTATCCTGTACATGGACAGGTCCTGTTTTTACAACATCTGTTTTAGCAGGATGTCAAATAGGGTTTTAGTTTTCTGTCCATCTTTCCACAATTGCATGAACCATAGTGCCATTCCCATTGTTCATTCCTCTCAAACCTTTTATCCCTGCTTTTTGAAGCCCTGCTCAGGTGCTTTATAAATGTATTGAGGAATGCGTATAAAAGCATGTTCTTGCACCTTAGTAGTGTTTCTGCAAAAAACATTTTGGTGATATTTCATGAGAATCATCTTGCTGGGTGGGAAGTACAACTGTTGGTGAATATTTGTTAACCCTTAATGTGTCACAAAGGTAGATAACAAAATTTACGTCTGCAAAATTTGAAACAATTATTTCGTCCAAGAGCTTCATCATCCAGGGAAGCAAACAGGAAATCACAAAAGTTGTCTTTTTTGTAAAAATGACTTAAAAACATGGAGTTGTAAACCTTAATGGGCCATTTGTAATTTAGTTTGTCAGAGGGCATCCAAAATTGGACCACCAGTTTATGCAAGCTTTGCCAAGTATTTTAAGAAATTTCTTGTTTTCTTTAGATTGTGATTTCATTAGCTTCCCTGAGCCGAAGGCTCCGGGGGAGCTTATAGGATGGTAGTCTCCGTCATCCGTCGTCAACATTTTCTCTGAAACTTCTGAGCCAATTTCAGTTAAACTTCATATGCAGCCTCAAGGCAAAACATCTTCTTCTCCAGAGCCACTGGGTTGATTGCCTTGAAACTTGGTATGTACCATCTAGGACTCTAGTACTACAAAGTATATATAAATGATGACCCTGGGTTGACCTTGACCTGTTTAATGGCAAGGTCAAATTTGGTCCCATAGGTTTTTGAATGGGGAAAACTGGAAAAGTGGATTTTTCTGTTTCTATTGTGCTCTGTGATATAGAAATGCATTCAAGTTCAATCTGTAGTAATTTTAGAGGTCAAGGTCATTAAGTGACTGTTGCCAAAGGTCACGTATCTGTCATCATTTTCAAAGGACCTCCTCTGAAATGTCTGGGCCAATTTCAATTCAATTTCATATGCACCCCTCAGGCAAAGTAGGAAAGAAAGTTTATATATTATGTCCACACCACATGACCAAGATGATCCCCATGCCCCTATATGGTTAAAACATAAAAAAATTCTTCTCCAGAACCACCGGGCTGATTGCAAGTTGGTATGTAGCATCTAAGACTCTAGTACTGCAAAGTTTATATAATTGATGATTCTGAGTTGACCTTGACCATCTATATGGCAAGGTCTAATTTACCCCCTCAGGCTTTTGAATAGGAAAAGCTGTAAAAGTGCATTTTTCTGTTGCTATTAGACTCTATGATATGAAAATGCAACTGACCTCAATTCCTTTGAATTCAAGAGGTCAAGGTCATTTAATGACCTTGGTCAATGGTCACTTGTACTGAATATTTAAAGTTCTTTTTCTCAGAATCTATTAGGTCTGGTTGTTTTGCTTATCACCATTTTGGCACTGTTATTATATGTCTACAAAAGATGGGTAACTTCATAGCGAAAACATGTCCAAAAAGTCCATATCGCATTAAAGTCTCAGGGCTCAGGGGAGCGATCAGGACCTCATGGTCCTCTTGTTTTTGTTTTGTTTTCAGAATTGAATATGGAAGAGTATTCCATTCATGTTCTGACAACCTCATTAAAATGTTTCTTCCGAGAGCTTCCAGAACCACTGCTGACGTTTGAACTGTATGACGAGTTTTTACAGGCATCAGGTAAGCTACTATATATATCTAAATATTGGGACAAAAGTATTTGAGCAAATTGTGTTGACCAAGATCAGATTGCTCCTTAGAGCAGTCTGATCTTGGTCTGCATTGTTTGCCTTTCTGTCAACCACTTTTCCATGCATCGCCAGAGATAATTAGTTACTGTATATACGTGGTTGTAAGATGGGGGATAACAATTTAAAATATCTATTAAAGTGAACTTTATGTAATTTTGCTGTTGGATAGAGTTTTCCTCCCAAAACAATTGCAAAAATCTAGAGCCGTCTTATAAGATGGATCTAGATCTTTGGGCTGTTTCTGTGGGGTAAAACCCCATCTTGTAACAGAATAAATATCAAATAGCTAAGGTGTGCTAGTAGTTACTGTATATCAGTGGCACATTCAGTGATATGCATCTTATATAACCATGTCCTTGCTATCAGATATTTGAAGCTTTAACTGTTGACTGTCGCAGTTTATCCCAGACATATCTCCTTACTCAAACAATGGGGACATATCTCCTTACTCAAAGTCAAACAATACTAATTTATGTAAATTGTGTACAAGACAAAGTTTCCGCCTTTTAGCAACTTTGTTATCCTTCTCAAAGCTTTATACATGGACTTGCGTTTAGATAAAAGTTAATTTGCTCATCATCATTATGGTAAGCTGACATCAACCCATGGTACTGAAACTGCCTAATTATGCACCCCACCCAAATGTCAGATGTCCTTGGAGGGGAAGTGGGGGTGGGGGAGCTGCTTTTGGTATGGATCCTGTTGGTGACTGCATTAGTGTTTGTGGTGGCACAGGCTACTTGTTGGCGCCATATCTCGTGAAGATATTGATAGATTTCGACTAAACAGCAAAGATACATTACCAGGAATGGAAAAGTGCTTCTTAGTTTTGGTGATCTTGACCCCATTTCAAGGTCACAGGAGGTCTTAGAATGCTCTGAAATGGCTTGTCCACACCCTGTCTCCTAAATTAAATGTGGATTCTGACCACAAGAGAAGGCTTAGAACTGATAAGGTAAATCCAGTGACCTTTCCGTTACATGGCTTGTATGCTCTTGGTTTTTCAGAAATCAAAGATGAGAAGGAGACAGTCCAGGTGCTATATTCTATTATAGATAGATTACCAAAGGTTAACCATGATGTCTTTGAAAGATTGATCTTCCATTTAGCAAGGTAAACTTATATTCTGAACATAGGCAGTAGCCTTTTAAGATTATCTCCTTTGCATTCATGTAGCAGTTAGTATTTTATGAAAATATACACAATATTAGAAATACTAATGAAATGTGCTTTACATAGTGTTCTCATGCTGGTCTGTAGAAAATAGAGTAAAGGCCTGCAGTGCTTGTAGTAATTACAATCACTAGTATCTAGCTTCCTCTTCTTTCTCTCTCTTCCTGGGAGGCAGCTGAATATAGACTGAAATATTGTCTCAAAATTGCCATGCAAACAACCAGCTATAACCAGCTATAAAAGATGCGGCAGTGGTATGCGATTATATACCAGGCTAGCAGCCCAGGAGTTGACATGTTTGACCCCATCTCCTCTGGTCTTTTGGGGGAGACTTTAAAATGCAGTCCCAGTCTCTGTACTACAGTCACATTGTTGAAACGTTGAACCCTAGTTCAGTAACTCACTATATGTTAAAAAGAAACAGCAATACCATGTTCAGCTATAAAACTGGGGTTCTTCTCTCTAGAATGACCCCAATTATCTAAATCAGTCTTATAACATTCTGCTATAAGTTGGGTTAGTCCCTTCCAAAACAATCCAAAAAGTCTAGATCCATCTTATAAGATGGATATAGATTTCTGGGATTGTTGTGGCATGGAAAAACCTCAGTCTTATAAAGAAATTAGTACAGTATTGATCAGACGGTTCAAAGTGAATGTTGTTTTTACAAATTCCAGGGTAGCCACACATGAGGCAAGTAATAAGATGAGTGTTAATGGTTTGGCTATCATATTTGCACCATGCCTTCTACGAACCAGTAAGAAAGTACAAGCTCAGGAGATGCTCACACAAGTCTCAAGACAAACAATGTAAGTTCATTTATAATATCAATTACTGGACTCAAGAGCCAGAGGTCCCAGGTTCGATACCTGTTCCGGCCACTTTTGTTACTCCTTCCGCTGATTCAAGAAGGGCAGTTGTCAGTTACTGGTGAAAATACATATATATATGTGCACTTAGTACTGGTTAACTGCTGAGGAGGTCTCAGCCTGCCCAGGTTTAGTGTGGTTAGGTTAATAGCTCATCCCAACATGACCACAGCGGTTTACAGTGGACATAAAGCAACAAAACCACCAATACATCAATTGCAGATGACTTCGGGTTAGGGATTGGTGGAAGAGTTGGAAGGAGGGGTTGGGAGAAGTGTCCTGGCAAGTGTCTTTTGAATGGCAAAGTGCCAGAAAGAGAATTGGGGGAGTGGGGAGCAGAATTGAGGTACTATTATACACCCCTGATCTAAAGATCTAAAGCTTTGGAATTCTGTTTCCCTAGATGTTCATATTCACATGGCTTTAATATTTCAGATGTATTGATAAAATCCTGGAAGAACAGCTTAACAAAATCAAAACTACACTACAAGATATTAATACCCTGGAATCAGCTGAGATCACTGCCAATGACCGACTGTCAGAGGTCAGAGCAAGCATGAGAGATAAGAAGGTATCATTTGTATTATATATTTTCTATTTCTGGGCCCAGTTGTTCAAAGCATTGTTAGCCTAACAAGCTGGTTAAGAGGTCAACTTGTTCAGTGTTTTACAGCATTATAACCAAACACTGATATTTTTTCAAAAAAAAAATTTGAAGAAAAAATGTGAGAAGCATTTGCAATGCAAAAACTTCTCACATTTTTTCAACAAAAATATTGGCATATTTGAGATATTAACGTTAGAAATTTTAACGTCTTGTTAACTAACAAGGTCGTTAGTTTTGAACAACTTGGCCCAGATCTACTGCTTCTTCAGTTACAGTCTTATCTGGGTCTGCACTGTCTGTCTAAACCCTTTTTTACTGAATTTTAGAAACATTGTTGAACAATCTTTATTCATAGCTCTAGATAAAGTGAAGTTTTAGGTCAGTAGGCACAGTTTCAAGGGAAGCAACTCTGCCATTTTCATTTTTGCAGCAGCTTTTGAAATTAATTCAGAAATGATTTCTGGTTGTTCTTCTGGAAACTGTATGTTGTGGCTTCCCCATTAGAATGGCCTCTGAATGGTGTTTCTGATAATAGATCACAACATATATTTTAAGGGAAAAAAAGAAGAAAAAGTACCCCTGACTTCTAAAAAGCATCTATATCTGGTGCAGTCCCTTTATAATGCTATTATTGAGGTTGCATGGATGGATGGATGACTTGCGATTTTACATCCTTTTCAACAGTATCTCAGTCATATCAGGATGATGGGAGGGCGACAGTGAAAGGCTGTGTGCAGTGGAACCCCGTTTACGATTGAACAGATTCCCGCCTCAAGCTGGTCTCGAACCAGGGACCGCTAGACCAGTAGGCCTCCGCTTAACCCATTGAGCTACCAGGGCTCCTGTTGAGGTTGTTATAGTAGCATATTATAAATAAGAATATTATAAGACTAAAATGTATAGATATCATAGTGAAATGAGCATTCAGAACTATGCTTCAATAATATTATATTGTTAATTGTGTCATATCAAAGATTGAAATGATGAGTCTGTTATGTGTATATCAGGGTGTCACACCAAAGAAGACCAATGTTACAATACCACTACCTGAGGAGGAAGATTTAGGGGAGCAAGAGAGGGTCCTAGACTCACACATCCAGTCACTGAGGAAGGAGAAGTAAGAACCAGTTCTGTCTTTTATTGCTATTTTAACCATGATAAAACCCTTATGCTTCACTCTTGATTTTACTGAACTTAAAAGGGTATCGAGAATATTGCCAGTATTTTTAGGCAGTTTCGTCAGCTTTTATGTAAAATCAAGAAGTTGGTGTACTTATTTTGATTTACTGAAGTATACCACGATGACTTTAAATATTGGGCTAGGCAAGACTGCGCTAGAAAAATTCAACACACTATTTCAGTCATACTGGACAACAGTGTCAATGGCACCGTAACTGTGGATGTCCAGTCAATTTACTGTAGCATTTGTTTTGAGGTTGTGTCATGTCATGTGACCCAGTGTAATAACTAAAATTAGCTGCCACACGAGAAAACCAACAAAGTGGCATGTGTGCCCAGCAAAGACTCAGATCAGCCTGGGCGTCCGCCCAGTCTGATCATAGTCTTCCCTTTGTCTTACAGGGTAGCTAAGGGTCTAAGCTACCTCCATGGCGACAGCGAAGCTCTGATCAGACTGGGTGGATGCTCAGGTTGATCTGAGCCTTCATGGGGTGCATATGCCACTTTGTTGGTTTTCTCATGTCGCTGCTCAAATATGAACTACATTGGATCGTAAAGAGTCAGCCAAATATAAATATTTTGTGTTTCAGGGATGATCTTACCTCTAACTTACCAGTACTGGAGTATCGTCATAGTTCAGATGACGAAATGCTATCAATAGATGATATGGATAGTACTGGTACTTACGAAACTGCAGACGAAATGGAGGATGGACAAGAAGAGCTAGGAGTAAATATTGATTCCTCAGGTGTGTATTAGATTGTGATCGGCTGAGATTCAAAATTGATCCTCCTATCATTAATCAGGAATTTTGTCAGCCTGTGTGGTCCTGTAGTCATTCTTCCTAATGTTTGTTTGCATATACAAGTAGAATTTTTGCATTAATTGGTGTGATTTGGGGAAAAGAATCTTCATATTAAATACCTGTAGAGATTATACAATAGGTGCAATATGTGCATGGGGAAATAGAAGGTAGTAGCTTACGGGATGGATAGATGGATGGATATGTTGGGGGTTTAATTATTATATTTCAGTTTTGCCAGTGGAATAAAAGGATTACCGTTATGTGCTTAAGTATTGGGACACCTAAAAATAATTAATTTTCCATTTGTCCCAAATGGAAAATTAGTTTTTTTAGGTGTCCCAAAATTTAGACACAGTATGGTAGATGATTATGAAAATGACATCATCACCATTATGACAAATTTCATTTTAGTCTTCCTGCAATACCGTGTTAGTGTTTGAACTGTGATACATAAAACTTCCACATGCATTGCCAGAATTCCAGTAAGGGTGGGTTTTGAGTATAATTCTGAGATGGTCTACAGGGTGGCCAACAGACCCTATGATCACATGATTATAACAGTAAATTGGCCTTATCATGACAAAACAAACAACAACAAGTGCACCCACGGAAGACTCAGGTCAGCCTAGGCAGCTGCCCAGTCTGATCATAGTCTTTGCTGTGTGCTTTAAAGGTAGCTAAGGGTCTAAGTTAGCTCCTTGCCAACAGTGAAGACTGACCAGACTGGGTGGATGCCCAGGCTGATCTGAGTCTTCACTGGGCTCATGCCACTTTGCTGGTTTTGTCATGTCACAGTTCAAATAAAAAAATCTGGAATTCGTAAGAAAATTAATTATATCTCAGATCTTACTTTGCTGATGCATGGCTGATTTTTACATTGTAAGTCGCAGTAACCCTGTACTTATGTCCTTTGTTTAAAGCAGCCGTCATGATAAAATGAAGCTGCTGTTATGATTGTGGCATACATTGGCCACCCTGGATGAAGCTGCTATTGTGATTGACCTACGTTGGCCACCTTGGTCTATGTTACTTTTTCATTATGTGTTGTGGTCCCTCAGGAGAATCTGCTTGCTGAGGCAGTTCAGGTTAGGAGCCCCATCATAATGTTTGATGAAGACATGGAAATTGCGCCTAAAAAACCTTCAAAATCCAGCCTAATCTGGAATTAAGTAGATAAGCTCATTATAAATATTCAGGGCTGAGTTAGTTTTCAGCTCACTTCATTAAAGTCTTTGGTTTTTAGCTCACCTGAGCCGAAGGCTCACAGGTGAGCTTATAGTATAGGCAGGCATCCGTCGTCCGTCCTTCCGTCTCCGTCAACATTTTCAAACTACATCTCCTCTGAAACTACAAGGCTCATTGTTACCAATTTCATATGTAGCATCTATAGGCAGGGGAAACCAATAGTACTGTTTTTTATCCAAATCCCTTCAGAACTTTGGTTGCTATGGCAACTTAAAGTTTCCATTGACTTATATGGGAAAAATTGAAAATTTGCATTTATTGCTGTTTCTCTGCAGATAATTTGATAAATCTTATACAGGAATGTTCCTTGAGTAGCTGTCTATCAGCCACATGAAATTTATGTTAATTGCACAATTTGGCTGGTTGCCATGGCAACCAGATGGTTAAAAATAGAAAAAATATTCAAAAATCATCTCCTCAGAAACTATGCAACCAATAAAGCTCAAACTTCACAGAAAGGATCTTGGTACTACCCTCTATAAAAATACTGTTTTCTTGGCAATTGCTTCAGCAGTTTGGTTGCAATGGCAACTTAAAGTTGCCATTTACTTATAATGGGAAAATAGAAAATATGCATTTATTGCTATGTCACTGCAGATATTTTGACAAAACTTTAATAGAAATGTTCCTTGAGTAGTCCCCAACCAGCCATATCAAATTTATGCAAATTGAGCTATTTGGCTGGTTGCCATTGCAACCAAATGGTTAAAAATAGAAAGAATATTCAAAAATCTTCTCCTCAGAAACTATGCAACCAATAAAGCTCAAACTTCACAGAAAGGATCTTGGTACTACCTTCTATAAAAATACTGTTTTTCTTGGCAATTGCCCTAGCAGTTTGGTTGCTATGGCAACTTAAAGTTGCCATTGGCTTATAATGTGAAAAATGGAAATCCGCAATTTTTGCTATCTCACTGCAGTCATTTGGATTTTTTCCTACAGAAATGTTTCTTGAGTAGTCCTCTATGATTCATATTCATATTAATTTTGTCCAAATCACCGAATTTGATTAGTTGCCATGATGGCAACATAAAGGAAAACAATTTTGAAAAAATATTCAAAAATCTTTTCCTCAAAAACTATGTAGGGGGATGAAGCTGATTCTTTGCAAACATGTTCATGACATTAGCCACTACATAAATATTGTTTTCTATTATTGTTGCCCACATGGTTTCATTGCTATGGCATTTTAAAGTTTCCATAGACTAACAACTTAGTCAACGTTGAAATTTGGCCACATTGTACATTTACTTTAGAGTTACCTACCCTTGAGTGCTGAGGATGAATGGACTCAGGTGAGCTACAGGACCAATGGTCCTCTGGTTTAAATTCTTAACCTTGAGCTGTTGAAGTCTGCTAAACAGGCAAAAAATGCTATTTGTTGACTGTTGTGGATGCTTGTTAATCTTTTGGATTATTTAACTATACCTCATGGCTTAGCCTTAAAATTTATATAGATTTATGTCTCTGTCTATATGTTGTATCCTTTGTATATTATTATTGTATCTCTATAAAAGTTGATAAATGAACAAATTAAACTGTATAGTTTATTTTCCTCAGTAAAATGTTTTAACACACAGACAAAAGTAAAGAATATTTGCTGGGATAAAGTCCTTTAAAAAAAAAAAAAAAAAAAAAAGAACTCAGTGAATATTAACAAACGATAGTACAACTACATGATTGCCATGATTATTTTGAGTAGTCCTAAATGTAAATTTTGTGATATCAGTATCTAACTCAAGAAATTAATATTGTATTACATTTGCTCTTTAGAGTCCTCTTACTGGTAAGGTACTATGAGTGGTTTGGAGCTTAAAACAGCAACTTGTAACCAGATTATCACAGATTAATATCTGTCCATTGTTTTCACATTCTGTATTTCTTCGGTTATAAACCAGAGGTTTTTTCTCCACACAAAAGTATCCCAGGGGCCATATTCATAAAGCCACTTAAGTCGTTGCTATGTGGTTGCTAAGGCTAAATATCTATAAAGGAGATTCCCTACAACTATGAAATTTGGTCTGGAGGAACAGTCTTACAAAGACTGTTCCTCCAGAGCAAATTTCATTGCTGTAGGGAATCTCCTTCAAAGAAATTTAGCCTTAGCAACAGCATAGCAACCACTTAAGTCGTTTTATGAATATGGCCCCAGAAGTCTATATCCATCTTATAAGATAGATCTAGATCTTTAGGATTTTTTCACTTCCAGAACTATCCCAAAAATCTGGAGCCATCTTATAAGATGGATCTAGATCTTTAGGATTTTTTCACTTCCAGAACTTTCCCAAAAATCTAGATCCATCTTATAGGATCTTTAGGATTGTTTTGGATGGGAAAACCCCATATTATAGCAGAATTTCATAAGACTGATTTAGATATTTGGGGTCATTCGAGAAAGGGGATAACCCTGGTTTATTGCCGAATAAATATAGTAAATTTGTTTCTATTTTTCTGTTTCACATTCGTAAAGACAATTGTTGGTTTGGCTTAACATTTCTATGCAAATAATATGGTTAATTATAAAGTTCAGTATTATGTATACTTGAATTAGGTATTTGTGGTAAGGGTTTTTGTAACTCACATAATTATAATCTAAAGTTAAGGTAAATAAGACAATAAAACTGAGTTGTCATTTAATATGTTAGACTTTTACAGGAAAAATAATAATAATAATAAAAGCAAGTCATACAGTATTAGGAGTTCTTTTTCATCTCTTTCTTATTAAAAGTAGTGGTAATATGTATACTAACCAATAAAAGAAGCTCAACATTTTATTAATATTAAGATTTTTAGAATATTGGTATTGGGCGCACAACAAACAGCTTACCAAGGTCAGTGCAGTGTCAAACAAGGCATCATTGTCAGTGCAATGTCTTGATGCTGCTTCAACTTTGATATGATGGTTTCATCTTTGTGTGCCCACTGGAAATATTGTAGCAAATTTGAAAATCATTAAAATGCTGCATTGCAGTTTTTCTGACAAGTAGATTAAACATTGGGTTCTGTTTCTTTGTATCCAGTCTTGCACTCTACATGCAGTTTTCTGTGCTTTACAAATTCATGTACTGTAGTTGTAAAAAGTCTTCTTGATGGTAAAACACACACACACACACACACAGAGTGTCTGATCTATACACAAATAACTAAACTACTTGCTGCTCATTCTTTGCAGCTAACTGACAACTGTACAGTATTTGTCTTACAAATTACAGCTAACTGTACAGTATTTTTCTCACAAATTACAGCTAACTGTACAGTATTTTCCTCATGAATCACAACTAACTTACAGTGTAGTGGTGTTTCTGTATTGCAGCCAAATTTAATACCTTGTGTGGTAGGCTTTCCAAGTGAGTTAATGAAAATATACAATCCCGTTTTGTTTCTCAGAGTTTGGCTATTGAATACTATTGTTCTTGTTCACCAAAGTAATAAGACAATTTCGCGTTGGAATTTTTTATCTATTCTAGCTTAGGAGGTGTGTCATGAGAAAAAATGTTTAGGATTTATGCAACTAACCACGACTCAGATTAGCCTTTTTTTCATAGCGTATCTCATATTCATTTAATAAATTAACTTATTTTCTCTAGCCAAGCTCTGGGTTTAGATTTACTTCTTATTCCCCCTTTTTCTGTGAAGATATGCAGACATTTTTGTTTAGTTCATCTACCTTTATCCTCCTGTTTAGTTTCATCATTCATGTTTATTTTATTTTCATGATTTAAACTTAAAATGCCAAAATGCAGGCAACAAAGTTTAAGTCTGCAAAAATTTCAAAACCTGGTTTGACCAAGCTATATCATACTGAGAATTCAAAGACAAGAGAGCAACAGGTGTAGATCCAGATGATGTGTCTTATTATGAGCCGCTTCATCTGGATATACGCTGCATGCAAATTCAACTATTTTCATTTCAGGCCCTTTAAGTGTTAAATCAGTGTAGAGAGAGAAATTTATTTACAGCTATAGAGAAACCAAAATTTAGGGAATAAAGTTTTGTATTGTTTCTTTCTCCATCAAAGCCATTTTGGTCATCGAGCATACTGAATTTCTTTGTTAGTCTAAACATATTTGATTGCCACAACATTAGTTATATCTTTATATCTTTGTTGAGGTATCTCAAATGAGGTACTAATAGTGTACAGATGAGAAATATGGAAACAGACTAATTTTTCATTCCTTAGACCTAATTTTTCATCCCAGTTTATGGTTTATCTATGGCTTGTAAATCATTATTTTGATCTTAAGTTTTCTTTTCTTACTTTCTTTTAAGAATCTGTCAGTTTACCATATTTGCTTTAAATATTTGGATAGAAAGACAACCAACTTAATATGACAAGAAAACATAAGGTACAAATTAGCAAGAGTCTGTTACAAGTGTCATACAAAAATGGGCTTGTATGAGTCATACAGAAATGGTTGAACTGTTCAAGTATTTACAGCACATGTGAAATTACAGTATTTGCCTTGCTGCTTTTTCCTGAGCATGGAACAGTTTACTGTATCAGAAAAATAATCTGGTGTATTTGTTATTTCAGTTTTGTTCATAATTGAGCCACGACACAAGAAAACCAACAAAGTGGCATGTGCCCCAAGCAAAGGCTCAGATCAGCCTGGGCATGTGCCCAGTCTGATCAGAGTCTTCACTGTCCACATACTGCTAGCTTAGACCCTTAGCTACCCTTTAAGCGCAAAGCAAATACTCTGATCAGTCTGGGGGCTGCCCAGGCTGCAGTGTTTGCATGGCACACATGCCACTTTGTTGGTTTTGTCATGTTGCAGCTCATATATAGCTATGCTGTATTGTGCGATGTTTGCTGCATTGTCTAAAATCCCCGATGCCTCTGTTCATGTGTATGGCATGTTGAAGTTGGTTAACCTTTCACCAGCTGATTTGTCATCTTTTCCAGACTGAGCCTGACATTACATAAAGAATTAAGCCATGTACATGTACTTCATTTAATAAAACAGGCTTCTCTGTGTCAAAATTACAGACAACCCAAAATTTTCTAGCTGGAATACAACTCTCTTCTGCATTTGAAAATTGAAGAGCAGTAGAGATTACTCTAAACAGTGCTTTAGAATGTAACCGCATCTGTAAAACACAGAGCTGTGATACCAGTCTGATTTGTCCTATACCAGTGGCGGTTAACTGTGTTCAAGGAGTTTATCTAGATATTGAGTGCTAGCTATCTTTTCAGTTGAATTACAACAGGAAAACAATGACCACATAGCATAAATGCAGTTTTAGTGTTTTATGTTAAAATAAATACATAACTGAGTTGATTATGAAAGGAAACAGCTTCATTTATTATATACTGACCTATTCAGACATCCAGACTGTAGTTTTATGACTAGTACTCTGTACTGAAGATATTTGCATGCCTGCATGAAGGTTGAGGCTGGTTTGGTGTCCACTAGTTGGCATTGAAACAGAGAAACTTTTTCATGGGGCTGGCTTCCCATCTGCAGTGGTCATGAAAAGTGATCTTATTTGATTGACATTGTGGGACCTTAAGCTATGTGAATATAGTAAACATCACCCTGCACTTTTGTGTAAACTGGTCAGACTGCGTACTTGTCACTTCTCAGAATTTGCAAAAGTCATACATTTTATATGCAAATACTCTGATTTTTTATACTCTGATCTGACTATGGGGATAAGCAAGCTTAACTGAGTCTTTCCAACTCAAACATGCCATGGGTTGCCTAGTCACATGATGCCAATCATACTTGTTTTATTATGAAATGAGCCGTGACACAAGAAAACCAACAAAATGGTTGTGCGCCCAGCGCAAACTTAGATCAGGGCATGTGCCCAGTCTAATCAGACTCTTCCCTAAGCACTTAAATGGTAGCTCAGGATCTAGGCTACCTCCATGCGGACAGCAAAGACTCCGATCAGACTGGGCGTATGCCCAGGCTGATCTGAGTCATCGCTGGGCGCACAACCACTTAGTTGGTTTTGTCGTGTCGTGGCTCAAATAAAAGAATTGCCACCTTATATAACTGGATTACTATTAGCCAGTATCTTTATTTGAGTTGCAACACAACAAAGCCATTAAAGTGACATGTGCATCCAGTGAAGACTGATCAGCCTGGGCATCTTCCCAGTCTGATCAGAGTCTAAGCTGTGTGCTTAAAGGGTTAGCTAAGAGTCCAAGCTAGCGTCATGCGTACAGCAGAGCTGAGTCTTCATTGGTCTCTCATGCTGCTCTGTTGTTTTTGTCATGTCGCGGTTCATTTAAAATCTGTTTGCTCCTATATTTAGAATTTTACTTTGACACTTTAAGTGCCGAAGACAAAAATAGCAGAATTTGCAAACAGTGTAGATCCTGATGAGGTGGCTCGTAATGAGCTGTCTCATCAGGATCTACACTGTTTGCCCTCTAGTCTTTGAATTTTCAATATGAAATATCTAAGACAAGGCATTTTTTAGATTTTTTCAGACGTAAATTTTGTCATCTGCTTTTTGGTGCTTAAAGGGTTAATTTAGGACTAGAAGATCTGTGCTGCTCACAGTGTTAGTCTTTTCTTTAGGTTATTACTGGGTGGGGAAAAGAAAGAGTCATCTTACTTTGGTTTAAGATAGTCATCCTTTAGAGCACCTGATAAGGAGTCTGTTCTAATAAAGGGCCACAGCATAATCCCTCCATATTTGGGACTCGTAGATTTTCTGCAGATAGTTTGCATGTGTTTGTTCTTTTTGATTGTAGAGAGTGGATCTTGGTAGATAAGACATGGTGAGGAATGTTGTGCACATAGAATAAATGTGAATATAACGTGTCTTACTCTAGAATTTAATTGTCATATTCATGCTATAATAGCACCATATGCTTCATGCTTTACAAAATTGACTATAAGCTGGCTTTTTGATAACAGTTTTATTATTGCTTACACCCCTAATGTGCTTAAATATTAGGACACCTAAAAAAATACATTTTCCATTTGTCCCAAATGGAAAATTTATTTTTTCAGGTGTCCCAATATATACACACATTACGGTATTTGCAAAATTTTTTCTTCTTCTTTCAGTCATGTGCAGGGCCCATTCTGGAGCATTTTTGCTTTGTTTGCTAGTTTCTTAAAAAAAAAACCCATTAACTTTGAACATCTTTATCCATAGAAAAAAAAAATGAATAAATTCTTGGGAATCAACCAACATGGGAAAGAAATAACAAAAGCTGACTGTTTTATTGAGGCATCAAGTCTGTTCATGATCTGTTTTGTAGAATGATAATGTCTTGTGTAGTAAAACTTAAAGCTACTGTTTTTAAAAATGGGTCCATATACCTACAGTCAAACCGTCAAACCATGATGCCCCCCCCCTTTTTGTTGCCAAAAAAAACATGTGACGTCAGTTATCTTCTTTAAAAATATACCCCTACCACGAGGCGTGGACATAGCCTTACCCATCATGAGAAGATTTTTTTAAGTACACTCACAGAGACCTTTACCCCATAAAACATTTGGTATCTACCCCTCATGCTAAAGTACGTAATTGCAAATTAAAGTATTATGTATGGTGCTTTTATTTCATGCAGAAGATTCATGATCATTGAACACATTGTAGAACATATGATTGGCCTCACATAAAAAGGTACCTCAGGGCACGTGCAAATAGAAAAGATGGATCAGCCTGTGTATCCATGCAGTCTGATCCAAGTCTTTTTTTTTTGCATATACATATGTGCCTTCTGTGACTCCTGGCAAAATTTAAAAGTGAAAAGTGAAGACAGGTCAGGGTCCGAGGTTATAAAACTTGAGTATAATCTCAAACTCAAAATAATGCACACTGATTGGCTGCTTCCGATCATAACCCTATTTTCAGTATATAAAAATAAATAGACATTTAAATAACCTTGTGTTACCATAATGACCCCAAATATTGGGTTAAGTCTCAAACTCATGTGCTCGGAAGCAGCCAATCAGTGTGCTTTATTTTGAGTTTGAGAATGTACTCAAGTTTTATAACCTCGGGGCCTGTTTGCACAGCAGCAGAGACAGATATAAGTGTTTACAGAGGTCCAGATAAGAGGGGGCACTGTGGATAATTCAAAGAATTATTTTTATTTCTCAATGAAAGACATAAGTTTTGACCCTGCATTAGAACCGTCTTGATGAGAAGACTCTAATGATGGGGCACAACATAATGGAAGAAAAAAGGAACATTATCCTTAAATTATACCTGTTACCCCTTCTTATCTGGAGTACTGGAAACTTTATTATACACACAACCCAACAGGCACATGACGTCAGAATGACGTATATTGACGTCTGTGTGATGTTACGACATCTCATTGACGTCAATATGACATCATTTTGACGTCATGTGCCCGCTGGGTAGGCTCTATGTCCCTTTTATGCGATGCCAGTCATATAGAGTAAGACATGTTGCATATTCACTAGCTGGGTGATGCAGCTTCTTGGAGTTGGGGATTTCATAGCTCACTAATGCTAACATAGGTCTAGTCCTAAAACTAACAGTCTAGATTTGTTTCAGCTGTAACAGGCAGAGACTTTAACCCGATAGATGCTTTACTGTAAAAACTCTATACTTTGGGACAGGTCTCAGCAAATAGTGCAAACTCAGATCATACTGCTCCTTAGGACAATTATGGTAATTATTATTAGTGTCCCAATATTTAGAACTTTTACAGTAGTTGGCAAGATCACAAGAAATTTCAGACCCAAATACAGAAATTTGCACTTAATTGTTTGTATTTTTATAAGCTCGTCGAGGGTTGACTTTGTCTTCTATATGATGTGTCCACGATACGGTGGGCTTCTAACAACCCACTGCCTCTATGGCCATAGGCTACGGGAAACCATAAAAAAGGGCTCCTATCAGCTTCTGCAAATGGCAGAAACACCATTGCCTGCACATGTTGTAGTCTTACAGGAGTTTGCTTTTCCTCATATAAATTCCACAGGATCCACAGACCCATTGTGTAGAGACGTATGGCTTTGAATAGGATATGCCAACTGAATCCATTGTTCTCATGCCCCATAAGGCAAATTTTCTAGCGACACAGTTCAAATTTGGCATTTTGGTCACAAATAGCAGGAAATTTTATGGCTGACTGGCTTTTGTTGCCATGGTCCTAGATACATTGACTGATGTTTCAGAGAGAAAAGCGAATGCACAGTTTAAGTGAAAAAATAATCAGAATACATTGGTTTATGAGCACTGAGGGGTGATCATGACCTACATTGCAAATGGGAAACTCTCCTTCTGCCTGACATTGCTCCAGCATATATGTCAGGATATGAGTTAACTCTTTCAGTACCAAAAATCAGACAACAAAATTGATGTCTGCAAAAATTTCAAAAATGTTTTGTTCAAGCTGTATCATATTGAGAATTCAAACACTAGAGGGCAAACAGTGTAGATCTAGATGAGACGGCTCATCAGGATCTACGCTGTTTGTAAATTCTGCTGTTTTCGTCACTGATGCTCAAAGAGTTATGTGTTTATAGGGCACTTGTGAACTGTAAGACTTAGACTAGCCTCGGCACTGGTGTCTAATTTTTGCGTCTGTTGCTTCTGGAAGGCCTATTAGTGAACACAAGGGTAATACCAATTTGGCTACCTGTACTTTCAACCAAGTCTGTACTATATATAGTGGTTTTCGACCGAGAATATGATTGTAAGCATTACCAATAATGGTAAATGGTACTTCTGTTAATGGCTGTCCACCTAGCTGATACTGCTGTCGATAGTCTCAGTCAACAGCCATTTTCGCATGTATGGTAATTGAGTGACTCGATCAAAGCACAGGTAGCCAAATTGATATTACCCCCATGGTGATGTGTGAACAGCATAGAAGACCTGCAGGCTGGATAAAGTCTTTGCAGTTTGTGGAAGTGTTAAAATAATAGGTACACTTCCATGTTTTATGAAGGGGGGATAACTTTTGTTACTTCCTGTTTGCTTCCCTGGATGACAAAACCCTTCCGAAAAGGGGTCACTTAATAAAGGAAAGAACTTGCACCTTGAGGAGCAGAGCAAATCATTCCCTTTAAGAGTTGACGCCCATCGAGAAGGGAGGTAAAAATGAAAATGGAAGAGTTGCTCCCCCTGAAACTGTACCTATTCACCTTAAGGACCCTTTTGCTAACTTTTAGTTAAATTAGGTGTAGTTTAGCTTTTATTTTGTCTTTGGTCATGTAATTAAAGAATTGTTCAGGATCCAGTTATTCAAAACTAACAACGTCGCTAGTTAACAAGATTTGAAAATTTCAGTCGTATTATATGCAAAAACACTGCCATTTTTTGCTGAAAAATGTGAGGAACTTTTGTAGTGCAAAAGTTTTTCACATTTTATTGGCAAAAAATATGAGCATACTTGATTTTATGGGTGCTGGTTTCTTTGTAGCCCTTGTGTCACAGTGATGGCAGCGCCAGTTTACACAGTTAAATTGTGAAAAAATCAGAGTAGGTTCAGAGTTATCAAATAGCGGCCTCACTACAACAACCCGATATAGAAACGAAACTTTCTTGTTTACATGACCTTACAAATTACAGTAATTGTATAACTGTTCACAGTCTATTAAACTTTGCAAATTTTGCAGTCAACATAAATTTGTGAAACATATGTAAATTTGTTGTTATAAAGCATTGGAAAAGGTAAAATATGACAAATTCACAAAATTTAGCACCGTGAATATGTAAAAATGCTAAACTGGGAACTTCTGTCCCTGCAAATGTTAATACAATTACTGTATATTAGAGTGAATTGGGGATTTTATTTAATGTAATTCCTTCAGTAGATACTTTGTTGTCATAATTGACTCATAGTAACCCTTATAATTAGCATGTAGATTTTAGTTACGGATAACAGTGCTTGACACTTACTTTAAATATTGTAAGGGAAACTTTAATTTGATTGGTTCAAGGTGGTAATGTAATATTGTCTGCTGCCACACCAGGTAGGCGGCAATCAACAACGCGTATGCAGTCGACAAACGCTGATCAAAAATCATTAGAAACAGCGTTTTTGATTGCAAATTGTCGCCAATTTGCAATCAAAACGCTGTTTCTAACAGATTTTGATCCGCGTTTGTCAATTGTGAAGAGTGTTTTCGATTGCCGCCTACACAATGTGGCTACTGTCTTTCTTTGATGAGTGCGACTATAGCTTATCTTATCGCTACTGTTTCATAGCTGTTGAATTTCTTTTGGTTTTTCAGGGATTATTCTTCAGATTTTACCATCTTTAAAAACAGATGTATATGTTATATCGATCAATATACCTATCAGCTGATTTCCATCTGGCATGGATCAGTAGTATTTTGTTCTGCTGATCATTAAAAAAGCATATTTATTACATTGACATCTAGTCATTGCACCTTCAATATTTGTCTATTTCAGATGAATTTTACTGTCATATGGTTTTCAATATATATAACACTTATAACTCTACTTTTAGAATCCCTCACTATGATTCTTTTTTAAATCATTTATTTATTTTTGTATTTCCGTTCACTCAAATGCAAATGCACACAAGTTCATTCAGGCTGGCTCCTAATATGCATCTAAATATTTGATTGATTGTAATTATATAAAATGATCAAGAGCAGAACCTCAGAACAGAGCACATATCAGAAAAAATATAGGATGAATCTAGTCCAAAATTTTATTTTATGCAAACAATACTTTTTATTATAAGAAGAAAAAGAGAGAAAAAATAAATAAATGTAAGACTTATTTTAAAAAGTAGAGAGATTTTGTGTTCTAGATCTCTTAGAATTTTGTTAGAGATGGAGACCTAATTATTATCTAAGACTGACAGATTAGGTAGTGTTCTAGTCACAAAATGTAAAAGTGATGCAGTAGCATTGTTGTTTTGACGTCATATCAGCATAAAACAATGTCATTTAGACATTATGTGCTGACTAGGTAATGAAGGGTAATGACCCTATGTATTGGGATAATAGTGCCTCAGGAAAACAGTGTAGATGCAGTCTAATGAGGCTCCACAGTGTTTTCCATTCTCTCAGCAAGATTTTGACACACTGCTGGGAAATAAAATCAAGTTGTATGCGTATACTGCCATGTTTTTCAAGCAGTTTTTCAGTGGGAGACAACTTTATGGCTTCCTGTTTGCTTTCCTGGCCCAGAGGTTATAAAACTTGAGTACATTCTCAAACTCAAAATAAAGCACACTGATTGGCTGCTTCTGAGCACCTGCTCGGAAGCAGCCAATCAGTGTGCTTTATTTTGAGTTTGAGATTATTCTCAAGTTTTATAACCTCGAACCCTGGATGACGAAACATCTGAAAAAGGGGTCTACTCTAAAAGGGAGGAAATGAGAGCAAATTTCTGGGAGCAAATTCATTCCTGTAAGAGTGACTCCTTTTGGAAAGGGGGCAAAACTGAAAATGGAAGAGTTGCTTCCACTGAAAGTGTATCCATTCACCTTAAATTTTGTAATAATTACAGCACATATAACTGGCTAATCAGTCCCAATTTGTAGGGTTATAATGACACATATTCTGAAAGCCAAGTAAATATGTTTTTATCTCATTTCAGTAAAAGCACCCTTTGAACTGAAGCCTGTCCAACACCGAAGATCCAGTACACCTCATAAACGGTCACCAAAACCAGCGAGACATAAAGACGAAAATTCTAGTACATGTGACTCACAGGAACAAACAGCCAGTAGTGTTAAAATAAGTAGTGAAAATACCCATATCTGTGATAAAAATAGTAATTCTTTGACCAAAGAACAAAGTCATAGTGATATAAAAGATTCTGATCTTTATTCAAGAACAGCGAACTTGACCTCAAGGTCAAATGTCAAGGACACACCAGAACAAAAACAGCGGACAGAATCAAAAGGTCCATTACATGGAATATCCTTCAAATCAAAATCCAGTTTAGCAAGAACTGATTATCCAAGTAGAGGAGAATTTTCATTAAGATCAAGTTTTAATTCAAAGAAACAAAATATTAGCTTTGATGGGTCGAGTATACAGGAGTCAAGGTCAAATGAATCCACCCCAGATTCGTCTCCAAAGTTGACTAGGCCATTAAAATTCACTCCAGGTTCTGTAGAACATGCTAGTGCTAAACGTTACTCTTCATATGACAGTACAAATTTTAAGGTAGCTGCTGCTGAAACTTCTGATGATGATGAGATAATGGTGTGATAATTGGGTCAAGGCCACAGCAAATTGAGAATTACCAAGTACTTGAATTTTAAACAGTAGGAATCACGTACTTGATTATTAGCATATGAGGATGCTTTTAGTACATTGTAGTGATAATCAAACTTTTGTACAAATATGGCTGTCTAAATAGTAAAGATATTGCCATTTTTCAACACTTTAAACACCAAAAAAGTGATACAAAATTTACGTCTGCAAAAATTTCAAAAAATGTTTTGTCCAAACTATGTCATATTGAGAATTCAAAGACTAGAACAGTGTAGGCCCAGATGAGGCAGCTCAGTATGAGCTGCCTTACTGGATCTATGCTTTTTGCAAATTCAACTATGGTATTTTTAGGCACTTTTTAAGCATTAATTTCAGAAATCATCCAGATATTTACTCAGTTCATTCTGTACTCTAAATCATAGTTTCAAACAACATTCTGTGACCCATAATTTCAAAATTTATAAAAAAACAACAAAAAAACAACAACAAATAAGTAATTTGCTGTGGCCTTACAGAGATGATTAAAGTGCAATTAACTGGACAAGGATGGTGCAATATGAAAATGATTAATTAACAAATTAATGAAAATCTGGCCCTGGTTGTTAAAAAAATCATTAGCGCATTAAAAACAATAGTCAAGGATTTATTAAGTCTTCTAGATTTGATAGAATCAAGAGTGCTAATATCTTTACTAAAACAATGTGTGGAACTTTTGCAGTGCAAAAGATCCCAACAGTTTTGGGGCAAAAAATGACAGTGTTTTTTGCTTATAATATGTTTGAAAATATAACATTCTGTTAACTAACAACGCAATTGGGGCCCAGATATGAGGAGTATTTGATGATAATTTCAAGACGACTTCATTTAATTCTCCTTAAAGGACGTGTGAAGTGGTCCCTTAATAGAACTGATGCAGTTTGACTGAGGGACCATGAAATGTTTTATGGGGAAATCCATGTCATGTTGTGGACCCTTTAGAACTGCCTCACTAAGACAGTTCTAATCTGGGGCTGCAACAAATTTTTATTGAGAAGTAAGAAAACATACCAAGTAATTATCATCAAAACGTGCCTTACTGGTTAAAATTTTAGAGTAAATAGAAATTGTTGGTCAGTAAAGAAGACATTGTGATCCTGAATATAAAAGAAATAAGACTGTGATGTAACTGCAATTCAATTAAAGGGGTAAATAGTTACTTAGATCAAAGGTATTTCTGCTACTGTCTTATATAAATTCATCATATTTGACTATGAGACAGAGTTCTCTCCCACTCCAGAATAACACCAATATCTGTATCGGTAATGCAATCATGCTGTAGGATTGATTTTTCTCTTCCAAAGCAATCCCAAAAATCTAGATTTTCTTTTATAATGGATCAAGATTTTTGGGGTGCATTTGGATAGGTGAAATTCCTTGCTTGATAACCAGATAAATACAGGACTTTTTAGCTTGCCTGTACAAAAGTACAGAGAACTATTGTTGTCACTTGGACGTCGGCATTGGCGTGGGCGTCACACTTTAAAGTTTTACATTAAAGTTTTTTTATGTGATGGGCAAGGCACTGCAGGCGAGCTATCCTGTATGTGGACAGGTCTTGTTTAAGTGGCTAGGAGGTAAACCACATTGCATTACAAAGTTAGAAGCATGCATAATTATAAGGTTATATGTAGATTGGAATTGTCGGTAGATGTTTTGTTATGCAACTTTTTGGAACAAGTCTTCCAATTGATTTGTGCTATTCCAAGCAATTAAACCAAAAGTTACTAGAGCAATAAAAATTTAGTTTTAAAACAGCGATATTTATCATAACAGCAATAAAAAATCCTCAGTGGATGAGTGTTTAAGGGTAAAATCTATTCAGATAAAAATGCCTGAAGAGGAGAACAGTCATGGTTTGCACTGCTCGCAAACCATTGAATAAATCTGTCTGATTGACAACTGGATTTCAGATGTGAAGCTGAGAGAGGCCATTACAGAAATGAGGTAAAATATGTTAATGTGAATGGATACAGCTCATGTTTCTGTCATTTTACAAAGGGAACAACTTTTGTGACTTCTTGTTTGCTACCTTGAATGACATAGACCTTCCAAAAATAGGTCAACTCATAAAGGAAAGAATTTGCTCCTGGAGGAGCAAACTATTTTCTTTAAGAGTTGACTCCCATTGAGAAGGGAGGCAAATATAAATATCAGAATTGCTTCCCCTGAAAGGGTACACTTTCACCTCAAGTGATCAATCAGCTAAGCATGTCAGAACTCAGGAGTCTGTTAAATTAACGCAGTGAACATCCAGACCAGATACTGAATTTGCCCACTGTACACCAAACCATCCATATAATTAATATGTATGTACATATCAGGGGACATTACCAGACTGGTCTAGATCATTGCTGACTTGCAAAACCTTTACTGTTATGGTTGACTGAGTTTTGGTTTAAACTTTATTTTATTTGCATAAACACTAATACATTTATACACATTTCAAAACATAGCATTTTATGCAAATGGGATTCAGAAGAAAGTCAAACGACTTTTTTCAAATCTGTATCTGTGAGTTTTCAGCGCAATTGGAAGTATTTTCTGTCATTTCTTTAAGGAAATGCTATGGTTTTGTCCATAAATAAAAGAGAAAAAAGCATTCTGTGTGATCCATAACCAAAGCTACCTATCATAAAAAAAAAGGCTTTTTTGTGTACTGTATGTAAGATGGTTATGTTGAGGGGGTGGGGTTCACTACATATGCTGTATAAAGAAGACCATGTTTTATGGAGAGGGCTTCAGTAGATGTTTAGTGAACAAGAACACCGCAAGCGGGGCAATATCCACCCGTTTCTGTGTGGGCAGATCTATAGCCCTGACAATCAGCTACACACAGGTACTAATGTGTGCACAAGAACAGTTTGCAAATATGACAAACAACACCCTACATAAATGACCAACATGTGCATTAGAACTCCTTAAGTCTCTTTTCAAGTGATTCTCATACTTCTGAGAATTTGAGGACAAATTCAAAATGGACAGTGAGAATGTCACAGGGTATAGGTTAGGTATATCATACACTTGTACTGCCCTGCAGTATAAGCCGGCTTTTATAGTGACATGATAGAATTTTCGCCTTTAGATCCAAGGGTCGATCCTTAGCAGGGCATTCAGAATGTTTAAGTGTCTGTGACAAATGGTTCTTTAAATATCTCACTCCTTTTGATCTAAAGGCCAGCACTCTACCACCTCACTATAAAAAACAGCTTATATCGCATGGCAGTACAAGTGTATGATAAACCTAACCTGTACCCTTTGACACTAATCAAAGGAATGCAACTCCAAAATCAAGAAAGGGGAAGCAACCATTCCCGTACTCAACACACAGTATAAAGCGAATGCACATTGATATCAAGTGTCATCAGGATATCCGAAACAATTACCTAGGAGTGACACATACAAAAATAGTCTAAGAAATAACAAAAGGGATGTAACTCTGAAAGCAACAGGGAGTAACCATTCTTATATGACACAAACCGTTTCAACCTCATCTGCATTGCTATAGTCCCTGTAGCTCAGTAGGTGAGGCGCTGGCCTGCTGATCTAGCAGACTGAGAATCTTTTCAACAACCCACCCATTGTCCTGATATGACTGAAATACTGTTAAAAGGGCCATAAAATTGCAAGTCGTCCATCCATACATTGCTATAAACTTGCATCAAGATATTCTAAAGTTTAGGGTTCTCACAAGAATAGCTTTGAAAACCTAATCAGAGGGGTGTAACTCCAAAAATAAGGAAGGGATAGCAATTATTTTATATTAGACACACTGCCTCAACCTAATACACATTACTATAAATTTTCATCAAGATATTCCAAACTGTTGCCTACTTATGGCTTGCACAAGAATACCCTTAGAAATTAATCAAAGGGAGGCAACTCCAAAAATAAGAGGAGGCAATCATTCTTATATGTGACATACCATGTCAAGCTAATATACAATGCTATTAAGTTTCATCATGATGTTCCACTGAGTTACCTAGTTAAGGGATGTACAAATACTCTAAAAAAATAAACAAAAGGACATAACTTCAAACCTAAGTAAAGGGGAACAACCATTATGGTATGAGACCTGCTGTCTCACATACACTGCTGTCAAGTTTCATCATGATATTCTAAAGAGTAACCTAGTTATGGAATGCATAAGAATTGCCATACAAGTTGTTAAAGTCATTTTTTTTTCAAAGGGCTGCAACTCTGCTAAAAATCATCAGAGGGTAACCTCCAATTATATGCGCTACTCCACATTGTAGTCTTACAAAGTTTCAGCTTAATTGGATGAAAACTGTAGGAGGGGTTATTCGGAAACAAAAAGTTAACAACGGACAGATGGACAGACCTCAGTGCCCTAACATAAAAAGTTTTATTTTTCAAATGGCTTATAAAAACTATGAAAATTCATGAAAAAGCAAACAATCACCTTTGTTCACAGGCCAGACAAAAGAATCAAAATGCAGGAAAATCAGAATATTGGTCCTATTGATCAAAATGTTTCCAAAAGCTCAGGAAGTGTGTTTGGCCAAAAGCATGTTTTAAGTAACATTTATAGAATCGTATATGTGAGCATAAAACTTACAATACTTCTGAAAGCAAACTACTAAACTAATGGCAGATCTGGGATTTGAATGAGTTGCTTGACTTTGCATGCTGAGAGTTCAAAAATGGAATATAATTTTGTGAAAAAATTACACCTTTTCCAAGATCATTTTGTTTCTGCACAAAAGTGAAATAGCAGTATCTGTTGCTGTGCTGAATATTATCAAAATTTTAATTACCCCTCTAAACTTAGATAAATGGCATTTACCAATACATATTGGGTAGTTTTGTAAGCATTGCATGTGCTTTTGTTACTGGTGACACCGAAAAAATGTTGTCATTCCATTGTGTATGTTGACATATCATAACATTTCATTACATCATTGGAAAAGTTAGGCGTATCTAGAGCACAGATTTACATTGCATAGATTAAGGTGTATGGGTACACCTCCATGGTTTTCCATCAGTTTTTCAAAGGGAGACAACTTTTGTGACTTCCTGTTTGCTTCCCTAGACAACTTAGCCCTTCCTAAGTTGGTTTAAATAGTGGTTAGCTCTTAAAAAATTTGCTCCTAGGGGAGCAAATTTTTTAGGAGCTGACCACTATAGAGAAGGGAGGTGAAAATGGAAATGGCAGAGTTGCTTCCCCTGAAAGTGTATCCATTCACCATAAATCATTGTCAGACAGACACAAGTGATTTGCGATTCATAATTTATGTTGAAAGTGCTGTGTTTCATCAGTTGCCATATGAACCATTTTTTTTTATTTTTCAGTTTCGCAAATGTTCTTGTTATCCTTTTTAGCTCACCTGAGCACGAAGTGCTCAAGGTGAGCTATTGTGATTGATATTTGTCCGTCGTCTGTCCGTTCGTCTGTCCGTCCGTCCGTCATCAACAATTTCTTCAAACGACATCTCCTAGACCAGTAGGCCAATTTCAAAATAATATCACACAAATGTTTCTGTTATAGCCCTGAACCAAAATTGCTAAAATGGTTCCGCTCCGCTGAACAAAATGGCTGCCAGAGCTAGAAATAGAAAAAACCTTAAAACGACATCTCCTCTGAAGCCAATGGCTTGATTTCAAAAAAATTTCACAGAAATGTTTGACTCATGGCCATGAACCAAAATTGCTAAAACGGTTCCGCTCCACTGAACAAAATGGCCACCAAACCTAAAAATAGAAAAACCTTTAAACGACATCTCCTCTGAAGCCAATGGCTCAATTTCAAAATAATTTCACAGAAGTGTTTGACTCATGGCCCTGAACCAAAATTGCTAAAACGGTTCCACTCCGTTGAACAAAATAGCTAAAAATAGAAATAAATCTTAGAATGACACAGAGGGCACAGTTTTGACCCAATCATCATGAAACTTTGTCAGAATGTTTATGTTAATGAAATCTAGACCAAGTTTGAATCTGGGTCATGTGGGGTCAAAAACTAGGTCACTAGGTCAAATCTTAGAAAAACCTTGTGTACAGTCTAGAGGGCACAGTTATGATCCAATCCGCATGAAACTTTGTCAGAATGTTTGTCGGTATACAATCTAGGACAAGATTGAAATTGAGTCATGTAGGGTCAAAAACTAGGTCACTAGGTCAGATCTTAGAAAAACCATGTGTACACTCTAGAGGGCACAGTTATGATCCAATCTTCATGAAACTTTGTCACGATGTTTATCTTTATGAAATCTAAACCAAATTTGAAACTGGACCATGTCAGGTCAAAAACTAGGTCACTAGGTCAGATCATAGATAAAACATGAATGGTCTAGAGGGCTTCGTTTAATCCAGCCTTCATGAAACTTTGTCAAAATTTTTATCTCCAACAAATCTAAACCAAGGGTGCAACTGGGTCATGTTGGATCAAAAACTAGGTTACTAGGTCAAACCTTAGAAAACTAGAAAATGTGTTTATGAAACACTATGCCCCCAACCATATGCTTGTCTCTAGAGAAGGTTCATCCAATAATGCTTGTACCTTTGTACCATAGGCTTACAATGCACTAAGTCGAAAAAGGGGCTTAACTCAGTCAAAAATTTACGAATTGTTTTCGAAAGTTAATCAGGTCATCTACAACTTGGGCAATATCAACCTGCAAAAATCAAAAACTGATCCTAGCATCAGGGATTCTCCAGATATTTTGTTCACAAGCTTCCATAGGCAAATAATGCACTAAGTTGAAAAAGGGGCATAACTCAATCCAAAATTTACAAATTATTTTCAAAAGTTAATCAGGTCATCTACGCCACAGGCAGTATCTTCCTGCATAAAATCATGCTCCTAGCATCAGGTGTTCTTGAGATATTTTGTTCACAAGGTTCCATAGGCTTACAATGCACTAAGTCGAAAAAGGGGCATAACTCAATCAAAAATTCATGATTTCTTTTCAAAAGTTAATCAGGTCATCTACACCACAGGCAGTATCTTCCTGCAAAAAATCATGCTCCTAACATCAGGGGTTCTTGAGATATTTTGTTCACAAGGTTCCATAGGCTTACAATGCACCAAGTCGAAAAAGGGGCATAACTCGGTCAAAAATTCACGAATTTGTTTCAAAAGTTAATCAGGTCATCTACACCTTGGGCATTCTCATCCTGCAAAACCTCATGATCCTAGCATCAGGGGTTCTTGAGACATTTTGTTCACAAGGTTCCACAGGCTAAGTCAAAAAAGGGGCATAACTATGGAAATACATTGCCGGCGGAAAAATAAAAAAAATACGGGTCTGCTTATTTTCCATACTGATCATGTGCATAAAGTTTCAAGTTCCTAGCTCTTATTGTTCTTGACTATATGTAAGGGTACCTTTGTACCATAGGCCTCAATGCACTAAGTCGAAAAAGGGGAATAACTCGATCAAAAATTCACGAATTTTTTTCAAAAGTTAATTAGGTCATCTACACCACAGGCAGTATCTTCCTGCAAAAAATCATGCTCCTACCTTCAGGGGTTCTTGAGATATTTTGTTCACAAGGTTCCATAGGCTTACAATGCACTAAGTCGAAAAAGGGGCATAACTCGGTCAAAAATTCACGAATTTGTTTCAAAAGTTAATCAGGTCATCTACACCTTGGGCATTCTCATCCTGCAAAACCTCATGATCCTAGCATCAGGGGTTCTTGAGATATTTTGTTCACAAGGTTCCACAGGCTAAGTCAAAAAAGGGGCATAACTCTTGAAATATGTGACCTGCGGGAAAAAGAAAAAACCCGGGTCTGCTTATTTTCCATACTGATCATGTGCATAAAGTTTCAAGTTCCTAGCTCTTATTGTTCTTGACTATATGTAAGGGTACCTTTGTACCATAGGCCTCAATGCACTAAGTCGAAAAAGGGGAATAACTCGATCAAAAATTCACGAATTTTTTCAAAAGTTAATCAGGTCATCTACACCACAGGCAGTATCTTCCTGCAAAAAATCATGCTCCTACCTTCAGGGGTTCTTGAGATATTTTGTTCACAAGGTTCCATAGGCTTACAATGCACTAAGTCGAAAAAGGGGCATAACTCGGTCAAAAATTCACGAATTTGTTTCAAAAGTTAATCAGGTCATCTACACCTTGGGCATTCTCATCCTGCAAAACCTCATGATCCTAGCATCAGGGGTTCTTGAGATATTTTGTTCACAAGGTTCCACAGGCTAAGTCAAAAAAGGGACATAACTCTTGAAATATGTGACCTGCGGGAAAAAGAAAAAACACGTGTTCGCTTATTTTTCATACTGATCATGTGTATAAAGTTTCAAGCTCCTAGCTCTTACGGTTCTTGAGTTATAGATAGAGGACAGGCGGACAGACAGACAGACGGACGGACGGACAGACGGACAGGCCCAAACCAATATGCGCCCACAATTTCTCCGAAATTGGGGGCATAAAAATTGTGTATACTCTAGAGGGCACAGTTTTGGTTTAATGTTCATAAAACTATGTCAGAATGATTATCCTAGAATGAAATCTCACAAAGTTTGGAACTGGGTATTGTCGGGTCAAAAACTACAGGTAGGTCACTAGGTCAAATCATAGAAAAACCTTGTGTACACAATTGTGGCTTTATTTTTGCATTGAATCTTCATGAAACTTTGTCAGAATGTATATTTTCATGACATGTAGGCCAAGTTCGAAACTGAATAATGTCTGATCAAAAACTACATTGCCAGGTCAGATCTAATAAAAACATTGTATACACTCTTGATCCAATCTAAATGAAACTTTGTCAGAACATAGATTAGAAAGTGCAAAACTGCTCCAATTGAACAGTCATCAAATAGATGATCTTCGATGTTATTTCATCATAACTCAGGTGAGCGATTTAAGTCCATCATGGACTTCTTGTTTTGTATGTTATGCAGGTACATATATGTTGTATGACTGATTGTCATGACTTACCTGATAAACATGCGAGCAATTCCATTCCCATTAAAAAAATTGAAAAATCTAAGCTTTGGCAAATGGTTAGCCAAATTATAACCAGGCTATTTGACTTGTACGTATGTCAATAGGACAAAATTCCAACTTTGTTATAGATGAGCCGGGACACGAGAAAACCAACAAAGTGGCATGTGCGTCCAGCAAAGACTTATATCAGCCTGGGCATCCGCCCAGTCTGATCAGAGTCTTCTCTTTCCACATGGAGGTAGCATAGACACTTAGCTACCCTTTCAGCACTTAGCAAAGAGTCTGATCAGACTAGGTGGATGCCCAGGCTGATCAGAGTCTGCACTGGGCACACAACCACTTTGTTGGTTGTCTTTTGTGGTTCAGATAAACTGATAGAGTTCTGACAAAATTCTGGGAGTGGCCAAACCAAAATTTTGGTTTGACCACTTTCAGGAGTTGTACGATAAATCCACAGGGGCAGTATTTATAAAACAACTTAAGTCGTTGCTAGGGCTGAATCTCTATGAAGGAGATTCCCTACAACTACATAATTTGCTTTGGAGGAACAGTCTAAAAAGACTGTTCCACCAGAGCAAATTTCATAGTTGTAGGGAATCTCCTTCAAAGAAATTTAGCCTTAGCAACAGCATAGCAACCACTTCAGTCGTTTTATGAATATGGCCCCTGGTTCTTTACTGCAAAGCAAAAATTCTGCACAGACATGCTTTAAGAACATACAAATGATAAGCACTGTTATATTTCGGCTAAACTATTTGCAAAAGGTTGAAATTTTAATTTCCAGATAGGAATGGAATTGAGTGTTTTATTTAAGTGTCAATTTTGTTCCAATATTTAACTTTGTATCAGTGTATCATCATGAAATGCAATATATGACACATCACAGCATTTAGGTTGACAAAATTACATGTACATTGCAAATTGTAATGTCCATGCACTCCATTTGATGAGAACAAAAATGTTATCGAGAATTTTCATGTCTCAAACCAATACAATCAAACACACATTCAAGTTTGAACACCATGGTAAACAAAACCCATTATTTTGTTAGTTTAATAGTACATGTATATTGTTACTCATCTTTTGCTTGTTATCGCTAGCTCCACATTATTGAAATAAACAAATTTCCTATGAATGTGTTTGTCGTTTCATGAAACATTTACATGTAACTTTTCATATTGAGAGACAGCACTGGCTTGCCTATAACACTGGGGTAATACCAAGTCTCTACGTGTGCTGTCAACTGAGCCAGTCAACTACCCTACCTACTGAAACACTCAGTATCATTATCAACTCTGACAGTCGATTGTCATTAACTATTGTATTGTTTACCTTTCCAACGTTGTATTACATTATGAAGGTATTTTGCATTACATGTTATTCCTAAGGCAATATAAATCAATGCTTGCTCATCATATACATACTTTAAGCTCGTGTAAATATGTACATTTCGTATCATTGTTGAGAGTTTGGTTTGAATGTGTTGCTGTTATGATTTCTTGTTAGTTATGAGTTGAAACTTTATTAGAAATTTCTTGACAACATACATATAGGAGTCAAATGATTGGGGACGTAGGCTAGGCCTGTATTTACCCGAGAGGACAATATACAGGCCTAGCCTATGTCCAATCCTTTGACTCATAATATGTTGTCAAGAAAATTTTAATAAATAAATGAGTTGAAACTTGATTGACTGGAAGGGCAGAGCAGAGATCAAATAAGGTGGGGCTTTTATGAAATTCCGAGAGTTTTGCTCATTCTACTAAGAAACTGGCAGACTTGGTTGTAACCAACATGTTAGAGATGTTTTAATGAGGGGTGCAGTGAATATTTTTCTTATCACAAAATTATCCCAGTGGTAGAGGAATAGGGGTTAGATTACTGAGATAATTAGCTCATTTCTGTTCGTTTTCCTTATATTCAGCCCCTTCAAGGCACTTTTGAGAAGGAGTCACAACTTGCATCTCTGTAGTGAAAAAAGAGAATTATCTCCATTATCATAAACCCCTACCCCAACCCCACCCACCTTTCTGAAGCTCTGCAGATTATGTCACTAGGGAAAAAAAGGTTACGTAGGTTTATGGATGTCTGAATATTTGTGTTCATACATTTAGTTACATGTATCTGGAAAGGATGTGAATGGAGGTAGCACACAGCAAAGACTCTGATCAGACTGGGCGGATGCTCAGGCTCATCTGGGTCTTCGCTTGGTGCACATGTTGTAAAAAGACTACAATGTAGTCAACTGTAGATTGTGTCTGAAACCATGCCCAGAAAATATATGATGGTATATACAAATAGTGAAGGACCACACCAGGCCCCTCTTCATGGTCTGAATGACAATATTTGGAAATTCTGAAGTCATTTTCAGCACCATTTGTCAGAGGCTATAAAAAATCTTCACTAATAGCATACCATAATGACCCAAAATTTCGGACACCTGAAAGTTGGACAATTATTGTTGGAAAATTCTTGGAAAGTGGATTTTATGCACATTATTGCTTCCAAATGATGCTTAGTGAAAGGCAAACGTTGTAGACCCTGGTCAAACTGCTCCTTCAGGAGCAGTTTGATCTGGGTCTACAATGTTTGCTCAGACCCTTTTGTCCGAATATTTAGGGTCATCACGGTATTCTGCCATCTTGTAAATTCTGTCTAGGCTACAAATGATGTTATCATTATAGTTAAAAGAATTCTAGTGCTTCAATGTAATATACATGTGTAATTACACCATATACTGTACAGTTTGTTTTAATCATGTATATTTCAACTGTTCTGAAGCAATGTTTTGATTTTTATGCCATGTGAAGAATATGATTGTTACAATAAAAATAAAACATGTCAGAAAGGTTGTCTCTTTTTCATCTACTTCCGGTTGTTAGTACTTCAGGGTTAACACAAAGTTCCCAGACTTTCCTTGATTTTACCAAGGTTTTCCCATTTTCCATACTCTTTTACAGATCTAAAAGTTCATATTCTCTCACTTGAAAATTGGGGATCACTCTTACAGGAAAGAATTTGCTCCCCGTGGGAGCAAAAACTTTCCTTTGAGAGTAGCCCCCGATGATGAGGCAGACAAATACTTTTCTGCATGGATTATTTGTCCGGAAAGTATATCCTTTCCCCTTTAGCAGAATGTGCAATTTCATAAGACTGCAGTTACCACTTATTTTCAAAATCTGTTACTTGTCCCTGACTTTACAAGTCCTTTCCAAATTTGCCTGACCTATAGCAAAATTCCAGACATTTCCCTGATCTGGATAAAACTTTTTCCAGATGTTTATCCTGTCTGTGGCAACCCTGTGTAACTTTGGGCTAGTTTAGCTTCTTTGAAGTTCAAGGTTGTTACAATGTCAGTAATGTTACTCCTTCCTGACTTAGGAGCCCCAGTAATCAGTAAGTGAAGCACTAGCCTGTTGATCTAACATCCCAGGTTCGAGCCCAACTCAAGGTGAAATCTTCTCAATCCTGACCAGGGTTCCATTGCACACAACCTTTCATTATCACCCTCCATTGTCCTGATATGACTGAAATAGTTAAAAAGGACCTTGCCCAACACATACAGTCATGTAAAACGCATTAAGCAAAACATCCCATCCAGACACTGATGTTGACATGGATACTGATGCTTTGTATACACTGGCATTTGCAAACACAATCTGAATATGACTGAAAGTTACCCTATGGCATGTGCAAACAGGAATTACTCAGATCAACCTCCACATCTGTACAGTCTGCTCAGTGTTCCCTATTTGCTTATATGAATTACTGGGGATCTAAAAAGTGACACTTTAAGACTGACAATTTGCACAATTATGCAGGCTGATTTGTTTACTGTATGAACATCTTAAAGTCCCTTTTACCAAGATGCCAGTCACACCTATAAAGGCTGAGTCTTCACTTCATTGAACAGATTCCTCTGTATTTATAAATGGTTGCTATCAATAGGCTCAGTTGTTCCAAGCATCATGAGCTTAACAAAACCTAAATGAAGAATTTGATGTCTGTAGAAAATATAAACCTCTTTTGCTGAAAACTTGCTTTTACAGTGCAAAGCTTAAACTCTTTTGCTGAAAACTTGCTTTTACAGTGCAAAGCTTAAAGCTCCTCATGTTTTTTTCCAGCATAAATGGCAGTGTTTAGCACTTACTGCATTTGAAAATGAAACCTCTTGTTAACTAACGATACTGCTAAGTTTAGAACAACCGGGCCCAGGCTCCTCTAAGTCTTAGTTATTTGCAAATGCCATGAGACACATTCTCTCTGGTCCCTGTGGGAATTGGTCGCATTTGGTTGAAACAGTATTTTATTCAGTTAAGCTACATACATATATACAAATACAAATCATTTCAATGTAGGATCTGACGGTAAGCGCAATGCTTGTATGATAGTGATCCCCTAGTGATAGTCATCTCTTAGTGATAGTCATCTCCTAGTTGGCCGCATTTGAGGGACCCAGCTTAGCTGTACATGTTAACAGTGCAGGCCTCGCAACTATCATCTGTCGCACAGATGTGGCACATCTGTGTGACAGATCCTAGTTGTGAGGCCTATATATTTTTGTGGCTGATTCTCCCAAATTGAATACAATCTGTTTTTGTCAACATTAGGAAATAACATTAATTCCATGGAATGCTGGATTTTGCCTGTCTGTGCAATGCCACAATGCACCCCTTACACTGCAGAGCTAAAGAAGACCAGATTTGTGCCACAACATGACAAAACCAACAAAGTAGGACCTGAGCCCAGCGAAGACTCAGATTGACTGGGGCAGCCGCTTGGTCCTATCAGTGTTTGGTGTGCATTTAAAGGGTAGCTAAGGGTCTAAGCTAGCTCATTGCCAACAGCCAAGGCTCTGATCAGACTGGGTGGATGCCCAGGCTGATCTGAGTCTTTGCTGGGCACAAATGCCACTTTGTTGGTTTTGTCATGTCGTGGCTCATCTATGCTGCCAACATCAGAAAAGCAATTTCTACTAACTGGGGAAGAGACAAAAAGCAAGCTACAAAACTATTATCAAATTTTATTTTTTAATAAATCAACTGCAGTATTCCATTAGATGGACAAATACAAAAGGTTTAAATCATAACAGTTTAACATGATGGAACAACTCATCTCATGTACTAATCGTAAAAAATAATGCCAATTAACACAAGGCTTTGGTTGATGGTGGTCTCTAACTACAAGTCTGAGCACAAGCCTAGCCCTACTATGTAAACCATAAGATGTGGACACATCGGCAATCTCTATAATGGTCTTGATCATCTAATTTGGCTGTCCATTTGAACTGTAATTTGCTCAAGTATTGGAACACCTAAAAATAATAGATTTTTCATTTGGGACAAATGGAAAATCAATTATTTTTTGGTGTCCCAATACTTACGTACATTACAGAATCATAAATTATCATATTAGGGACTTTTTAGCCAAACAGTGCCGACCTGATCACACTAAGAACCATTTTGATCTGGGTCTATACTGTTTACACACTGTATCTGAATATACTATGTTTGCACAATCCGGTCTGGATCTACAAAATCTGTATCTACAAAGATTGCTCAGGCACTCCTGTCCAAATATTTTGGGTAAATATGGTAATTTATGTTTCATGACTAACCTAAAATGGACAATAATCATAATACTGAAAGAACACACCTTTCCCAGCCATGCCCATTAAGAGTCATCTGATAGTGTATGACTGACCAATGCAACGTAAACTTAGAATGTAACATAGTCCCACAAATAAAATTGCAAGTGCTGAATGTCCCACAATAAAGTCTGTGATGTTACCTTACTGTTTATGAAGAGATGCATACCTATTTAGAGTAGGTGTGGCTTCAGAAAAGTGAATGAACAGATACCGTATACACGATAATTTTCGTGGGGTTCCATTTTTCGCAGTAATTCACGGTCACTTCGAAGCCGCGAATATTAAAATCGCGAAATTATTTTCTGTTTCCGACAAAGAATATTCAGTAGACACAGTGTCCATATGATTTTTGTTTCCATTTGGTTCGGTAAATTCTGGTACTTTTCACTTTTTACTTGAGCCAGTTCTTTCATTAACCTGCGGCCGCAGGTTGATGAAAGAACTGGCTCTTGTGAGGGACAAACAGTATTACTTTTCACGCATGTTGCGGACTGCGAAAAATAAAATTGCGAAAATTAATATTTATGTTTTAGACCCTAAACCGCAAAAAATTGAACCCCCAAAAATTACCGTGTATATGGTAATTCCATAAGATATGTGTCAATAATTTAGGAATGTCTATTTTTTGGCTATAAAGTGAAGCACAGTACACTGCAACAATGGCACAACCATTCATTTGATAAAGTATATACACCTAATAGTCATGCAAAAATTTGAAAATCCTATACTACACAAAATCATGATACATGCTTGATACAAGTTCCCATTTCAATTTGATCTTTACTCGCATGACCAGATCTTGGTCTACGATTGGTTGATGACTTGTGACTTGTACTCTGATTGGTAGATGAATTTGGACTGGTGCTCTTTCTACATCTAACTGGTGAGGTTTCATGTACATATGTATGGTCATGGACATTTTCTTTGGAATTCAAATTACTAGAGACAGCATCTTTGGTAAAATTCAACTTTGGTATACTCAGTCCTTGGACAGGACTTTCTGATACTGTTTTTGTCTGTTTATCAGATTTTTGTATATTCTGTCTATCTATAGAGCTATATAAAGAAGCACTACGTGAAGATGTATTTGGCTGAATTTCTGGTGTGGAGGTACCTATAAACATGCTGGACCTATTATGACGTAGATGACTCCTAACTAGATGTCCGGCAGACAGTGCGGACATTAAAGACAGCTCACCAGCTAACACAGTAGCGCACACGATTCTTGCTAGCTGACTGGCATTTTCCCCTGGATTATCAGCTGATCCTCTGACACCCAGCATCCGTAGACAGGAGGCCTGTGGGGGGAGGACAGTCCCACCACCTACTGTCCCCACCTCTATAGATGGCATGGTACAGCTGATGTGGAGGTCCTCATGGTCTGGTCCTGCTGCCTCCATCATTGTTATACAATTAGCACTAGTAACAGTCTGAGCAGGATCTTGCCCTGTTGCAATAAAAATGGCTGTGACAATGTTAGCAGCATGTGCATTTTGTCCTCCTATACTGCCAGCCATTGCAGAACCTACTAAATTCTTACTAATGTTCAATTCCACTAAAGCTTGTACTGAAGTTTTTAGCACATTCTTAATAATTTCTCCTTTAACAACAGCTTCACAAACAACTGACTTCCCTCTACCCTCAATCCAATTTATAGCTGATGGCTTCTTATCTGTACAAAAGTTTCCACTTAAACTAAGGATTTCTAATTCAGGAAATCGTTCCTGCAAGGTGTGAAGGGCATTCTCTGTCCCCTTTGATAACATATTCATACCCATGGCATCCCCTGTTGTAGCTATAAATCTGATATATAATAATCTTCCTGCTTGTGCAGAATGCAATCTTTGAAGCCTCGCAAACCTGCTTGTCATATCAAAACTTTCTTTAATTATATCAAAATTGTCTTTATCTTCTAACCACCATTTAATTTCACTAGCTTGGATTGCGGTTGGGAGCCGAATTACTGGTCCCCTGGCCATACCATCCCCTATTACACTACTCCGGACCCCTTCACACATACTCAAGGCCCTACAGCCTCTGTTGGTGCTGGCAACCAGGCATCCTTCTGTGGTTGCCATAGGAACAGTATACTGCTGACCATCCAGCAGCAGGGGACCAGCTACACCAACAGGAAGGGGAACCATTCCAATAACATTTTCACAGCAAGCCCCATCAACGTAAGTATAATCATAGTTTGAATATGGCAGATTTTCCATAGACCCGGATTCTCTCAAGTTCTGATCCACTATCATTCTCCTGACAGAAACACCTCTCTCATAATCTCCCAACATGCCCTCTATTTTGTAGAATGGTATATGTTTGCTTTCCACCAGTTTCATAATTTCTTCATCTGTTAATTCACTGGGACCAGTCTGAAAACAAGGAGAGAAAGTAGTGTATTCCAAGTTATAGGATTTACTGACAGCTCAAAATACTTGTTTAGCTGTAAAAATATAAGGGCTTGTTGTGAATTTGTTTAGCTGTAAAAATATAAGGGCTTGGCATGTATACACGACAAGCCCTTATAATTTTACTGCTAAACAAATGATTCTGAGCTGTCTGTAAATCCTATAACTTTACAAATAATCATACAAGAAAAAGACATTTCATATCCAGAACTTTATAAATTTATAAAAGATTCAGTTTTAAGCAAGCTGTAAAATAATCATTTAGGTATGGAAAAACTGCCACCATAGATTTGCTTATGTTATTTTACCCTTAAAATAAGTGCCATATAGGATTTTCATAATGATAATTCCGAGATTATTAATTTCTGTTTAAAATGTATTGTGGTCCATGGAGAACTAACAAAAAGTTAACTCAGAATTTTCCCATGAACCCTTTTTTTGAGCTGTTTAAGGCTGCTCTTTGAGAGTGATAACTGTTATGGTGATTACATCATGCAAAATCATATTACAAAGATAATATGCCTTCATACACTGCAATAGTACAATCAAACAATTCCTTGAAGATCTTCAGTCTGAAGCAGAATACCAGAAAATCAAATGGTTTTGCTTCTGTGCTAGTGCTAAGTCACAACAAGTACTGCACATAACTTTGTAATGTGCCTGCCAAACCTAGCAAAAAAAAAACTCTCAATAAAGCTTTTTTAGCATAGTACTTCGGTATAAAGGGCTGTGTTAAGGTGGATGCTCACAACAGCTGACCCCTTGGTAGAAAAGACCACATATGCAGGTTTGAAAATACTTACATCAGATCGAAGAATTTTGACACATTCTTCTAGAGCTCTAGGTGGTTTCTGGCTGGGAAGTCTCTTCAGGGGAACTAATTCTTTGACAAGTAGATCAGTCTGAGTTGTCTTACTGTCTGATGTACTACACTCCTCCCCTTCATCATCATAGTCATCTCCAATTGAAAATGATGTACGGGTATTATCTTCCTCTGAAAATAATGTGAAAATAGTAGAATGAAAATCTAGTGGCATTCAACTTTTCTTTTTACACATCCTTTGCACAGTAACATTCATATACTCAAATACTCCTAATATAAAGGTGCATAGGTATACTTTCAGGGAAAGTAACTCTGCCATTTTCACTTGTGCCTCCCTTCCTAATTAGGGTCAACTCTTAAAGGAAAGAATTTGCTCTCTCAGGAGCAAATTTTTTCCTTTAATAGTAGACCCCATTTCGGATAGGCTTTGTCATCCAGAGAAGCAAGTAGAAAATCACAAAAGTTGTTCCCCTATATGGCTTTGGTTGAAAACAAACAACAAAACATGCAGGTGCACCCATACATCTTACGAGCTGTCATATGACAGCATCACTCATCTGAATGAGATCCTGTCTCTTCCGTTATATATTTTTTTTTTTTTTGTTTACAGAAAAATACATATCAAAAATCAAAAGGTATACACGCACCTAAATACAGCTAATAATAGAATCATTACCTGCTTCCTCAACAATGTCATCTGTCTGTGTTTCCACCTCCATTTGTGACAATGATTTATGAAGATTAATCACGTGCTTGACCTCCAACAGGTCGTGATGGCGATCAACAAACACATATTTCAAAAGTAGGCCAAGTCCTAAAGTCAAGGTCAGACCATAGTCTATGTGGACTGCAAATATTCTGAAAAAAGAAAAAAGGAACTGAAGTCAAACTAACAGTCTACCTCCCCTAACTGTCACCTCCCAATGATTGTCACCTCTTAACAATATTCACTTTCAATTTCCTGCATTTTATTTCCTATATTTTTCACCTCTGACCAGCAGTCACCTCTTTTTCCCAGTCAGTGGTCGCATTTTCTGACGAATAATGGTCAGAACTACCTCTGTAACAGCCAGTTTTTATGGTGGAGTACAGTACTTTTTCCAGTACCGAGCGACCTTTCACACTGACTAGATACACTGTTTAGTGTTCAAAATAATTACTCTTGTCTTATCTGTTACATATCAGCTATAAAACAGCAATGTTGTATACTCATGGTAAATGTGAAGATAACCTAAAATGTTTACATTCGCAGACATATACATCATTACAACTGATGCTATACTGGTACTCAGTGGTCAAATACCAAATGAATGCCTGTGAGTTAAACCCTCCGAACAACAGCCACCTTTCTACAAGAGCCAATTTTTGCTGTTCCGGCTTTTGGTTGTTGTGTGGATGTTGCACTGGACATTTTTTTCCCTTGCCTCAAACCTAACTTCTTTTCACATCAGAAATAACATATGACCAAACACTAGGGCCCGGGTGTTAGAAACTAACAACACTGTAAGTTAATGAGACGTTAAATTTTCGAACATAATGTATTCAAAAACATTGTCATTCTTTGCCAAAAAATGAAATATCACATTTTTATACAGCAAAAATATGAGCACACTTGATTTTATACTTACTATAAGACTTAACGAATCCTTCACTAGCAACTTAATTAAGCAAATAATGCTTTGAACAACAGAGCCCAGTCAGTTAGAAGTCCCAGCAGAGCAATGATGGAAGGTTTAAATAAACATGAACTTACCTATACAAATAGTAATGCAACCATGACATTTCTGACTCTAGAATATCAGACTGTCCAGCTTCAGATATTTTATCTAGGGAGGTCTCAGATTTTGGAACCAATCTACTGTAGATGTGCACAAAAGCCAGGCCTGTAGACTGAAACAAAATAATTTGGCAATCAGACAGCATCTTCATTTTATGCCTTTTGAAGTTCTTTTGATATATAGAACCCCAGCAAGTTTGGCCTCAGTAAAATACAAAAAAAAAATTATGCCACAATACAAATCCAAAACAGGTATATTTATTGCAGCATCATGTGGCATGCTCATCCTCATCTATGAATACATGCCATTTTCCAACCTTTTCTATCCATAACTTACTCATGAATATTCCTATCTTATTCATGAATTCAGGAATATCACCCAAACAGCAGTAGCCAATATGTAAGGACTGCAAGTACACCTTAACTTCATGGTCTGGTTTATTATTTTTTGTTTTGTTTTTTAATTTTTCGTATGTACTGTATATTGCTTTATTTTTGTCTGTCCTGTTCTTTGTTTTATAATTTTCTTTTATCACACTAATAAGCATGTTCTAGAATTGGTTACAAAATAGCTGAATGGCAAAGAACAATGCAACAACTTCAGTGCAACAGTTCCAGCTTTTCACCAATTCAAACTTGTTTTAACCTTAAAGCACAACTAACAAAATTATCATATTTGCAAACAGCATATCTAATGAGGTAACTCATAATGACTGACTATAAATCCAATTACAGTGTACAAGAGATTCAGAGGTATTCAGAGGTATACAGATGAAGATTTTATGTGAAAAGTGCTATGAGACAAAAACAGAACAAGGGCTTTGCAAGCGGCGCATAATACGCCCGTTTCAATTTCCTAAAGGAGTTACAGAATGAGCAAAATTGCAAAAGGATAGACAGGCAGACAAACAGGGGCAACCACTCTATAATAATTAACTAGAACTGTCAGCGAATCCGACTATACCCCGCTTAATTGCTTAAATCAAAAGATGTTATTTTCGTAACAAAAAGCATAAAGAGGGAGAGAAATCATTGTTACCCTGTATACCAAAAATGAATGGTTGCTGTGAAATCTGTTACAAAAAATTACTTTATATAAAGTCAGGAGAGAAAGAAAATTGGAAAACTATAGGGAAGAATAAGCAGGAGAAGACTGGTTATCAATCCCACAATACAACAAGTTATCATCAACATGCATACAAAAATCCCTACCCTAACTTACAGATGCATAGAAATCTTTTGCAAAAAAAATGCATTATTCAAAGTAAAGAGAGAAAGAAAATCGGACAAATACAGGGAATAAAAAGAGGAGAAGTCTGGTTCTCAATCCCACAATACAGGAAGTCATCATTAACCTGCATACCAAATATGACTAATCTAGCTTGCATGGTTGTGGAGAAATCTTTGATGAAAAAGTTCATTATTCAAAGTATGGAAAGAAAGAATATTGGACAAATACAGGGAAGAATAAGCAGAAAAAGGCTGGTTCTCAATCCCACGATACAACATATCGTCATCAACCTGCATACCAAATAAGAGTACTCTAGCTTGCTTGGTTGTGGAGAAATCTTTGACGAAAAATTCTATTATTCAAAGTATGGAAAGAACGAATATTGGACAAATACAGGGAAGAATAAAAAGAAAAAGGCTGGTTCTCAATCCAAAGATACAACATATCGTCACCAACCTGCATACCAAATATGACTACTCTAGCTTGCATGGTTGTGCAGAAATCTTTGACGAAAAATTTCTTTATTCAAAGTAGGGAAAGAAAGAAAATCCGACAAATATAGGGAAGAATAAGCAGGAGAAGGCTGGTTCTCGATCCCACGATATAACATGTCGTCATCAACCTGCATAACAAATATGACTACTCTAGCTTGCGTGGTTGTGGAGAAATCTTTGACGAAAAATTTCATTATTCAAAATATGGAAAGAAAGCAAATCGGACAAATACAGGGAAGAATAAGCAGGAGAAGGCTGGTTCTCAATCCCACAATACAACATGTCGTCATCAGCCTGTATGCCAAATATGACCAGTCTAGCTTGTATGATTGTGAAGAAATCTTCGATGAAAAATTTGATCAAATGGGGACGGAAGGACAGATGGAAGGACGGACAGATGGACGGACGGACGGACAGACAGATGTAAACCAGTTTACCTCCCACTTTTTCAAAGTGGGGGTATAATGACTGCAACATCGTCTAAATATTTAACACATGATATACTGTTAGTATTCCAAGGTCAGTTGGACAAGGGAGATAACCTAAATACATAAGTTACACCATTTTTAGTTCTAGTTTTTTCCCTTGACAATATATTGTACAAGAAAACAGGAAAATAGCCTTTTTGAACTAATGAAAGAGATTAACTCTAAAACGAAGAAAGGGAAAGCAGCCATTTTTGTATGCGACACATCGTTAGGACTTCATTCACATTGCTATGAAGTTTTATAAAGATATCCCAAACGGTTATCTAGTTATGGCGCGTACAAGACTTACAGGGAAAAAATTAATCAAAGGGGCATAACTTCAAAAGAAAGAAAGGGGGAGCAACCATTCTTGTATGTGACACGTTCCCCCACCCTGATACATATGTCTACCAAATTTCATGAAGATATCCCAAATGGTTACTGAGTTATGGCGTGTACAAGAATGTTGACGGACGGACGGACGGACGTACTGACGGACGGACAGCGCCACGACATAATACGTCCGTTTTTTCAAAACGGGCGTATAAAAAGTACTCTCAAATATGAATTCAAAGTAACTGCATCTATAAAAGCACATACCATAATTATTTTGACTCTCTGAGTAACAGGGTTAGGTTTCTTCACCTCATGTTCCTCCCATAGCTTGGCAGCTAGCTGTTCATACCTTCCTGCAGCCCTGCTCTGGCTCATGTCCTGAGATAGCTATATAATAATGATAATGGGGACGGTCAACATTCTAAATAATTTAAAAATTAATATGTACATATAGTATAAACAATAAAAGCACCAATGCTAAATTCATTCAGTTTACACAGTTGCAAATTTCACCTTTAATCTGCTGATGCCCTGAAAGGATACTTAATACACAGACTTTGGCCAGTCAACAACATTGGAAAAGAAATACCTATGCAGGACTGGAAACTTGCCATGACGAGTGGCTCTTGCTGGAGGACGAGTGAATTTTTTTTACTTTTCCTAGTGTAAATTATTGAAACCATCATATCTTTGGTCATGTAGGACTAGTGGAAATTTTAAGGATTTTCCAGTCCTGCTATGACTTGCTTTTCCTCCAGCATGTTGTTTGCTTTGAATCTTTTTGTACTAATATACATTTATAATGTGTATTGGCTTTGATATTATGGAAGTGAAAGTAAATCACATACTCGAAGGCAGGTTTTCATTCATGATTATCAGTTTACAGTGGCGGCATTTTAATTTGGCTATTTTCTTCTTTTCTGCCAATATCGCCAAAATAAAGTGGCTGCCAAATTTAAGTGTCACAAAACAGAGCTAAACCAGAAAATCTGACGAAAATTTACACCATCGCGGAATATCACAACCACATCGGAAAAGAAACGTCTTGCTCTGCTAGTCGCATGAGACATGAAAACTGAACTTACCTCCAGAACAAGTGCTAGGCAGGCTGGATAGAATGTCATGAAGGCAAAATAGTTAGCTACCACTGATAGACAACCAAAGTAACACATTGTTTCTACCTGCTGAACACCTAAAATATAATACACACAAAATATAATGTATACATCTAGAAACCAATTTCTTGGACAGAGAGAGAGAGAAAATTCTGTGTTTTGTTAATGACTGGAAAGGCAACACAATTACTTTTAGCAATTTTTGTTTGCCTCTGAGACTGTGTTCTTGTAATAATAACTGTTTACATTTCAAATGACAAACTTTTTGCAATCTATTTGTAGGAAATGACCGAACACATAAAATAAAATTGGCTTATAACATTCCAGCAGCATAAATGACCTTATTAGAAGTTGAAAACATTTGTCAACTTGTAATCCTGTTGATATATGACATATGTGAAAATGAGAACATGTACTGTCGGGTCTGGGCATACGGAGGACTGATCAGCCTGCACATCTGTGTACCACAACAATTTATGCATCTTGCTGTATAGTCCAAAGCCCAAAATGATGTACACAGTGATTTGAGTGAGACATGCCACTGACAGCTTTTCTCAAAGTGCAGCTTATAAGATACTAAAAAACTCTTACGCCGATTACTTCTCAAACCTCACCCATGTAATGCTACAAGGAAAATATATCACAAATGGAAGCCTTTTCCTTACAAATGAACCAAGTTGCTGTTTGCCTTTTCATATTCTGTTCCCTACATACACAGCTTCACATAACAACTGAGGCCGTATTTATAAAACCACTTAAGTCGTTGCTATGCTGTTGCTAAGGCTAAATTTCATAGTTGTAGGGAATCTCCTTCATAGAAATTCAGCCTTAGCAACAGCATAGCAACGACTTAAGTCATTTTATAAATACGGCCCCTGGTTCTTAATGATAAATTCAGAATCATGCTTAGCCTCTTACCTGACAAAGTGCCAACACCTATAGCCAGAGCCTCAGTGATAGCATCTAAAGTTATAGCAGGACCTAACATAGCAATTCCCTTAGCGATATTCCTTGTGATCTCATCTCTGGTGGTTGAGTTCAGAGCAAACACAGCCAGAGCACTGGCCTTGGACAGGTCAATCAGGAAGAAGAAGAATGGAAGAGCTTCACTGGAAAGAGACACGAAATTCATCAAATTCATACATGTATACACTACAACTGGTCCAATGCTCAAAGAAAATATGGTACACTATTTACCATTTATGTCCACAATTCTGGTATCGTGGACACTCATGCTAAAAGAGAATGGATACCCCTCCATGTGTTTCTGCCACTTTTAAAGGGGATAATTTTGTACTCCCTGTTTGCTTCCCTGCATGACAAGCACAAAAGCGAAGCTTTAGTGCACATGCTTACTGGGAACCATGAATGGACTGACAAACTGATATGACAAAAAATCGTATACTGCCATGTGGCATTTAAGTTTACAACATAGTTTGTATGTTGGCACAAATATTGTATGCCTGGCACATAATTAGTAAACTGAAAAATTTCACCACAAAATTAGTTAACTGAAAAATTTCACCAAAGTAATTCAAAAATTGTTTGAACACAAGGCTTTAGCCAAGTTTCAAACTTCTTCCGAGGAAGTGTGTGATTCCATTGAAACTATTCTGTATCACAAGTCATCATTCACAGTGGCTTGTGAATCAAGACATCATTTCTCATAAAACAGAATGGCTGTGATGCTAACAAAAGTGAAAACAAGAATGCTTATTCTAGGGTGGCTACAAAGTGTCCGGTAATGTCAAGTACACAAGTTACAACCTGAATTGTGAAAAAGAAATCCTAAAAGGTTTTTGAACAGCCCAAGAATTTCATGACTGAAACATGGATTTGTTTCATTTGGCCTTAAACAGCAATGTGTATAGTGTTTATCCAACACCGCTCATAACTTACTGTAGGCCTGATAAAGTGTTTCCAAACATCATGGCAAAAGCTATACAGAAGATGACACTTGATAAGATGGTAAACACACCAGATATACCTGAAAAATAAAGCAGTCATCTACAGAGTTATTCTTACTAATTATCCATATAGACTTATCAAGACTTTCAATTTCCTTTTATAGTTCACACAAAAAATACTATCAGGGTGGGGGATCACCAGGTTTTTGTTTTGATATGCTGCATGAAAAAATGGAGATGCTGTGTGTAAATCTTGGTTTGTCAAGGCTCATTTCTCTTGCAAACACTTTACATCCATTGACCTATGCATCACTTTCCCGTCCACATCTTTGCAATGATGGAACTATAAAGATTCGTATTTGGGCAAAGACTCTGTCACAAAATTTCAATATTTCCTGACTGAAATTTTGTGATAGAATAGTTGATGAAAGTGTACAACTTTGCCATTCCATCAAAGCATCACTAAAATTGGAAAGATAAGGACTCAAAAGAGACACACAGCTCAAATGGGTGTAAAATACTGAAAGAGAAATAACAAGCAAATTCGACGAATTTATGTCCCCCGCCTTGGAAACTAGGTCTCCACTGTATATACACTTAGTGTTTAAGCTGGAAAAGCGGCTAAGCCAAAAATGTGAAAAAAGTAATAAAAAAAATAATGTGAGGATAATATCGAAACCACATGCATATCTTCAGACCATGATCAAAACACCTGTGAAGTTTCAAAGGAATGGGCATAAAACTGTAGGAGGAGTTGCACACACAAGGTGCCCACTATCTATTCACTTTATAGTAAAAATGTATGAAAAACGTTTAAGTTCAACTTGCGAAAAAAGTGATAAAAATAATGCAAGGATTATATCCAAACCACATGCATATCTTCAGACCATGACCAAAATACCTGTGAAGTTTCAAAGGGATCGGCATAAAACTGTTGGAGGAGTTGCGCACACAAGGTACCCACTATCTAGTCACTATGATAGTAAAATCGCCTAAAAAATGACTACGTTCAACTTGTGGAAAAAGTGACAAAAAATAAGTGAGGATTATATCCAAACCACATGCATATCTTCAGACCATGACCAAAACACCTGTGAAGTTTCAAAGGCATCGGCATAAAACTGTTGGAGGACTTGCGCACACAAGGTACCCACTATCTAGTCACTTTGATAATAAAAACGCCTAAAAAATGACTAAGTTCAACTTGTGGAAAAAGTGACAACAAGCAAATTCAACGAATTAATGTCCCCCGCCTTGGAAACTAGGTCTCCACTGTATATACACTAAGCGTTTAAGCTGGAAAAGCAGCTAAGTTAAAAATGTGAAAAAAGTAATAAAAAAAATAATGTGAGGATAATATCCAAACCACATGCATATCTTCAGACCATGATCAAAACACCTGTGAAGTTTCAAAGGAATGGGCATAAAACTGTAGGAGGAGTTGAACACACAAGGTACCCACTATCTATTCACTTTGACAGTAAAAATGTATGAAAAATGGCTAAGTTCAATTTGCGAAAAAAGTAATAAAAAATAATGTGAGGATTATATCCAAACCACATGCGTATCTTCAGACCATGACCAAAACACCTGTAAAGTTTCAAAGGGATCGGCATAAAACTGTAGGAGGAGTTGCGCACACAAGGTACCCACTATCTAGTCACTATGATAGAAAAAACGCCTAAAAATGACTAAGATCAACTTGTGGAAAAAGTGACAAAAAATAATGTGAGGATTATATCCAAACCACATGCATATCTTCAGACCATGACCAAAACACCTGTGAAGTTTCAAAGGCATCGGCATAAAACTGTAGGAGGAGTTGCGCACACAAGGTACCCACTACCTAGTCACTTTGATAGTAACAAGAGCTGTCGCCTGACAGCATAGCTCGCCTGAATTGGTGCTTGCCCATCACACAGCCGCTATGGTGGTGTGGACTGCTATGCATAAAACTTCATGCAAGCATGTCCATAATGAAAACATATTTATAAACAAAAGCTATCTCAGAAATAAGTCTTAAAATAAAATTAGAATAAAAAAATGAAATGAAATTTCAAAGTCCATGAGCTTGAGGTAAAAAAAAAACTGACGGGTGGGGTGGGGGGGTGGGGGGGGGGGGGGGGGGCTATGTGGACTGCTATGCATAAAACTTCATGCAAGCATGTCCATAATGAAAACACAAAAGCTATCTCAGAAATAAGTCTTAAAATAAAATAAAAATAAAAATAGGGGGGGGGGGGGGGGGGGGGAGGGGGCGGGTCGTATGTATCAAAACCCTGAACCATTATCTAACATCAGCCCAAGTATTAGTATCAACTGAGTCCATCATCGTGGCACTGTGAAATTATGTCTTCATAAATATAAAACTTTAACCAAAATCTTTAAAACAAAATTCTAAGTCGATGACCTTGACTTCAAGGTCACCCAGTGGGGTAAGTATAAGGTGTTTTGTAAAAACTCAAAAAAGAGTCTAACATCAGTTCAAGTATAAACTAAATCTCTGCAAAGCATTATGAATCAGTATGCAATTACAAAACTTTAAAAAAGACAAAAATTTCCTAAGTCCCTGACCTTGACATCAAGATCACTGAGCGGGGTTGGGGTAGTACTCTGTAGATCTAACTACAGTGCAAATATAAAAAGAATTCATCTCTGGGTTCAGGAGATACGGTATAATGGAAAATTTTCGCGTCGCCAAATTTTCGCGGATTTGCCCCCAAAACATGAGGATTAATTTTTGCGTTTTTTAATTTTCGCGGATGTGAATATCCACAAAAATAAAAATTGTTTTTGTCTTGTAAAATATTGGCTTGACTGAAAAATCAAGACACACAAGGAGAGAGAAACGTATAGAAACTGTAATCACTTTATACTGAACAGTTTAGACAGAATCGGCTCCTTTTTGGTTTGGGAGGATACACACCCTTTTATCACAAAGAAAACGTAAGATAGACATTTGTACAAATCAATGTTTAGTGCACAGAAACAGTCAACTAAAATATGAGAGCAACTGATATAATGGCTATTGTTCAGGATAAAAGTAAACAGAACTCACAATCTATTAAAAGTAATTCAATTGTACTTGCATAATCAGATACAATTGACCGTTAATCAAGCGAAAAAAGTGACAGCCTGTTTAAAGGTAGGTTCCTGTACTTTGGAATGCATCATAAATTTGACGATTTTTTGTCCAAGTTGTTGGAAAGCACTCATAAAGAGGAAATGAATAAGTTTCACTAAAAAGTGTAAATAAAAAAATCGTAGAAAAGTCGTTTTGCAAGGGATTTCCTAACTCTGCTTCGCACACCAGTTAGCGCTATTTTTAGTTCGCGCCAAAAATAGATAACATAGCTGACGTCATGCTGCATTGCATTTTGGGATAGTTTTAACCCATCTGCCATGCCAGGACCTCTGGAAGAGCTCACGGCAAGAGAAAATTAACCGTTGGCAAATGACATCAGAAACTGCGGACTTGTAAACATATATACATATTTATTTTTAGAACTGGAATTCCAACAAAAGAAAATAAACCAAAGGGAAAACGACTATTTTCTACAACATCTGACAATTTTCTCAGTAGCAACAGTTTCAGAAAAATAAGAGAATTCAATACTACCTAGAAAAAGACAAAATTATTTTGTGGACATAATTGTTATCGCTAGGCCAGGAACCTACCTTTAAATTGTAATAACCTGCTAATTACCAGCTTATATAATTGCGCCGAAAATAATAGCTCTGTAGCTTTGATTTTGCGGGGCGCTTTGAATATCGCAAACCATATGTTTAGGCGATTCATATTTCTTAATACTATTACTTTTTACAAACCTGGAAAATATTTCGCGGAGTTTAATTTTCGCGGATCGCTACCGACCGCGAAATTCCGCGAAAATTAGGCGACGCGAAAATTTCCCATTATATGGTATGTGTCTTTAAAAAACTTTAACCAAAACATCCGATCAATAAAAAGACAATATTCTAAGTCCATGACCTTGACATCAAGGTCACAGAGGGGGGTGGGGGTAGTACCTTCAAAAACTTTAGACCAATACCTAACTTTAGTGCAAGTATCAAAGGAATCCATCCATGGGTTCAGGAGATATTGGGCTTTATAAAACTTTAACCAAAACATCCAGTCCAAAAAAAACCCAATTTTCTAAGTCCATGACCTTGACATCAAGGTCACAGAGTGGGGTGGGGGTGGTACTCTGTTAAACCTTAGACCAATATCTAGCTACAGTGCAAGTATCACAGGAATCCATCCATGGGTTAAGGAGATATAGGTCTTTAAAAAACTTTAACCAAAACATCCAATTCGAATGCCGACGCTGACGCTGACGCGGACGCGGACGCGGACGCGGACACGGACGCCGTGGTGACAACAATAGCTCTTCCTGAACTTTCGTTCAGGCGAGCTAAAAACGCCTAAAAAATGACTAAGTTCAACTTGTGAAAAAAGTGACAAAAAATAATCTCAGGATTACATCCAAACCACATGCGTATCTTCAGACCATGACAAAAACATCTGTAAAGTTTCGAAAGAATCGGCATAAAACTGTAGGAGGAGTTGCGCACACAAGGTACCCTACTACTTTAGGGGGACGGAAAGACGGAAGGACGGAAGGACGGAAAGCCGAAAACTATGTCCCTCCGCTTTTCTTCGAAAAGGCGGGGGACAAAAAATAATCTCAGGATTATATCCAAACCACATGCATATCTTCAGACCATGACAAAAACATCTGTAAAGTTTCGAAAGAATTGGCATAAAACTGTAGGAGGAGTTGCGCACACAAGGTACCTACTACTTTAGGGGGACGGAAAGACGGAATGCCGAAAACTATGTCCCTCCACTTTCCTTCGAAAAGGCGGGGGACAAAAAGCTATTCACCATGACATAAACAAAGATTCACTAACATTTTCCTGTGTAACATATCAAAACCAGAGGACCAATGGTCCTGTAGCTCACCTAACACTTGCTCCTGGTATATATTTTAATGCTTTTATACATGTATATAGCACCAGGGCATGGGCAGATAACCCCCTCCCTTGGGGATTAATGTTGAGTCCCAATTCTATATACCAAGCCACAAGGTCACTGGGCCTTTGTTTCTGGACAAAGATTTCCGAAGGGTTTTTATCATATATGGGCGCCACCATGTTCATGTGACCATGACCATCTGAACAAACTTTGATTCCTTTTGACCCAGTATAAAAGCTCCATATGAAATACAGTAATCATTTGTATAAACTATGATGGGCCTGAGTGCCCAATGCTACATACCGGTACCAAGTTTCAAGGTTATAGGCCTTTCGGTTCTCCAGAAAAAGACGTTTGAAAAGTTTAATACCATATATGGGCATGGTTGCTATCTTGGTCAAGTGACCAAGACCATCCGAACAAACTATGGTTCCTTTAAGCCGGTGAAGCTCCATGTGAAATATAGCTTCAATTGACCCCAGTGGCCTCTGAGAAGATGTTTGAAAATGTTGACGGGTGACAGAATCTCAATGACCTTGTACAAAAGTCAAAGAATGACCTTGACCTTTAACGACAAAATATCTTCATCTGGTCATTTTGTCAACCATATATACCAAATATTGTACCTTACACTTAAATAGCTTCTGGAAAATCCACTGTTTAAGCATTTTCCCATATAAAAACCTACATAATGTACCAAAGTTGACAGTGTCATAAATTAGGTCAAGGTCAACGCACGATCATTTGTATAAACTATGATGGGCCTGATTGCCCAAAGCTACATACCAAGTTTCAAGGTCATACGCCTTTTGTTTCTGGAGAAGAAGATTTTGACGGGTGTTTACCATATACGGGCATGGCGGCCATCTTGGTCAAGATCCGGAGAACAAACTTTTATTCCCCGATCACACTTAAGACTCCATATGAAATTTTGCTTCAATCAGACCAGTGGTTTCAGAGGAGAAGATGTTTTGAAAATCTTGATGACGGACAGACCGACAAAATGACCTTGACCTTTAGTGACATAATATCTTCATCTGGTCATTTAGTTGACCATATAAACCACGTATTGTACCTTAGACTTAAATAGTTTCTGAGATATCCACTGTATAAGGGTTTTCCCATATAAAAGCCTAACCTACCAAAGTTGACCATGTCGTAAATTAGGTCAAGGTCAACGCAAGGTCATCATTTGTATAAACTACGATAAGCTTGCATGCCCGATGCTACATACCAAGTTTCAAGATCATAGGCCTTTTGGTTCTGGAGAAGAAGATTTTTGAAGGGTTTTTACCATAATATGGACATGGCTGCCACCTTGGTCATGTGACCCAGACCCCGGGTATAAACTTTAGTTCCCCTATCCCACTGAGACACCATATGAAATTTGGCTTCAATCTCCCCAGTAGTTTCAGAGGAGAAGATGTTTGAAAATCTTGATGACGGACAGACTGACAAAATGACCTTGACCTTCAGTGACATATCTTCATCTGGTCATTTAGTTGACCATATATACCACATATTGAACCTTAGACTTAAATAGTTTCTGAGAAATCCACTATATAAGCGATTTCCCATATAAAAGCCTAACAGACCAAAGTTGACCATGTCATAAATTAGGTCAAGGTCATCGCAAGGTCATCATTTGTATAACCTATGATGGGCCTACATGCCCAAAGCTACATACCAAGTTTCAAGGTCATAGGCCTTTTGGTTCTGGACAAGAAAATTTTTGAAAGTTTTTTACCATACATTGGCATGGCAGCCATCTTGGTCATGTGACCAAGATACCGCGAACAAACTTTCGTTCCCTCAACCCATGGAGGCTGCATATGAAATTTGGCTTCAATAGGCCCAGTGCTTTCAGAGGAGAAGATGTTTGAAAATCTTGACAACGGATGGTCCGACGGAATGACCTTGACCTTTAGTGACATAATATCTTCATCTGGTCATTTAGTCGACCATGTATACCAAGTATTAAACCTTAGACTTAAATAGTTTCTGAGAAATCCTATGTTTAAGTGTTTTCCCATATAAAAGCCTAACGTACCAAAGTTGACCATGCCGTATATAGGTCAAGGTCAACGCAAGGTCATGATTTGTACAAACTATGATAGGCCCGCATGCCCGATGCTACATACCAAGTTTCAAGGTCATAGGCCTTTTGGTTCTGGAGAAGAAGATTTTTGAAGGGTTTTTACCAGATATGGGCGTGGCGGCCATCTTGGTCATGTGACCAAGATACCGCGAACAAACTTTCGTTCCCTCAACCCATGGAGGCTGCATATGAAATTTGGCTTCAATTGGCCCAGTGGTTTCAGAGGAGAAGATGTTTGAAAATCTTGACGACGGATGGTCCGACGGAATGACCTTGACCTTTAGTGACATAATATCTTCATCTGGTCATTTAGTCGACCATGTATACCAAGTATTAAACCTTAGACTTAAATAGTTTCTGAGAAATCCACTACATAAGCGATTTCCCATATAAAAGCCTAATGTACCAAAGTTGACCATGCCGTAAATTAGGTCAAGGTCAACGCAAGGTCATGATTTGTATAAACTATGATGGGCCCGCATGCCCAATGCTACATACCACGTTTCAAGGTCATAGGCCTTTTGATTCTGGAGAAGAAGATTTTTGAAGGGTTTTTACCATATATGGGCGTGGCGGCCATCTTGGTCATGTGACCCAGATACGGTGAACAAACTTTCGTTCCCCCGACCTAGGTAGGCTCCATATGAAATATGGCTTCAATCGGCCCAGTGGTTTCAGAGGAGAAGATGTTTGAAAATGTTGACGGACGGACGACGGATGGACGACGGACGGACGACAGATGTCTGGCTATACTATAAGCTCACCTATGAGCCTAAAGGCTCAGGTGAGCTAATAAAAACCATATGATAGCCTACACTGAATATACAAGCCTACATTAACAGTAATAATCACACCATTAAATCTGCTCAAATAAGCTGGCAGGTGTGGGCCTCAGTAATTATTACATGAAACACTGTACAGACAACTGCTTTTCATAGGACTGAGATTTATTACATTTTTTTTTCTCTCAGACTCTCAAAGCCTTCCAGAGCTCTAGAAACATGGAGTTTTTGGTGATAATTAAGGATAATTTTAGTTCATCTGCAGATATATATCCTGTGACCCCTCATCTGAACTGCCTCAGTTCAGATGAGGTTGTCACACCACCTGTTTTCAGCATAAAATAAAAATACTAAACCCAATTATCATCAGATACTCTTATCTAGTGCACTATAAATCTAGTAAAAGCTTGAACAAATGTGCAGCATTTAATATCTTTCCCTGCCTGCGGTCACTACCTAATTTGATGCAAACTTCAATGTAACATGTACAGGGTTCTCACTTGAATTTTAAAAATAGGAGTCCGGGACTCCTCCTTTTCCAAAAAAAGGAGTCCCATCTCAAAAGTAGGAGTCCCATCCTGAAAAATTGGAGTCCCATATGTTTTAACATAAAATTTAGCTTACAAATAATCTAATTTATCTAAAAATTGTCTTCTGATTTTGTCACTGAGGGATACAAAATATGAATCGGGCCTGTACAGGACTGGACCAGGGAAGGGCATTGCTTTTGTGATTGGACATCAAATGATTATGTTATAGAAATGTATAAAAATAAGACATTAAGTCAAAGGTATTAATTTACTTTTCCCTTCAGCAGAAGTGTAATGTAATAGCTACAGTTCGGTACTATTCAGTGATGTCCAGTCCACTGCAACATTGCTTTCAGTAATAATTACAGCCTATCTCAACCCCCCCCCCCCCCCCCCCCCCTCTCAGCGCGCCTTACCCCACCCACTGACATCAAACGCAGAAATCCGTTTACATGTACTTTGCTTTCTTAAATTGAGACACAGACTGACTGTTTATGTCCAAATCGAGTTTGATTTGCACTTCCTTTGTTTATTGAATTATAATTTAACTGCGAATATCTGCGCATATCTGTATCAATAAGCGTTCCTACACCGCGCGTTGAAATGTCTGTTTAGAACTCGCGGATTTCCTAAAACGTTATTATAGATCTACACTGGTACTCGTTCAGCACGTGGTGCGCGAAATATGGCGGGAAACAGACTAAAAACGGCGGGAAAGAATTTTAAAGTGCACGAACCGAAAACCTAAAAAGTCACTGGTTTCCGGAAATAGCAACAACTGGCCTTGCTAAAATATAGTATTATTACCTCTGACGGCCGCTTCTAGCAACTTGAAATTACCGATTCAACATTGAATTTTCCCAAGTCAAAAAAAAAACCTGATTTAATATACACGTGTATAAACGCCCATCAAGCACAGCGCACGATCATACTTCAAACAGTCGGGAAATAGAAAACGTGTCTTAGGAAAGGCTCATACTTCGGCAGGCTAGATCTACCTGAAAATCAAATTTTCTCGTAAAAAGATGCTGAGAACTCTTTTGTGAGAAGGCAGTTGCCCCTCTCGGGCTCTCACCCCATTGGCGAGAGTAATATTATAATTTTATTTGCTGACACAGCCACTGTTAAAGTCCCACCTTCTGTCAATTAAGCGATGCTGTACATCTAAAGATGTAATCTGACCAATCATGCGAGGCGGTAGATCTAAGACAAAGATACCGTGTTGACCCAATTTGTTTATATTGATCAAAAGATTGCCGGTTATTAGCGATTAAGCAAGTAATACTGACACGTGCCCTGCTACGGTAGTGGGGATTAAGAAGGTGTGATATTCCAGGTAAATAACAGGTAGCATTTACCACGATTATAAATGTGTGAGCAACGTGTGTCTACTTCACAACTTGTGAAAACTGACATTTTAGATTTTAAAGGAGTACAGTCGGAAAAATACCGCGTCCGCGGGAATCCTCCGGAGGCAATTATTGGCGTCCGGGACGGAATTTTCGCGTCCAGGGACGTCGAATTCGGCGTCCCCGAGAACCCTGATGTAAACACAGACGGCTGAGCAGACAAGAGGAAAACTACGTGACTTTGTATGCCTTTGCAGGCATTTCATATACTACCAATATAAAAAAGCCTGTGAAGTGTCAAAACAGGTGAGGGTCATAAAAAGAAACACATACCCAGTAAATGTTTTGATCCTAGTCTTCGGAGGCCTCTGAACTGTAGATAGGTGTAGACTAAGGCAGTGCATTTGGCAATGGACAGAATAATTACTTCAGTTTCTCTTAATTTCTGGAAAAAAAGGTAAGTTTTACTGAAATTAACTATGTTATAATAATATCTCATTGTACTGACAGGCATTAACCATTACACAACAATTTCAAATTCTAAAAAGTCATCTTGCCCTTATTGGAGATTATGCATACATGATAAACAACAAACAATACAGATCAGAATCAGACTGCACCTACATGCAGTCTGATCTGGGTCTACACTGTTTGCTCAAGAACATCTGTCCCCAAATTTTTTAAAATATCCTTAGAGGATTTTTTAACTACAAAGACTCAGATCAGTCTGTGAATCCATACAGTCTCATTAGAGCCTACCTACTTTGAACAATCATTCATGTACCTCAGGGTATTTATACAGTTAAAACCAATGACATTCTAGTTCGCCGAACACCAAATTGCTCATACTGATCTGTGTCTTGACTGGTTATGTACACCTTCAGACATTTTTCTCATGGCAGCCGCAGTAATGTAACATCTTAATACAGCCTGTAGCATATTTCACCTTGATCCCTGTTTATTTTTCTTTAAGATCCAGTAGCAACTAGCCCCAAGGTTACGATACAATTTTACACCCATCCGCACAAAATTTGCCGCATCGGACAGTAAGTAAATATTTAGATACTGAATAATAATAATACAAAATGCTGACCATATTGAGAATGAAATAAAATCAATCAAGCTCTATCACCATGATTATTGTTTTTACACCATTTCTTATAAATTTTGACCCACAACCATTTCAGTGATAACTCTTCCAACTTTAAACTGGAATTTGAACCCATTACAAGGAAGTGGGTTGTTACTTACTAGTAAGTAACGACCCTCTTCCTTGTAATGGTGCAAATTTGCAGTAATACTTAAGATCTAAGCAATAACGAATTAACATCTGGTAGTTGGATTTAAGGATAACTTGGTGACAATTTTTTAATTTTTTTTCCAACCAAAATATATGTTCTAATCCTCATTAGAACCGTCTCTCCAAGACTGATTTAATGTGTGGTAGCAATGTATGTTTTATGGAAAATTATTTTTAAATTAATCCTGTTATCCATTCTTATCCGAAACACTTGAGATGACTGAAGGTCCAGAAGCATTGTATTGTATTTATTTGGCTATTAATTCCGTTCCTTTCTCTCAAATGACCCAAAGTATCTAGATCAGTCTTATGAAGTTGTCCTATAAGACGGGCTTTCTAATACAATCCCAAAAATATCTAGATCCCTCTTACAAGATGGATTGAGTTTTTTGGGAAAATCTTCTTTTATAACCGAAGAAATATGGTAACTTATTTTACCTGTTTCTTGGCACAGAGAAAGTTCCATCCACAACCATAACCACTATAATTTGCAGAGGTACTGATGGACATCACACTCATTATTACTGTTACTGTGGTAACCAGTATTTCCAGAGGGTGGGAGGCGCAGAACTGCCCATGGGCATGAAATATATCTGTTAAAGTTGGCATGTTGTTTATCATTCTTAACTGCCCTGAAATTGTAAACAGCAGAATATAATCTGCTTTAAGCTTTAAGCAAAGTTATTTTGTCATAGAAACTTTAGCAAAGATAAAAAAAAAAGTTTATCAAACATTTTGCATTCACATGGAGCAAATTATTTGTCACAGAAAAATGTAATGAAGATTATTTGTCAAATGAACTTTGGCCAAGGTTGGGCGGTAAATTCCACCCCCGGTATTTACCGGTGGAATTTACCGGTATTTACCGGTCTGGCAAATACTCCCAAAGTGGAAAATACTGGCAAATACTGGTCGATTGAACTTTTTCACCTTTAAATCTTGCTAAAACCAAAACCAAGTTAACTTAAAATAATATATATTCAAACTAAATGACTTTATGCTGTTTTTGTTCATTTTATATTAAATATATAAGTTTATCATCATAAAAAATAAAATGTTTCACAAATTAAGCAGGTTGAAACAGCCAAAATGTGGATTTAAGACAAAAAATTTGACAAATTCACAAGTATGAATAGTATCTTGATTCCACTTTATTATTTGTCAACAGCATAAAAATACAGGTGATAAATTACAGGCAAATTCACCTGTGCACCTGGCTAGTCACCTGTGACACACCCAATTTGCAAGACGATGTCCAAATCATTAAAACAACAAGTTTCAAGACAATGTTTATTTAAGGGGGCAGAGTATTGCTTGGGGCAAGGATGGAAAAATTAAGTTGTCAGAATGGTTATCTGTTTTATACAAAAACCATTCTGACAACTTATTGTTTCCATTTTATATAAAAGTTAGACATTTAGTCAAGGTGAGGTGCATAGAGGTGTTATAGGTATGGCTTGAGCTGTAGTATATGGCTTCAACTCTTGAATATATTTGTCATAGCGTAGCAGTCAGATAATAATTTGTCATAATCAGTCCAAAAGCTGAACCATCACACATTATAACCTAACTACTATTCACCATGAAGCCAAAAGATTGTTTGCTGTTGTTGACCAAGACAACAAGACCAGTGCCTGATGTACTGACTGCAAAACAGTAGTTAGTGCCTAAGCTCCACGACTCCATGCCCACAGAGAGAAATGTCCAGCTATGAAACAGGCTATTATTCCCATGCTGTGTACATGCTCTTAGAGAATTGACCCCGACCGACCCGACTTACTGCTATATAAACTCGGGTTGCTCGGGGTATCAATTTCACATGTGTTTCTAATGAAACGGGTCGTATAATCCTCCGGTATACCAATAAATGATACAGAATTATGCAATTTCGCAGTAGTGCCCCAGATGGTGAAGATAACGCTGTTAACCGATTTTCTCTAGTTAAAAGTAAAACATAAATATCCCACATCCTTATCAAGATATAAACTAGAAAATCGAAATCTTCGTTAAAAGTTATGTTGTTTAGGCCTTTTGAACAGATTTCTACGTTAAAATTTAAGCTTTTTGTAATAAAACATTTTTACAATGGCACGGTAACCAGCGAAACAGTACTCCCTGGCTTACAGCCTTTATAAAAAATAGTTCCAGTTGTATTGCAAACTTATTTTCGTATGATACCTCAAAAATATATTTTCAAACACACTGACTGTATTTAGAATAAAAGTAGACAAAACTTTATTATAGGATATGCGATTTTTAGTGTATTTTATGAGAGCGTTCTTTCAGGGGCGCACTAATACCGTGAATCAAGTTTCAGTAGCACTGCTGATAAAAATACTATAAGCTTGAATTACCTGTATTTTAACCGGGAACCATTTATTGGAAAAAGTAGTTCACAGAGTACGTTTAGCTGATACCTGCAGCGTCCAGGTAATTAGGAGATGGCTAAAACATCTGGTCTGATTATCAGTTAGGCATAAATTTTAGCTTATTTTTCTCTAAGAGGATGTACACATCATGCCCCAAAACAAAGTTCAAAATTTCACTGACTTGATAAACTATTGAATAAATTGATACAATTGTTAAACTTCAGTATAAATATTAAGTCAGTTGACCAGTATAATTGAAATACCCCAATGGACTGAGTGTAGGTTATTGTATAAATTCCAGGCTGGTCAATTCAATCAACCAGTATTTGCCGGTATTTTCCAGTATTTGCCGGTATTTACCGGTAAATACCGCCGGCATGGAAAATACTCATATTTGCCGGCATTTTGCCAACCATGACTTTGGCCACGAAATATTTGCTGCAGTGTTCACACTAACAAAGATTTCTCGTCGAAGTTACCTGGGCAAATAAACTTTACCCATGTGAACGGCCAACAATGCCACATTTTCTTTGTTAATTAAACTTCAAAATACTTTATAAATCAATCTGATTTGATAATGAGCAAAGTTTTCTATGTTCATCTCCATAGCTAGTTTCTTTGTTACATATTCTATGGCAAATGAACAAATTTTTTGGGTCAAATTACCTTTAGCATGAAAATGTGGCATATAATTTCATTCACTTCTATACTACACATTCTTTGTCACAGAAACTTTGCATGTGTGAATGAAGCGTGCATAGACATAGCTCTCTGTATCATTACTTCAGTGCAAACAATAAATATCATAAAAATGCTAAGAGTTGGGACAGATAGGTCTGAGCAAACAGTGCAGGCCCAGACAAGACTGCACTTTTTACAGAAGCAGTCTGATCTGGGCCTACACTGTTTGCCATTCCATCTGCTTCTTTTGGATGCACTACTGCAATGTAAAACCAAACCGTTCTATTCTTAATACAAATACGGTAATTATTTTAGTTTTTAGAATTTTTACAGTAATATTGATTATCATACTGGGAGCTCAACTGGTTAAATTGAGTAACTAAGAACTTGAACCTTTTCTAACTGGCTCTGGGGTTTCCCGCTTGAGTGAGTGAGTGAATCGGGTTTAACGTCCCACCAACAACGAGGTCATATGGAGACGGGACCTCGGTTTAAAGTCTCATCCGAAAGACCGGAGAAGCGGGGGATCCCGCTTGAGAGTTGATACGTTTCATCCCATTTTTCATCCTTGGACGTTTCCTCCCATAAATCTGGGACATTTTGTCCCATATTTTCTGAAAGCCCCAATACACATGTAATGGACTTAACATTTCTGCAGAAGCAGCTGTACTTTATTTATTTATAGGGATGCGCCATAATACCGATATATCGGTATATCGCAATACGTTCAGAAAAAAATACGTATTGCGATACGGTCCGCCCGTATCGATACGCTGACGATATTTTAGCTCCTACATGATATAAAAGCCATAACTTATTTTATTGTTATATAAACATTTTTCTTATTCCTTAAAACGTTACTGAAAAGATCGTTTACAAAATCAAAATCATAATTTATATTTCACGCCTAACGCTTCTGACCTAATGGCGGTGCTTTGATCAACCGGTTTAAACCAGTCACGGGAAAAAATATATATAACGCTTGACCGCACGGCATGAAAAGATTAATAAAAATTGATTGGCTTAAAGACTTTGATAATTGCACAATCAGCGGTAATAAGCGTTAATTGGGTAGTTTAAGAACTCACATGGACAATGAGGTTTAGTGTCATTGGCTTCGCAAGATAGTGTAACTATCGGAAAAACAAAGATCAGCCTGCGCATGTTCTCTGTCTGGCCATAGACTTCCTTGTTCGCATATTATGAATCCTGGGGACTCTATCTAGTAAAAATTGATGACGCTGTTTGCCAAGCACAGTTGCGCAGGTTTGATGTATATTCTCTATACGCACATGGCATACGGTCTCTTATCGCCCAGACACATCCTAAATGGACTCTTCCGTCTTCGTTTAAAGATTTGTCAAATTAGCCGAATCCGGATTTGGCTTTACAAGAGCAATGTGTTACGAAAGGGAACTATCACGCATCAAATTCGGCATCAGCTTCGCAATATACCCGAATTCGTTTCACAAATTATACCGCAACCAGTCAGGGCTAAAAATAGATTGATTGACAGGAAGGGCGCGTGACTTGGTAAACTTTCGCAGTATTTGAAAAACGTGTTGAAAATGTATTTCTCTGTTTCTAAAGATGTAATTGACTTTGATAGTTGGATCAGCCGTACAAACATGCTTGGCTGATAGGTATGATGCCTTATATGTGCTAGGTATATCTAGTCATTCCCTTGTCCAGTTCAAGTCACACTTTATGAAGGATAAATGATCTACTTCCATGCAAAGCCCTCCAGTGTACTTTACATGTAGAAAACAAATGTCACAATATATTGTGATACGTATTGCAATACAGTGTGAGTGTATTGCAATATATCGCAATACAAAAATTCTGGCAATACCCATCCCTATTTATTTATTAGTTTAAACATCAAACTACAGACATAATTCTGGGACGACGCATCAGAATTGTTTACTGTTGAACCGTGATACTTCCAAGGACTATCATTCACCAGGATCCTGTGCGTTTGGTCCGTTAGGAACCAAACGTCTAGGCCAAAACATCCCAATACCTTCAAACCTGACCCAAACCATATCTAACATGTCTAATGCAATCTACTTATAAAATGCTTTAAAATTCCTTATGAAGCACAAGAAACAAGTTTTTAACCGTTTATCTTACCAAAATTTAACACTAATAACTTTTATTTCAGCACTAGATTCTTTTACAACTTTCGAACAGACATTTTGCACAAAATTCTTGCGAGGGGGTGCTGCAGTATAAATAGATACACATAGATGATGTCCCGGTACTCGGCAAAACAGACCATGGACAAAACGGACCAGACAAAATGGACCATGGTTAGGACAAAGCGGACCACATTCCAGGACAAAACGGACCACGTTACAGGACACAACGTACCACGTTTGAGGACCAGACAGATAACGTTTGAGGACTAGACGAACCACTTTAGAAGACAAATCATACGATTAACTGAGGCTAATTCAAAGATGAAAGAGAATATAAATTCCAAAGACAGTGTTAGATGGTCACATACTTGACTATTGTCCATGATCTCAGCTAAATTTGATCGTCGCAACTATCTAACCACAACTCAATGACTTTCATTAAAGGTAGGTTCCTGTACTTTGGAATGCATCATAATTTTGATGATCGTTCATCCAAGTTGTTGGAAAGCACTTATAAAAGGGAATGAATAAGTTTCACTAAAAAGTGTATATCAAAAAAATATTAGGAAAGTTGTTTTGCAAGGGATTTCCTAACTCTGCTTCGCACACCAGTTAGCGCTATTTTTAGTTTGTGCCAAAAATAGATAACGTGGCTGACGTCATGCTGCATTGCATTTTGGGATAGTTTCAACCAATCCGCCATGCCAGGACCTCTAGGAGAGCTCACGGCAGGGGAAAATTGACCTTTTAGAGAATGGCATCAGAAACCGCCCACTTATAGACATAATAAACATAGCTATTTTTAGAACTGGAATTCCAACGAAAGAAAATAAACCAAAAGGGAAAATGATTATTTTCTTCAACATTTGACGAGTTACTCAGTAGCAACAAATTCAGAAAAATAAGAGAATTCAATACTGCTCAGAAAAAGACGAAATTATTTTGTGGACATAATTGTTATCACTAGTCCAGGAACCTACCTTTAAAATAGTTACCAAGTAAATACATCTTGATAATCATTAAAATTATGAGTTGTGTTCAGATAATTATGACTTTTATGTCATCTGTATAACAACAAACTTTCATTCCACAAAATAACACATTCAAAATTAGAAGATGGTACGAAAATATGGATTTATTCTAGATTTAATATGGATTTCTCAGGCGTAACTTCAGGAATTGCAGCAAACAGGTCCGTGCAACTACATACAAGTCCATGGTCCGACCAACAATGGAGTATGCTTCCACATCTTGGGATCCATACAAGACAGAAGATGTCAACTGTCTTGATAAAGTACAGCGTCGTGCAGCACGCTATGCTTGCAACAACTACACAAAGCGGACCCCAGGATGTGTCACAGCAATGGTTAACTCACTAGGCTGGGAATGAACTTCAAGACCGCCGGAAGATGCAACGTCTAACCATGCTCTTCAAGATTAAGCATAATTTGGTCGAGATCCCGGAGTCAGATGCCATCGTCCGGTCAAACGACAGCAGAACACGAGGGTCACAGAGGCTTTTCGTCCCATTTACTAACGTAACTGTGTATAAGATGTTGTTTTTCCCTGGGACCATACAGGACTGGAACAAACTACCATCTGCAATTACAGACATGCAGAAGATTGAGGCCTTCAAGACTGCTCTCCATGCCTCGATAGCAGTCCAGCCTCCGTCCACAGCGTAACAAGCCACGGGTGTATATAGTTTTAACATGTAAATACTGGAACTTTTTACTGTACATACTCTTGAGAGGTGACTGTCTTGTCCTAACCTCACCGTGGTCAAAGTTACATTCCATTATTGGATTTCTGACCTGTATCCGGAAGATGAAGATGAAGATGGATAAGGGGTAAAAAAAAATTATATTTTAGTTAGCATTGCAACTAAGATGAAACATGCTTTTCCAAGATCAGAAGATTAAGGGAAGATCTTTATTGTATTTTAATTCTATCTATCTATCTTCGTATACTGCCTACGCCCTCGCGAGCATTCTTGGCAGGGTCTGCGCGTCATGTTGTGAAAAAGGGTTGATTAAAAGCATGACAGTGAGGTAATATAAAGATGACAGATTAAAAATATAGTGCGAAAAGGATGAGAGCCATAAAAACACATCATCATGGACAGATCAAAAAAATGGGATAGGGTCTAAAAACAGATAAAAACCTAGGTAAAAACAAGCATTTTATGTTTAGGGTTTGGGATGCTGCAACTCTCCAACCGCGGCCTTGAACAAGTCAAGACTTGGAGTAGTCCCGGTTACCTGACCTGTCACTATAACGTTGTTATACGTGTAGTACGACAAAGTACACAGCGGCCATCTTCAAGAGGTCTAGACTTGGAGAAGTTGCAACATTTTCCGGAAGGGCATTCCACTGGACAATTGCCAGGGGAAAGAAGGAATATTTATAGGAATCCTTGCCAGTTTGAATTTGACGAAACGTCATAGAGTGGCAGTATCTGGATATCCTATGGGTGGGCTGTATGTATTCGGGTAAGGGGACGGCAACAATGCCATTTACTATTTTGCTGCAAATGTATTCATATGGTATGTCCCAAAACGTGGTCCGTTTTGTCCTTCAGCGGGGTCTGTTTTGTCCTTAAACGTGGTCCGTTTTTGTCCTAAGTGTGGTACGTTTTGTCCGTGGTCCGTTTTGTCCATGGTCCGTTATGTCCCCAATTCTATGTCCCTGTCCTTCTCTGAAAATGAAATTCTGTGACATCTCTTTTTTCGACAGACCATTTTCATCTCTCAATAATTCCTACTGGTAGAGCAGAATTACCTCAATGGTAAGCAATAAAATACTCACATACAAACATAACAAAGGCCTTGGAATCAAACTTAGGCAAAATTATCTATGACGCCAAATTTATCGCTACACATCCTCGCACGTTACATCAGTGTCCTTGATGTCATCCACAGCCACAAGTGCGTATTTTGAGAAAACAGCTCAAAAAGTTTTATAAATCAAAAAAATTGTTAGTTGAAATATTTGGTCTCTATCTTTAAATAAAAGTTGATTAATTAAATTGGGCATTTTGCTTTACATCGCCACTTATTTCATACGTCTCTGTGGTTTTTCTTTCTATTAATAGATATAGTTTCTCTTTTCTATTAATAGATGTGGAACGTGGAACTATTTATAGATTTCATCACTCAATGCAGTGTTACTATTTACAGCTAGCTGTATGGTTGGACAAATTGAAACAAAACAGAATTAAGACCCTTGCCAAACTCTGTCACTATTTTAGCAATCTAGCATACATACCATAATCTGTGAGAACTGATGAGACTTTAAGTGAGATTTGATAAGAAAGTGAGACTCTCAAAATTCCCATATTCTGTGAGACCTGATGAGACTTTAAGATAAGATTGAGTGAGACACTCATAAAATTCCCATAATCTGTGAGACCTGATGAGACTAAGTGAAATTTGATAAAGGAGACTCTCATAAAAATTCTCACATTCTGTGAGACCTGATGAAACTTTTAGTGAGATTTGATAAGATAAAGTGAGACTCTCATAAAAATTCCCACACTCAGTGAGACCTGATGAGACTTTAAGTGAAATTTGATAAGGTTAGGTGAAGCCCATAAAAATTCCCATAATCTTTGAGACCTGATTAGACTTTAAATGAGATTTGACAAAATTAAGTGAGACTCATGTAAAAATTCCTCAGCTGATCTAAATAGGTTTAAAGCCACCTCATCTAGATCTACACTGTTTGCCCTCTAGTCTTTGAATTCTCAATATGATATGTCTTGGACAAGTTATTTTTTAATTTTTTTTTATTTTGCAGACGTAAATTTTGTTGCCTGCTTTTTGGCGCTTAAAGGGTTTATCTGCTGCTTTCATACATAAAACAAAATTTTGCCATTATTGTTTAGTTCTTTGTAGCTATTAGGGGATATGGCAGATTCCCAGATTGAAAACAGTCACTTATGTATAAAATGCTGCATATTCTAAACATTTATAAGCAAGATTTGTCATTCTTGAATTTTAAGTCTTTGTACCAGCATTATAAATGATCAGCACTGTATTCTTGAGCAAATAAGTAAACCAAGAGGCCCACGGGCCACAAAGCTCACCAGATGGATGACTTGCAATTCTACATCCTTTTTTAACAGTATTTCATATCAGGATGATGGGAGGGTGATAATGACAGGCTGTGTGCAATTGAACCTGTCACGGGTGAAAGATTTCCGCCTCAAGCGGGTCTTGAACCCCGGACCATAAGATCAGTAGGCCAGAGCTTAACCAGCTAAGCAACCAAGGCTCACCAGATCGTTAGCTTAAAATTGCTGTCACATTTGTACAGGCGCTATTGGTATTTTGGGGAACAAAAGCGAACAGAACAGCTACTAGCCTCTGTCTCCCCCTTACACACCCACCCTCCTGGTTTCTCAAATAAGTATTGTTATTATAATAAAATTGGTTGCTGAATTTGCATAGAATTTCTGTTCTGTTCCGCAAAATACATGTAGCCTGTACAGGCTTATACAAAATATACAACTACAAAGTCTCAGTCTGACAGTCTGTTGAGTTGATAACAAACTGTATAACTACTTTCAACATTTTGATTGCAGTGGCAACAAAAAAGGATAACTTTCAAAGGATTTATAGCCAGTTTTTCATTTTGGTTGCCATGGCAACCAATCAAAATGAGCAGTTTGCAGAAAAAAAAAATACACGGTATTATAAGGCTGATAGAAGACTACTCAAGGAATATTTCTGAAAATGTAATCCCAGAATATCTGCAATGGCTTAGCAATGAATCCAATTCTATTTGTTTTTGTTTTTTTTTCATTATAAGTTGCCATACCAACCATGTCCTTTGAACAATGACAATGGAAAACATTAGGTCTGTTAAAGCAAATATGATTAATATGTCTATGATATCTGCCTCATAGAGCATAATATAATGGTTTCTGAGGAGATAATTTAAAGTATTTTTTCAATTCTTGCATTTTGATTTCCATGGCAACAAATAAAAATAAGCAGTGCGCATAAAATCATATGGCTGATAGAAGACTTCTCAAGGAACATTTCTATTAATGTTTTGTCAATATATCTGCAATGGCTTGGCAGTAGCTGCCATTTTTCAATTTTCCCCATTGAAAGTCTTTGGAAACTCTAAGTTGCCATAGCAACCAAACTAAAGAGCTGATTTTCATAAAAAAAATCTGTATTAAAAACTTCTATGATAAATATTTCTATAATGTCTCAGTGTCATAGAGCTTATGGTTTCTGAGAAGATCAATTTTAAGTATATTTTCTTTTTATTGTTTGCAATTTGATTTCCATGGCAACCAATAAAAATAAGCAGTGGGCCAAAAAACATGTGGCTGATAGAAGACTGCTCAAGGAATTTTTCTATAAATGTTTTGTCAAAATATCTGCAATGGCTTAGCAATAAATGCCATTTTTCAATTTTCCCCACTATAAGTCAATGGAAACTCTAAGTCGCCATAGCAACCAAACTAAAGAGCTAATTTTCATAAAACAACAAAATCTGTATTAAAACTTCTATGATCAATATTTCTATAAAGTCTCAGTGTCACAGAGCTTATGGTTTCTGAGAAGATAAATTTTAAGTATATTTTCTTTTTATTGTTTGCAATTTGATTTCCATCGCAACCAATAAAAACAAGTAGCCCAAAGGGCAACAATTGCTCACCTGAGAGACATTGTAAAACTATAGGGATATTTAAGATGCTCAAGGGCAGCTAACTCCACAGTCAGTGGTCCAATCAGGCTGAAAATTAAACTCATCCAAAACATTATGTATGCCCTCATTTAATATATGCAAGTTTAAAAAGTATCCGATCAAGAGCACAATAGACAGAGCTGTCAAGGGCAGCTAACTTCGTAGTGGTTGGCCTGATCTGGCCAAAATTTGAACTTGTTTAAGATATTATGCATTTCCTCATTACCTGCAAGTTTGAAAAGGATCGGATCAGTAGAAACCAAGAAAAAGTGGCGACATTGATTTTTTGGATGCTCAGGGCAGGTACTCCATAGTCAGTGGTGGGATCTAGCCGAAATGCTAAGTAATCCAAGCTTTTATGCATATCCTCATGACCTGCAAGTATGAATAGGATCCGATGAAAAATGAAAATGTGATGATGTTGTTTTCTCCATTATAAGACTATGGGATTTTTTCAAACGCTCAAGGGCAGCTAACTCCGTAGTCTGTGCTCGAATCCGGCCAAATTTCGTACTCATCCAAGCTCTTATGTATGTCATTATTACCTGCAAGTATGATAAGGATCTAATCGAAAACCTTGATTGCAGCACCCTAAAAGTCAAAGATATTGTCATCCCCTACATTTGTGTGAATTTATTTTAAAATCCGTTGAGAAATGTAGGTGCTAGAGCCATGACAAAGTTTTTCTAAAAATAGCCACAGTGACCTTGACCTTGGGCACAGCATCCTGAAAGTCGAACTTGCTTGAGATATTGTCATACCCTACATTTGTGTCAAGTTATTTCAAAATCCATGGAGAAATGAAGGTGCTAGGGCGATGACAAAGTTTTTCTAAAAATAGCCACAGTGACCTTGGGCACAGCACCCTGAGAGTCAAACTTGCTTGAGATATTGTCATGCCCTACATTTGTGTGAATTTATTTTAAAATCCATTGAGAAATGTAGGTGCTAGAGCGCTGACAAAGTTTTTCTAAAAATAGCCACAGTGACCTTGACCTTGGGCGCAGCATCCTGAAAGTCCAACTTGTTCAAGATATTGTCATGCCCTACATTTTTGTGAAGTTGATTTAAAATCCGTTGAATAATGTAGGCGCTAGAGCGATGACCAAGTTTTTACTAAAAATAGCCACAGTGACCTTGACCTTGGGTGCAGAACCCTGAAAGTCAAATTTGCTCAAGATACTGTCATGCCCTACATTTGTGTGAATTTATCTTAAAATCTGCTGAGAAATGTAGGTGCTAGAGTGTTGACAAAGTTTTTCTAAAAAATAACCACAGTGACCTTGACCTTGGGCGCAGAACCCTGAAAGTCAAATTTGCTCAAGATATTGTCATGCCCTACATTTGTGTGAATTTATCTTAAAATCTGCTGAGAAATGTAGGTGCTAGAGTGTTGACAAAGTTTTTCTAAAAAACAACCACAGTGACCTTGACCTTGGGCGCAGCATCCTGAAAGTCGAACTTGCTCAAGATATTGTCATGCCTTACATTTTGTGAAGTTATTTTAAAATCTGCTGAGAAATGTAGGTGCTAGAGCGCTGACAATGTTTTTTCTAAAAATAGCCACAGTGACCTTGACCTTGGGCGCAGCATCCTGAAAGTCGAACTTGCATGAGATATTGTCATGCCCTACATTTGTGTGAAGTTATTTTAAAATCTGCTGAGAAATGTAGGTGCTAGAGCGCTGACAAAGTTTTTCTAAAAATAGCCACAGTGACCTTGACCTTGGGCGCAGCATCCTGAAAGTCGAACTTGCATGAGATATTGTCATGCCCTACATTTGTGTGAAGTTATTTTAAAATCTGCTGAGAAATGTAGGTGCTAGAGCGCTGACAAAGTTTTTCTAAAAATAGCCACAGTGACCTTGACCTTGGGCGCAGCATCCTGAAAGTCGAACTTGCTCGAGATATCGTCATGCCCTACATTTGTGTGAAGTTATTTTAAAATCCGTTGAGAAATGTAGGCAATAGAGCGATGACAAAGTTTTTCTAAAAATATGTGATTACGTTGTTTTCTCCATTATAACACTATGGGATTATTTCAAACGCTCAAGGGCAGCTAACTCCGTAGTCTGAGCTCGAATCCGACCAAATTTCGAACTCAACCAAGCTCTTATGTATGTCATCATTACCTGCAAGTATGATAAGGATCTAAGCAAAAACAGTTGAGATAAAGTGATGACGCCATTTTCCCCATTATAACCCTATGGGATTTTTTTCAAACGCTCAAGGGCAGCTTACTCCGTAGTCTGTGCTCGAATCCGGCCAAATTTCGAACTCATCCAAGCTCTTGTGTATGTCACCATTACCTGCAAGTATGATAAGGATCTAATCAAAAACAGTCGAGAAAATGTGATGACACCGTTTTCCCCATTATAACCCTACGGGGGCTATCTGTTGCCATGGAAACCAGAGTTCTGAGCTGATCTGCACCAAAACCTAATGCAGCCTTTCCCCCACCACAATGATGCTTCAGATAAAATTTGACTGCAATCGGCCCACTGGTTTCTGAGATATTTATGTTTGAAAGTGTTGACGCACCAACCCACCCACCTACCCACCCACACACGCACGGACGACGGCTCGACTCCCATCCTATTAGCTCACCTCTGAGCCTTCGGCTCAGGTGAGCTAAAAAAGCCACAGTGACCTTGACCTTGGGCGCAGCACCCTGAAAGTCAAACTTGCTCGAGATATTGTCATACCCTACATTTGTGTGAAGCTATTTCAAAATCCATGGAGAAATGTAGGTGCTAGAGCCCTGACAAAGTTTTTCTAAAATTAGCCACAGTGACCTTGACCTTGGGTGCAGCACCCTGAAAGTCGAACTTGCTTGAGATATTGTCATGCCCTACATTTGTGTGAAGTTATTTCAAAATCCGTTGAGAAATGTAGGCGCTAGAGCGATGACAAAGTTTTTCTATAAATAGCCACAGTGACCTTGACCTTGGGCGCAGCACCCTGAAAGTCAAACTTGCTCGAGATATTGTCATGCCCTATATTTGTGTGAAGTTATTTCAAAATCCGTTGAGAAATGTAGGCCTTAGACCGATGACAAAGTTTTTCTTAAAATAGCCACAGTGACCTTGACCTTGGGCGCAGCACCCTGAAAGTCGAACTTGCTCGAGATATTGTCAGGCCCTACATTTGTGTAAAGTTATTTCAAAATCCATTGAGAAATGTAGGCGCTAGAGCGATGACAAAGATTTTCTAAAAATAGCCACAGTGACCTTGACCTTGGGCACAGCACCCTGAAAGTCAAACTTGCTCGAGATATTGTCATGCCCTACATTTGTGTGAAGTTATTTTAAAATCCATTGAGAAATGTAGGTGCTAGAGTGCTGACAAAGTTTTTCTAAAATTAGCCACAGTGACCTTGACCTTGGGCGCAGCATCCTGAAAGTTGAACTTGCTCGAGATATTGTCACTCCCTACATTTGTGTGAAGTTATTTTAAAATCCGTTGAGAAATGTAGGCAATAGAGCGATGACAAAGTTTTTCTAAAAATATGTGATGACGTTGTTTTCTCCATTATAACACTATGGGATTTTTTTCAAACGCTCAAGGGCAGCTAACTCCGTAGTCTGTGCTCGAATCCGGCCAAATTTCGAACTCATCCAAGCTCTTATGTATGTCATCATTACCTGCAAGTATGATAAGGATCTAAGCAAAAACAGTTGAGAAAAGGTGATGACGCCATTTTCCCCATTATAAACCTATGGGATTTTTTTCAAACGCTCAAGGGCAGCTAACTCCGTAGTCTGTGCTCGAATCCGACCAAATTTCGAACTCATCCAAGCTCTTGTGTATGTCACCATTACCTGCAAGTATGATAAGGATCAAATCAAAAACAGTCGAGAAAACGTGATGACGCCGTTTTCCCCATTATAACCCTATGGGGGCTATCTGTTGCCATGGAAACCAGAGTTCTGAGCTGATCAGCACCAAAACCTAATGCAGCCTTTCCCCCACCCAAATGATGCTTCAGATAAAATTTGATTGGGATCGGCCCACTGGTCTCTGAGATATTTATGTTTGAAAGTGTTGACGCACCCACCCACGCACCCACGGACGGACGGACGACGGCTCGACTCCCATCCTATAAGCTCACCTCTGAGCCTTCGGCTCAGGTGAGCTAAAAAGTGCCAGGAGGCCTTGAATCGCTCACCTGAGTAAAAAGATCAATGGTCAAACTAGGATCATCATTTGAACAAACCTGATAGTTTAAACTGTCAAAATATAAGAAAAATCTGTTGAAGACCAAAAAATGACATTGACCTCTATTGCTAAAAAAATGTTCAAATACTCATTTATTTGACTGCATTTATTAACTTCTGCACCAAAATTTTCTACAAGTTTTATGAACTCTTATACCTGGTATTCAACCAATTTCCCATATAAAAGCACTAGAAAGCAAATTTGACCTTGCCAAAAAATTATCAAAGTCCCCCAGCCCCTGGAGGCTCTCCATGAAATTTGCCTAGTGGCTTTTGAGGAGATGTTTGAAATTGTCAAAATATAAGAGTCCTGGGTCAAAGGATAATCTTGACCTCTTGTACTCACTAAGCCTTATGTACTCACTAAGATGACTGTATAGACCAGATTTTAGGCCTAAATCTTTGAAATTTTCCAAGGAATCTTGTGTTCTAGCATTTTTCCATATCTGACCTTGCTGTAAAACAGCCAAGAACATCATTTGAACAATGTTGATAGTACTTGAGTACTTGATGCTACATACCAAGTTCAAGGCCATCAGTAAATTGGTTCTGGAGAAGAAGAGTTTTAAAGGTTTTTACCATATATGGGCATGGTGGCCTTGTTGATCATGTGACCCAGACTATTTGAAGAAATTTTCCTTCCCTCAACCCCTGGAGGCTCTACCGGTATATCATATTTGGATAGGATTGGCTCAGTGGCTTTTAAGAAGTTTGAAATTGTCAAAATATGAGAATTCAGGGTCAAAGGTCGGGGAACGACCTTCACCTCTTGTACTCATAAATCTTTATGTACTCACAAAGATGAATGTATTTACAAATTTCTAGGGTCTAAATTATGTTCTAGCATTTTCCCATATTTGACCTTGCTGTAAAAAAGGTGAAGGTCAACCCAAGGTCAACATTTGAACAATCTTGATACATTCAAGCACCCAATGCTACATACCAAGTTTCAAGGCCATCGGTAAATTGGTTCTGGAGAAGAAGATTTTTAAAGGTTTTTAAATTAAAATTAAAATTAAAATTAAGAAATTACAGTATGTTTTTTTCTGGTTTCGTCACCAGATATTGTCAGGGTCACTGACGAGGCTTTATTAGCCGAAACTACGTAGTCTGGCCCATGTTCCTACTTCTGTATGTATTCTCTGCTCTTGAAGGAACTTTTTTAAGATTTTAATTTTACCTCACTGCAGCTGGTGTTGTGCCGTGTGGCGGCCGTAAAACGTCTCCCCGTACATCATCCATAGTGCAGATTATATTTTATTTACATCCTTTGAGATCAGAGGATAGATTCTTAGAAATCTAAAATTTGAGATCGATTTAGACTATTAGTCTAGATCATCGTCTTTTATATTATTTGGATCCTTTTGAAACTAATCAGTCTTTGAATCGACTGTCCAATTAAAATTAAGAAATTACAGTATGTTTTTTTCTGGTTTCGTCACCAGATATTGTCAGGGTCACTGACGAGGCTTTATTAGCCGAAACTACGTAGTCTGGCCCATGTTCCTACTTCTGTATGTATTCTCTGCTCTTGAAGGAACTTTTTTAAGATTTTAATTTTATCATCTATATGTGGGCATGTGACCCAGACCATTTAAACAAATTTTCATTCCCTTAACCCCTGTAAGTTCTAACAGAAATTTTGTTACAACTGATTCAATGGCTTTTGAGGAGATTGTTTGAAAAAGTGAAAATATGAGAGACTGGGGTCAAAGGTCAAAGAAAGAGCTTGACTCTTGTACTCACAAATCTTCATGTACCCATTAAGATGACTGTTTTTACCAATTTTTAGGCCAAAATCTTCAACAGTCTCCAAGAAATCTTAGTATAGCATTTTCCCATATTTGACCTTGCCGTAAGAAAGGTTAAGGTCAACCCAAGGTCATCATTTGAACAATCTTGATAGTCCTATAGTACCCAATGCTACATACCAAGTTTCAAGGCCATATTCTTCATCTTCATGTTCTCATCAAGATGACTGTATTTACCAATCTTTAGGCCAAAATCTTCAACAGTTTCCAAGAAATCTTATGTTCTAGCATTTTTCAGTATAAAAGCACCAAAGACCAAATTAGAACTTACTGTAAAATAGGTCAAGGTCAACCCAGGGTCATAATTTGAACAATCTTAGTAGTACTCATGTACCCGATGCTACATACCAAGTTCCAAGGCCATCAGCCAATTGGTTCTGGAAAAGATTTTTTAAGGTTTTTACCATATATGGGCATGGTGGCCAAGTTGGTCAAGTGAACAGGACTATTTGAACAACTTTTCACTCCTAAAACCCCAGGAGGCTACATATGAAATCTGGTTACAATCTGTCCAGCAGTTTCAGAGGAGAAGTCATTTGAAATTGTGGACAGATGACAGACGACGGAGCCTTTTTATCCTATAAGCTCCCCCAGAGCTGCCGGCTCAGGTGAGCTAAAAACAAACATTAGGCCAAAAAATATATGGCTGATAGAAGACTACTCAAGGAACTTTTTTATAAATGTTTTGTCAAAATATCTGCAATGGCTTAGTAATAAATACCATTTTTCAATTTTCCCCACTATAAGTCAATGGAAACTCTAAAGTGCCATAGCAACCAAACTAAAGAGCTGGGGCCGTATTTATAACGCCACTTAAGTCGTTGCTATGCTGTTGCTAAGGCTAAATATCTATAAAGGAGATTTCCTACAACTATGAAATTTGGTCTGGAGGAACAGTCTTTGTAAGACTGTTCCTCCAGACCAAATTTCATAGTTGTAGGGAATCTCCTTCAAAGAAATTTAGCCTTAGCAACAGCATAGCAACAACTTCAAGTCGTTTTATTAATACGGCCCCTGATTTTCATAAAAACACAAACACACACAAAAAACATAAACTTTCCATGCCCTAGCCTTGCAGATGAAATTTAGGCCCAATGAACCCAGCGGCATCACAGGAGATAGTTTTTTTTTATCTATTTTTTTTTTTCAATTTGGTTTCCCTAGCAATCAATAAAAAGAGCAGTAGACCAATAACATATAGAAGACTTCTCAAGGAACATTTCTATAAAAGTTTTGTCAACATATCTGCAGTGGCGTGGCAGTAAATGTCATTTTTCAGTTTTCCCCCTTATAAGTCAATGGAATCTCTAAGTAGCCATAGCAACCTAACTAAGGAGCCGATTTTCATTAAAAACAAAAACTTTCAATCTCCCAGCCCAAGGATGCTACAGATGAAATCTGGGCCCAGTTGGCTCACTGGCTTCAGAGGAGATACTGTTAGAAAGTGAGACAGACAACACAAGAAGATGTGGAACTGCCTATCCTATAAGCTCCCCTGGTCAATTCTTTTGGTCTGGTCTGTTCTCTTTTCTTCTCATGTAAGTTTAACACAAATATAAATACTATAAAATTGGTAAAACTTAGGTTTTGTGTGCCTAATGTGTTTGCATTTGGTTGGGGTTGGCTTTGTGGCTGCCTGCCTGGAAAGGGGATAATGATTTGAGCCGCAACGTGACAACAAAAGGGAAAGTGCGCCCAGCGAACTCAAAGCTAGCTCTATGCTGACAGTAAAAACTCTGCTCAGACTGGGTGGATGCCCCGGCTGATCTGAGTCTTCGCTGGGCTCACATGCCACTTTGTTGGCTTTGTCATGTCATGGCTCATTTTGCAGTCTGCTTGTGTTGTCTTGGTGCTTGTTGTTGTTTTCAGTTTGGTGCCATGGATGGGATGTAGATTTTGTATCAGCTCCTGATCATGGCCCTCTTACACTACTTTCCCCCTGTATTGCTATTTTTTTTCAAAAGAGCTGTTTTTCTACCATAAACATTTGAAATATTGGAACGAATAGTGCTGGCCCAGATCAGACTGCTCCTGAAGGAGAATCTGATCAGAGTCTACATTGTTTTTCATTCCATCTGAATCTTTTAGACACAAGGTCGCACTGAAAAACCAAACTGTTCGATTCTTTTAGGACAGTTACAGTAATTTAGGTTTTCCAGAATTTTTTTTAGAATTTCAGTGGTATATATTTGACCTCTTCATAACAGTCATCTCCATACAACAGTCATTTGAGCCACGACTCAAGAAAACCAACAATATGGTTGTGCACCCAGTGCACTCAGATCAGCCTGGGCATCCGCCCAGTCTGATCAGAGTCTTCACTGTCTGCATGGAGGTAGCTTAGACCCTAAGCTATCCTCTGAGCACCTAACAAAGAATCTGATCAAACTGGCAGAATCCCAGGCTGATCTGAGTCTGCGCTGGGCGCACAACCACATTGTTGATTTTCTCGTGTCATGGCTCATTACTGACCATTCTAACACAGTGCTTTTGTGGTGGTTTACTTTTATTTGTCATTGCTTCTACATAATTGAGCCGCACAACCACTTTGTTGGTTTTCTCGTGTCGCGGCACACTCCTGACTACCAATCCAGGGGTTGCAAGATCGATCTCCCGCTTCTCCTGTCTTTCGGATGAGACTTTAAACCGAGGTCCCGTCTCCATATGACCTGGTTGTTGGTGGGACGTTAAACCCGAGTTCACTCACTCACTCACTCACTCGTGTCGCGGCTCAATTATGCCTTGACTTTTTGGTAGTCTGACTTTTTTTGTACATTATTTAGACTATAAGTCTTGTGTGGCCATTTGCTGGGAAAGAGCTAACCTCTAAGCTTTTCACTGGTCTTGTTTTGTGCTCTGTCCTTATATATTTTTTTCTTTCCAATTTGGTGTTTAGGGTAGGATTTTGTTGGTTCCTGATGTTGCCTTCTCATCGACTTTGCTTGGAATTGAAGGGAAAACAAACACAATATATTGGACTTTGCCTCTGTTCATATCACTTTCTGGTATTTAATAAGAAAATTCCACAATATGCTATGACCCACCATCCCTTAGATATCATGAGTGTGGTGCTGGAGTGAAACTTCTAATAACAACTGACTGACAAACAGTGCATTATTACTCAACAATTCACTGCTAGAGCTTTAAAGTTTACTATTTCAATTCTAACACTCAAAAACATAGAAAAAAACTATTCTTTTTCTGCCAATTCTCCCAACCCATATCTGCATGTGCATGATCCTGCCCATGTTCTTCACTGTAACATACATAAATGTACATTTTTCTGACAATTTTATCATGAAAGAGAGATGTTACAATGTCAAGGAGCGTCATCATATTTGGGGAAACAGTGAATTATTTCAGAATAAAACAGGAAACATGTCCATTGCCTCTATAGGCACACTGTTAAAATACATTATATATCACAGCCAATTCAACTTGCAGCATGTTGCTGCTTAACGAAATCTGTCGAGCATAGCGCATTCAGTCTGTTGATGAATGATAACCATGGAAGGCTTTCCCAGCTTTTATCACTGATATATCCTCATTAACACTTTAAGTGCCAAAAAACAGCCTAGATCCAGATGAGGTGGCTCATAATGAACCACCTCATCTGGATCTACCCTCTTTGCCCTTTGGTTTTTGAATTCTCTTTTTTATACAGCTTAGACAAAACATTTTTTAGAGATTTTGCAGACGTAAATTTTTGTTGTCTGCTTTTTTGCACTTTGCAAAAAAGCAGACAACAAAAAATTTACGTCTGCAAAATTTGGTCAAAGTAACCAGTCACAAGGAGAGCAGCATCTATCATAACTTGATTATTGGGAACAGTTTGTGTTGACTAAAATCAAACTCTGGAGGGGCCTAGAAAGAAAAAGAGAAAAAAATATGTCATGATTAGGATAACAAGAATTCTGCAGAATGCTGTGTCTCGCCTGTCTGTGCATAATCAGAAAGCATAGCTAATCTGAAAGAACTAGAATGTGTTCATTCGACACGGATGCCGCCGCCCAGTGACCTAAGTAAGATGGCGCCTTGTTTCAGGTATTGCACTTGTAGGATAACTAGGTACACAAAGGCAGACTTCAGTGTTACATGTTTTATTGTTTTCCTTAGGCAGATGTATTGTGCTTTTCGGATCAAGAGAAGTGTTTGTGTGAGTGTGTGTGTGTGTAGGGGGGGGGGGGGGGGGGGGGGGGGATTGGAGGGGTCATGACAGTGATATGTGATAACATGCTGTATCTTATCATAGAAATGGATGCCATGCAACTTTCCAAAAGAAATAGCCCAGAAACAAGTAACTTTTCAAAAATTAACAAAAGGAAACCATTATTGTATGAAATGAAGTTGAGAAAGGGCCATAACTCCAAAAGTAATTGGCGGATTATACCCTAAATTAAACCTAACCTGTATTTTATTATTATATCTGTGTATAAAATATGAATCCAATACACTACTCTTTTCAAAAGATAATGAACGGAAACCATTTTTTCATACAAAATGAAGTCGTAAAATAATTTTACCCGAAATCAAACTTGACCTGTATTTTATGATTATATACCTGTGTATAAAATATGAATTCAATGCACCAATGTTTTCAAAAGATAATGAATGGAAACCAGTTTTTCATACAAAATGAAGTAAAAAAAGGGCCATAACTCCCACAATAATAGACAAATTTTACACAACATCAAACCTGACCTGTATTTTATGATTATATACCTGTGTATAAAATATGAATTCAATACACCAATGTTTTCAAAAGATATCGATTGGAAACCATTTGGTACAGGACGTACGTACGTACAGCGGTGATACTATATGCCCTCCCCCATTTTTAATGGCGGGGGCATAAAAACAGCGGAAACAACTCCGTAAATAATGACTGCAATGATATTAAAACATCTACATCAAATACTATTAGTATACCAAAAATTAGCTTCTAAGGTAAAGCAGCTCAGAAATTGATAATTCATAAACTAAATAAACTTAGTTATGGTGTGCACAAGACTAGTCTAGAAAAAATAATCAAAGGGGCAAACTTGGAAACTAAGATAGAGAGAGCAACCATTACTGTACGTGACACTTTGCTCCAACCTAATATATATTCCTACAAAATTTCATGAAGATATCCCAAACCGTTACTGAGTTATGGTGTGCACAAGAATGTTAACGGCTGGATGGACAGATGGTCAGTGGCATGCCATAATAATTATGTCCGTTTTTTCAAAACGGGTGTATAAAAACTTGATGCCAAGTTTATACTGCCACCACTGACAAAGTAATACCTATGTCTCATTTCACTAGTCCCAGGCAAGACAACAACTGAACATGTGAACTATGACAGTCTCAACAAAATAAAATCATCTCTCAACATATCACTTGAAGCTTAAAACTCTGTGTAACTATCAATTAGATTTTATTGCAACCTCTACAAGTTCTAATGACATTTTTTCAAGACAATAGAAGTCTGCTTATAAAATGCTTTGATGGGTTGATGCTTAACAGCATACATGTATGTCACCTCAGATAAAAAACTTAATGCTTAACAGATAATGTCACCTCAGGTGAGTAACTTAACTGACTTTGAATATGATTCCAAAGGTAAATGGGTACACTTTCAAGGGAAGCCACCCTGCAATTTTCATTTTTGCCTCCCTTCTGAATGGGGGTCGACTCTCAAAGAAAAGAATTTGCGCCTCTAGGAGCAAATTCTTTCCTTTAAGGGTAGACCCCGCTCTGGAAGGACTTCATTGTCCAGGGAAGCAAAGAACTGATCAAGAACTCATGGAAGTTTCAACAGTACCTGTGAATCCTGTTTATGTCCTCCACTGAGTAACTTTAACATTACAAAGTTAGTTTTGGCTATTCGTATCATCTTTTGGATCTGTGGATATAATATTTAAAGAACATTTATAAAATTCAGTGCTCCAGAAAACAGGGGCAAACTTGACAAAAATTCTCTTATTTCTCAATGGAAATGCATGGCGTGACCCTTCATGAGAACTGCCTCAGCGTGAAATACATGAGGACTCTTTCATGCATGACATGCAGACATTCTTACATGTGTAGCCTGCTGACTCCAGTGTTACTGTTCTAGTAGTGTAACCCTTCTGGTAGTTTACCTTTACCAATTTAGTACAACAGATATGCATTTCTGTGTTTAAAGTCTTCAGTGTATATATTGGTTACAATTACAAATTTTAGATTCTACATTAACACAATAAAATAAATCCTCTTGTAGTACCTGAAAAACAGAAAACTATTTAAGAAGAGTAGGTACACTTCCAGGGGAAAAGCAACTCTGGCATTTTCATTTTAGCTGCCTTTCTCAATGGGGGATCTGCTCTTAAAGAAAAGAATTTGCTCCCCTAGGAGCAAATTCTTTTCTTTAAAAGAAGACCCCTTTTTGGAAGGGTTTCACTGTCTGGGGAAGCAAACAGGAAGACACAAGGGTTGTTTCCCTGTGTAAAAAGGGTGGAAAAACAGGGACGTGTAGCCATACACCTTCAGCAATTAATACACTAATGAGATGTGTCACAAGAAAAAGAGCCATCCAGCATGTGCAGATGGAAGCCTGAGATCAGTCTGCACATTCATACAGTATGATCAGATTCTACCACAGCCACAGTTTATGAACGCAAACTATGCTAAGGGGTCCATTCAAGGAGGATAATTATAAGATAATTTCTGTTCATATTCCAAATAACAATGTTGTGACCCCTCATCAGTCCTTCCATTTTGATAAGGCAGTTCCAACAAGTGGATCACAACGAATGTTTTGGGTGAGAAATAAGAAAAATTATCTAAGAATCAGCCTTAAAACCTCATCTTATCTGGACCTCTAAACCACACAGTTTGGATGCACAGGCTGATCTGAGATTACACAGTTTATATCCTCTTACACTTATTCTCCTGATGAGATGACTATGAACCTCTTTATCTGGATCTACCCTGTTTGCAAACTGAACTATTTTCAGTTTTTGGGCTTTAAGTGATAACTGATAGTGGCAAAGAAGTTGAAAAAAAAAGAATTTGCTCCCATACCTCTTCAGATGGATTAACTATGGCTTCATATATTGTCTTGGCCTGATGGAAGAATTTACATGACGTAGAGTACAGGTCTAATGGGGTTGGCGTGGGATCGTAGCGAGAAAAACTAGTCATATCCTGAAATAGAAAATTACAAATTACAAAGCTTACTGTAAAACCTTTCATATGTGCGGTATCAAGTTGTGGCCATTCTGTAAGAAGACATACCGGGCTTCTTAATTTAGGTGTTTAAATTTTTTTAGATACACAGGTATGTCTAGACATGTAAATTATTGACTGAGTTTATTTCATAGCTTTCCACCTTTACAGTCATTACCACATTTAGCAACATATCTTGCATATAAGAAAATGTGTACCTCTCACCTGGATTACCTTTCAGGTGGACTAATAATCGTGTGATAATCTCCCATGTATTTTAAACAGACAGAGGTTATCAGAGATTCCCTTGCAATGTCACAATGATGAAGCTTTTTTTCACAACATAATATGACTTATAAGGAGTAATGATACCCGCATTAGTGATTATCACACCTCTTCTAAGCCTTAACTTGTGTCATCACTGTACCACACTAGCCAAATCTGTCTCCTGAGTGCAGATGAAATAAAGGAACATTGAGGTTAGCCAGAACACATCTTTAGCTAATGAGCTGCAGTGAGGTCCCTGAAAATACCAAGACCCAGAAGAAAATAATCTTCACATTATCAATATATTTTACCAATTGTTTGGCCGGTTTAGAACCCATATGATACACATGTAGCTAATCAGTAAGCAAATGCTTTAAGTGACTGGCAAATGTTACACATATCACCAACCCAGCTGTACATCAACAGTTACATTTAAGTACATACCTTATATTGTGAGTATGGCACTACAGGAGGTGTTGCTATACCAGCAAAGGGAGAGAATCTGTGAGAATAGCGGACTTCTTCACTATCAAATTCAAAGTTTGGCTCTTTCAATTTGTTGGCTAACTTTAAACCCACCATAGCCTGAAATGCGCAGATTGTTTATAAACTGAACTGTCATGACAGTTTAACAATGGCAAAGAAAACAAAAGATATGAACTTTTGAACAAGCCTGTACTTATTATAGAACAACTCAGAAGAAAACAAGACCTATCCACATACAGGATAGCTCGTCTCACAGGGCATTGACCATTACTTAAAAAACTTTAGCAAAAACATCCATTTAATTTATGGACACAGACACTGATATATTTCTGAAAAAACGTTTTGTCTCTTATCTACTCTTTTGGGTGAAAAAAGCAATATTCAAAAGCAAAGAAGTCATGTTTTCATAAATCAACAGAAAATGCAAAAAGATTTGGAAAAGGTAGTAACACATCTTTAAAGACCTCTTTATGGCATGCACTTAGTATGATTTTTATTTCAATAACTTAACTGAGAGCAAATGGGTCAACTGTATATTCGAGCACCATTTATTTTGCATAAAAAAATGTCAAGCCCTCACATTTTCCCAATATCATAAAAGAAAGTCATTTCATGATTCAGAAAAGGTGTAAGTTTTTGACTATTAATCTTTCTACATGATAACCAATTTTTTATTTTGTCCTATTCCACCTTAAGAGGCCAAATTCATATCAAATAATATCCTGTTCAAAATAAATTGACCTGTATAAAGCAAATATCACCTTTCCAATGTGTGCTTGCTTAATTAAGACAGGTTTGACTGTATTAAATAGCAAAGTATGTTCTGGTTTTACCTTGTAATAACCCCCAAACATGTTCTGCTGTGCCTGAATAATATTCAATTCTCTTTGTGTTGTTTTGGATCTCTTTCTCTTCTTATTCTTCTTACTACCCCGGCCTGATGTAAGATGTTCTAAAAAATATTTGAGTCATGCCTTAAAAAAAGTATCATAAGACAAAATATTGTGTAAACAAACATACAATCAGCTTTCTGCAAATTTTGGTAGCCATTCATACTCTAGCATTTTCTACAGAGTATAATTTGCTGTCAAACAACTGTAGCAAGGCCATGACATCTGTCGGTTGCACCACAATATGGGCAACTGGGGTACACTGGGAAATAAAGAGTAATACCTTCACTTGCAAACAACTATAAGTAGCCTCTAATTCAAGAATAATTGCTGCTTCTATGACTTTATAAAACCTGCATGAAACACAGGAAACAATCTTTCACGTCAAAGATGAAACTGGAAGTAGAGCATAGTGTTATTTATTCACAGATGTTGTTGTTCAAATTAGCTCTGATAATTCCAAGAACTTCTATGTACAAATAACACTAAGCTCTTCTTCTAACTTTCATCTTTGAAACAATGGTCTAGCAAGGTGCATATTAACACAACTGTCCAATAAAAATATTATGAATAGTCAGAAAAACAGGCCAACATTTGAAATTTCAAAATAAAGAATGAATACCATGCAAAATAATTTTCAATTAGAACTCAAGCACAGCAAAGTACAACACAGAAACAAGTGAATTTAACTGTACCTATATAGGCCTCATGTTCAAAGATGAAGGACTCTGCCCTCTGTACTGTTGAATATAACCAGGAATAAAGCAACTCAAACAGGTACCTGAAACAAACACAAATCGTTATTTTGAGGTCTTATATGCAAAAGTTATATGAAAGTATCATGTACAAAGGGATCTTTAGCCATGTCCGTATAGAAAATTCTTAAATCAGCCAGCACACATTCAGACTGTTACACTTTGTAGATTCCCCTGGATCGATAGATTTTTTTCTTTTTATGAATCAAAGAGATTTCACTTTTCTCACTCATAATATGATATTCATAACTGGCATGACCATTACTTAAAATGTATAGAATAGGACAGAGTTTAAGACTTACCAGTAAACATAATGATATTCATAAGGGGCATATAACTCCAGCTCAAAGCCAGCCAGTGTGTAGTTGATCATTACTTGCAGTGTGTAGTATAGTACCCAGGTACCAAAACTGGCTCCATAGGTCTTACCAGGGTCTGACTTAGCTTGTAACTGGTGCAGGAAACCATCCACTTTATCAGCCTGTAAATGGAAAAAACCTTTTTAACACAAAACAGCAATATACGAGAAACACAAGTCAGACTTCTATCATTCCTAAACCCTGCTGCAATTATAGACAAAGTTATTTATTTCATTTTCAATTCTGTGTTAAAATCATCCTCTATGTCAAACATTTCAGATATTCAGAACAGTGACTCTTTGATATTTTGAGTTTGCATCTGTTAATTGCCATGCAATGTATCTTAAAAGACAAGAATTCAGAAAATGCCATATCTTGCCTGTCTATACATTGTCACAATAGTAATACTATATCTCGCTTCTGCACAACAACATAAGCTGTCAAAAGACAAAATAGTGTACCTTAGCTTGTCTTCAAATGGGGCTGATATAGTTTGTGGGCTGATATAGTTTGTGAGAAACTAAGTTATACAGCGAGAAAAGTGTCATACAATGATATTAGTGATATGCAGGAAATCAGACTATACTGGATGCATCTTTACCTATTGTGTTACACGTTATTCTGACTTAACTACACATATTTACTATTGTCAAAATGAAAGCTCACCTCATCTTGTAAGTTGACTAGCTCATCTAGTATATGAGCCCACTTGTCTCTCTGCCTGGCCCGGTTGTGACCCGAGATCTGTAGGAGGTTGCAGATAGGTCGCACTGCTCTAGTCATCAACGCATCTACATACTGTTTAACATCTGGGTTGTTGTATATTGGGGCTCTGAAGAGAAACATTGCTAAAATAATGGAACAATAGCCATGTGAGTTCTGATGGATTTACAGAAACCAGCATACGAGTTGCTTACGACATGGAAACCATATGCTATGGGCAAGATATTTTGTCAAAAAACAGCCCTGCTCAATTTCTGAAAGTCCTATCCAGTCCTCAATTTTTTTTCTTGCTTAAATAAACTTGAAATAACTTAGGAGATTAATTCAGATTTCATAATAACTTAGTGAGCTGGAAAATACAGCAAGCAAACTAATAATAATTTTATGCTGTTCAGTCTCAGTGTGTTGTCAGACTGACAGTTGAGGTTTGCCATATCTACTCATAACATTTAAAAGTTTTATAAAATGCCACTCACATTTAACAATATGAAATTAAAAGATGAAAGAGTTTGTTATGAAGAAAGATTGATTGATTGATTGATTTGTTGCTTTACATCCTATGGTAAACAGCTATGGTCATATCAGGAGGGTACGAAAAAATATGAATATTTTGAAAACTAATTGTAAATACAGAAATGCTATCATCAGAAAACCAACAAACTTCTTGCCTGCAGCAACTATATCATAAAAGAAGGGACTTTTCTTCAGCCATGTCATAGGTAAAGGTGACTTTAGTGTCCACAACTCAGATCAGCCTGAACATCTGTTGCTTTTGATCAGAGTGTTCCCTGTTTATGTCAGCAATCTATATATGTAGTCAGCAGTGAAGACTCTTATCAGTCTGGGGGTTGATCTGATTGTTTGAACATGCTATTTCTGTAAAAATTCTAAGTATTGGGTTATACAGAATTATTATGAAGGCCCACCCAAACCTTACATCTGTAAGTTCTGGACACACAAACTTACTTTGTTGAGAGAGCAGGTGGCATAGCAAATGCCCTTATGGAATCTTTGATGAAATCTGTCATTGTGTGTATGCCAAATATCTTTCTGTTTGGTGGAAGGAATGTCAGCTGGAAATAAACATTCTACGGTGTCATTTACCTACTATCATTATTTGGCTTTAGGACTGGGTGTGTTCACCCTCAAAAAGCACCACAATTATGTTAATTACTTAGTTGTATTAATGATGCTATCAGATGTTTTCACCCCTTCCAAAAGAATCTGTAAATTTACTCTACATCTGTCTTGTAAGACATATTTATATTGTTTTTTATTGCTTTGACAAGGAAAATAATATGGTAACATGTAAAGATACATTTACTGTAATTTACTTATATATTGGGACACCTTATCTAATTACTGAAAACAGTGTACCCCTCCGCACATACTTTATATGTCGTGGGTATAACTAGAAACATTTACAAAAAATGGATATCCAGATGAGATGATTCATAATGAGTTATCTCAGCTGAGCCTGTATTGATTGCCATTTTCTTTTGATTTACCTAATTTTCCTGATTCTAAACAATGAAACTGTCATTATTCTAAGATGGAGGAGTCAATTTCTAAGAACTGGGAAAGAAAGAGAGAACTAGGAAAGTTTTTTTGTGGTCCAAATACAAGGTTAGTGTTAAAACAGGATACTGCAAATCAATTAATTTTCACAACTTTTTAAGTTTTGGAATTATTTGTTAGCTCTTTAATTTGCAACCAAGTAAGTGTCTATTGGCAATTTCCATCTAAGTCTCTATTTTTCAAATATTGGAGAGGTACTTGAAATTCAAGAGCCAGTAGATCTGCAATATTAGCCAAGATAAATCGGATGAATATAAAGTGATTTACATTATAGTGAGACTAAACTGTGATGAAATATTAGGCAAGTGAGCATTAATGCTCATTTGTCTTATACATGTTCCTTCTTACTTCTGTGTCAATGGGAGCCATATCATGACAGTGTTATATTCGAAATAGCAAAATAATGAACAATGTTATTTTGAGGCTGTATTTTATCTAAATGTTAGAGATTACCTGTAGAATTGACCTAGATAACACACAAGGTGACTGGCTGCTGTACTCTTTGAATACCTCCTGCAAGAAATAAGAGACCCTTGTAAACCAACTTTCATATGCAGAAACACTGCGAGAGGTTTCAAGTTGCAAACATGCACATGTTTGGATGAGCCACAAAAGTTTAGTGCATTTGTAAGTTGGTTAACAGTATTTTACACACAGAATATTGTATCATCTTTGCATAACAAAGACAATGCTCAAGACAAAATCATATCTTTATTCTCTATGAAATCATATGCAAAGACCCCTCATTAAAATCATGACAGTATACCTTTTCACATTATATGGACATTGGGCTGATGAGGCCTAGCTCTACTTCCTTATACTGTGTGTCTAATGAAAGACCAGTTAGTGGCTCTACCAGGATTTAAACCTTCACACACCAAGTGTATGCTCTGCTAATAGAGTTATGCACTTCATCTAAAGAAATGGTTCTAATAACTAGTACCTGATCTTGTTATCTAATAATCTAGTGCCTGATCTAGTCTTGTTATTGTATGGAACTGATCAGACTTGGGGTCGAATACTTTCAAAAATATTTGAATACAAATACAAATACTTTGCAATTTAAGAATACAGAATACAAATAAAAATACTTTTTTTATGAATGTATTCAAATAAAGATACAAATACTTTGCAAATGTATTCGAATACTTTTGAATACTTTTCAATAAAAATGGAAATTTCATTAACCAATAGCTTATGCTGAACTTTCATATCTCGAGTAGTCCAGAGATTTTAGGTGCTCGGACATTTCGGCCACGGACATTTCGGCCTAGGACGTTTCGGCCTAGGACAGTTCGGCCACGGACATTTCGGCCACAGAAATTGTCAAGGGTGGACATTTCGGCCTTTATCCAAAAATTACTTCCTACAATTAAATTAAGTTCTCATATGAGTAACTTAAAGCTAGTCTTAATGAGTCCAATGATTTTTGTTGTTCTCTTGATGTTTTATGGACTTTCAACATCTTTAAGGTCATTTTGAGCATTTAAAGGCAAAAAACACTGTGAACACCTATTTCAGCAATTTAAAGTAGCGCCTTATATGATATTTGGTAAATTGTTTTGTTAAGCTATAACCCTTAAATACTTGTAAAGTCATTTTGAGCATATTCTGGCTCATATGCCATCCCCACTCATAGGCTGGTGTGGCCTTTATCATTGATGTAATGCTTATAGTAACTTTATATACAAACATATGGCTGATGAATCTGTGGTGCACCCATTTTTGACTTTAAAGAGATATGAATGGAGTTATTATGAGCTTATCACACATTTTTTGTGCCATTTGTGCAGAAAACCATCTTTGTAACTTTAAATGGTTTACAGTAGCATATTTTCATTTCCCCAATTTTTTCAGATTTGGCCGAAACGTCCATGGCCGAAATGTCCGTGGCCGAAATGTCCATGGCCGAACTGTCCTAGGCCGAAATGTCCGTGGCCGAAACGTTCTACATTCTAGATTTTACTACATAAAGATAATTTTCATTACAAGATTCTTTCTTTTGACCTGTCCTAGATATCTTCATATTTATTTTAGGAACATTATATTTCTATGGTACAACTTGATATCTTGCAACAGAAAACATACAAATTAAACCTTTACCTGCTGAATCTAAATATATCCCACCTTGTAACAGTGTAGATCCTGATCAGATGGCTTCTTCAGAAGCCAGTTGATCTGGATCTACACTATTAGTCATTTTGATTCTAAATATATAGCAATAAATTGCATCAAATTCAAAGTAATCATGGCATTTTAATTTATTCAGCAGGTTAAGGGTTAAAGGCAGTGTCGGGACAGGGTTTTCTTAAATTGTATGAGATTGGGCATTTGTTGTGATTTTAATCTCTATTTCAAATTATGTTTGGCTGAAACTAAGATGGGATCATAATTGTGTATTGTAATTTTTGAGAAACAAGTGTCAAAAAATTGTACAGGTATGGCATGGCTTAGTTGTCAGTTCTGTGCCTTGTCCCTATTTAATACTGTCCTGGGGCAATCTACTGAAAGATGACATATAGGTATTATATTTGCTAACAATGATGCCTAGTGCCATAAAAGAGATTTTGACTAACAGTGTTAACCAAGATCTGACACTGTAGAGTGCAGCATATGATCAGGGTTTTCAATTATGGTTCAAAAACTTAATTTTTTAACAGAAAGTTATGAAACTAAAATCAGAGTTGGATGTAGTCTGTACTGGTCCTGATACCACTGATCCTAAATTCCTACACTTAACTTCCACAGTTCGTGTAGGGTTTGGTGGCATCTCAAAATGTTCAAACACTTTAGCAGGCATTTTAAAGCACTTTTCAAGAAATTTCCTAATATCAGAATTTTAGATAGCACAAATATCTCTGAACAAAGAACTAATGAAGAACAACTGAAGTATACTGTATATATGTTCTTCTGCTTTTCACACCTCTTATACAACTAATTATAAAATAAACACTTTAAAAAGTGGTAAACATATAATAATTAAATGTTTGTCATTTTGATCGAATACTTTTCTATAGCATCAAAGCAATCAATTAATAGAATTAATATTCTTTGATCTCTTTTATGTACTGTATTTACCTTTGAGGTGTAGTCATCAAAGCTCCTACACTAGCATTCTTGGACTTTAGTCTCATCAATCACATAATTTATGTAATTTTATGCACCAATGTTTCCTTAAAATGGCAAAAGTATTCATAATGTATTCATAAAAGTATTCATGAATACATGAAATTTGCAATGTATTCGAATACAAATACAAATGCTTTTATTCTAAGGAATCCACGAATACAGAATACTTTATGAATACTCAGAAAATGTATTCGAATAGTATTCGAATAAGAATACAGAATACGATTACCCCATGTCTGGAACTGATCTTGTGAGTTCAAGAACTGACCCTGTTTGCTAAAGAAATATGTGACCACCTAGTAACTGACCTTGTTAACTAGAAAACTGATCCTGTTATCTTTGAAACTGATACTGTTAGGAAACTGATCTTGTTATCTAAGAAACTGACACTGTTACCTATGAAACCGGCCTTGTTATCTAAGAAACTGGTCCTGTTATCTAGAAAACTGATATTGTAATCCAGGAAACTGATCCTGTTATATAGAACACCTATCTTATTATGTAGGAAACTGATCCTGTTATCTAGGATACTGATACTGTTATTTAGGACACTGATCCTGTTATATAAGAAACTGATCCTGTTATCTAGGAAACTGGTCCCATTATCCAGGTAACTGATCCTGTTATCTAACGATTAAGGAACAGACACTGTTATGCATAGAATTGATCCTATTATCCGGTAAACTGACCCTATTACCTAGGGAACTGACCCTGTCATCTACGGAACTTACCCTGTTACCTAGGGAACTGACCCTTTATCTAGAGAACTTGCCCTGTTATCTAGGGAAATGACCATACTACTAGGGAACTGACACTATTATCTAGAGAACTTACCCTGTTATCTTGAAAACTTACCATGTTATCAAGAGACCTGATCCTGTTATCTAGAGAACTGACTTTGTTACCTGGGTAAATGACCCTGTTATCTAGGGAACTGACCTGTTATCTAGGGAATTGACCATGTTATCTAGGAAACTGCTCCTGTTACATAGGGAACTGACCCTGTTATCATACTTACCAGAACCTCCTGTACAGTGCTTGTCTTCAAAACTGTTGTTGTGACTTTCAGTTTATTTAGTAATGTTTCCAGATAATTCACAGCAGCATCTCGACTGTGGATCACTGTGTAGCGAGGAAATGTTGGGGGCAGCAGACGCTGGTTGATCAGTGGCTCAAAACCCATAATTGTAGGGTAATCTGAAAATGAAATGTGTCATGTACAAGATGTTTCATTAGCAGTATATTTTGCCTTCTGCAAAATGGCTAGACGTTACCCAAATAATCTGGTACGACAAAGCTTACTTCTGCTCTCATGACCACTTTAAGTTATTTTGAACCACTTCATGCACCTGTACAGATAAATTCAGTTCAGTTGATGAACTCTTTATTTACTACCATATAGAACTTAGAGAGGTGCTGTGGTTGAGTGGTTAGAGACCCTTGGTTATGGTGCAGAGGGTCACAGGCTCCAGTCTGGGTTCAGCCAGCCGGTGACTGGAAAACTCTCTTAGTCAACCCAGCAGTATATGGGTACATTTTTCAAATCAGGAAAAGACAAGGCAGCCAAAGGAGAGGGATGGGCTTCACCATTCATATGCTACGCTCAAGATACAGCAGGCCTCTAAACCCACTGCCCCTATGGTCACTAGGCTATGGAGATTTCTTGCTGCCAAAAGTAAGTTGGTTACATAAACCTACCATTTTTGGTACAATCCTTAGCCTCTGGTTGTATACCAAGATTTATAGTGGCTCTCATTGGTGGAATCAGCTGTAACAACTGGTCAATCAGCTTCTGAGCTTCGGGCACACCTTCACACTGGAACAACCAATGAAATGTTAGGTCACAAACAGTCAATATGATAGATGAAATTATTGATTCTGACACACCCTCACATCAAAATAACCATTCCAATGTTGTGTTACAAATTACATACAGCATTAAACTGCAAGAACCAATTAGACAACCCTCATTCTAAAACAATCAATCCATGTGTAATAAAGTGTATACTGCAATAAGCTGTTCTTGCGGTTAGTACAAAGTCTGACTGCTAACATTTGCATTTCTGCATTAACAGAAGCAGTTTCTTGGCAGCTGCTTCAAACAATTATTAGTTACTGTTATCATCCTAGTGTTTAAACTTTTAAACATACTGACTGTAATGTGTGCACCTTAACCCTATTTTTAAGCAGAGGACCTGTCCATCCTTATCATTTGGATGAGTGCATTTCTAGTTTTGGGGGTTTTGGTTTCTGAATGTTTTCATTTTTATTATATTTTCCATAGAAATTCCTATAAGCAGATTCTTGATCATGATCATATGCTGCATTCTGCAGTGTCTAAAAGTAGATCTGCACTGTTTGCATATGTTCCCAAAATGTTTATCCAGTCTAAAAAGGTTTAAATATGAGGCCCTTATAGCATTCTCTTTCTTCCTTTTCCATTTTTTCCCACCAAATCTGACATTATCAACATGAATGTAGAAGGCACATATTTTTATATTTTTGTACGTCTTTATTACTGTATTAGATTGGACAACAGACAACTCCTTCATGCCTTTTTGGACTGTGAATGAGATGCACTGTTGTCCAAGCTTTCGAAGGCTTAGGATAACAGTGCATCAAGTTGTCCAAAGCAACAAGGGGTGATAGGTTTGACTGTTGACCGGAAAAGGCACGAAGTAAAAGTTTTATTGCTCGACTCATTTTTTAAAGGAATAATAAAGATACCATACTAATTCAGGTTTAAAGGATGGCATTGTTTACATACTTTAACAGACCATAATGTCACCAAGCAGGAGCAAATTCTTTCCTTTAAGGGATGATCCCCACTGACAAGGGAGACAAAAATGAAAACAGCAGAGTTGCCTCCCCTGAAAGTATACCCATTCTTCTTAGGCTAAGATCTGAACAAGCAGAGGAATAATATCTGTCAGTGTTACCAAAATTACACTAATGTGCTTAAAAATTGGGACACCAAAAAAACATTAATTTTCCATTTGGAACAAATGGAAAATTAATAGTTTTAGGTATCCCAATACTTATGCATTTTAGGGTACTGTGCAAATACAAATTTTGCAAATCCTGCTCAGACTACTCCCTTAGAAGCAGTCTGATCTTGGTATATCCTGTTTGCTCAGCCATTTCAACCTCAATATATCAACATGCACTTAGTTTCACCAAAGCAATCATGGTACCTTTTCTTTCCCAAACACCAAAAGCATGGAAAGAAATCTCTTGTAGAACTTTATTCTTGTACTTGTAGCCACACAACATTCATGTTCTCTTTCTAACTCTTCACTTTTCTCTTCCCCTTGTAGCTTACTCTTCATGCCCTGGAAAGAAGAAAATAACAAGGCATCGCAGGCGATACAAATCCCCTCACACAAGACTACTTGCTCGAGATATTGTCATACCCTACATTTGTGTGAAGTTATGTCAAAATCCGCTGAGAAATGTAGGCCCTAGAGCGATGACAAAGTTTTTCTAAAAAATAGCCACAGTGACCTTGACCTTAAGCACAGCACCTTGAAAGTCAAACTTGCTCGAGATATTGTCATGCCCTACATTTGTGTGAAGTTATTTCAAAATCCTTTGAGAAATATAGGCACTAGAGCCCTGACAAAGTTTTTCTTAAAATAGCCACAGTGACCTTGACCTTGGGCGCAGCACCCTGAAAGTCGAACTTGCTCGAGATATTGTCATGCCCTACACTTGTGTGAAGTAATTTCAAAATCCATTGAGAAATGTAGGCGCTAGAGCCCTGACAAAGTTTTTCTTAAAATAGCCACAGTGACCTTGACCTTGTGCGCAGCATCTTGAAAGTCGAACTTGCTCGAGATATTGTCATGCCCTACACTTGTGTGAAGTCATTTCAAAATCCGTTGAGAAATGTAGGCCCTAGAGGGCTGACAAAGTTTTTCTAAAAATAGCTACAGTGACCTTGACCTTGGGCGCAGCACCCTGAAAGTCGAACTTGCTTGAGATATTGTCATGCCCTACATTTGTGTGAAGTTATTTCAAAATCCGTTCATAAATGTAGGCGCTAGAGCGCTGACAAAGTTTTTCTAAAAATAGCCACAGTGACCTTGACCTTGGGCGCAGCACCCTGAAAGTCGATCTTCATCGAGATATTGTCATGCCCTACATTTGTGTGAAGTTATTTCAAAATCCATTGAGAAATATTGGCACTAGAGCGCTGACAAAGTTTTTCTTAAAATAGCCACATTGACCTTGACCTTGGGCGCAGCACCCTGAAAGTCGAACTTGCTCGAGATATTGTCATGCCCTACACTTGTGTGAAGTTATTTCAAAATCCATTGAGAAATAAAGGCGCTAGAGGGCTGACAAAGTTTTTCTAAAAATAGCCACATTGACCTTGACCTTGGGCGCAGCACCCTGAAAGTCGAACTTGCTCGAGATATTGTCATGCCCTACACTTGTGTGAAGTTATTTCAAAATCCATTGAGAAATGAAGGCGCTAGAGCGCTGACAAAGTTTTTCTAAAAATAGCCACAGTGACCTTGACCTTGGGCGCAGCACCCTGAAAGTCGAACTTGCTCGAGATATTGTCATGCCCTACACTTGTGTGAAGTTATTTCAAAATCCATTGAGAAATGAAGGCGCTAGAGCGCTGACAAAGTTTTTCTAAAAATAGCCACAGTGACCTTGACCTTGGGCGCAGCACCCTGAAAGTCAAACTTGCTTGAGATATTGTCATGCCCTACACTTGTGTGAAGTTATTTCAAAATCCATTGAGAAATGAAGGCGCTAGAGCGCTGACAAAGTTTTTCTTAAAATAGCCACACTGACCTTGACCTTGGGCGCAGCATCCTGAAAGTCGAACTTGCTCGAGATATTGCCATCCCCTACACTTGTGTGAAGTTATTTCAAAATCCATTGAGAAATGAAGGCGCTAGAGCGCTGACAAAGTTTTTCTAAAAATAGCCACAGTGACCTTGACCTTGGGCGCAGCACCCTGAAAGTCGAACTTGCTCGAGATATTGTCATGCCCTACACTTGTGTGAAGTTATTTCAAAATCGGTTGAGAAATGAAGGTTCTAGAGCGCTGACAAAAGGTGAACATACGTACGTACGTACGTACGTACATACATACGTACGTACGTACGTACTTACGTACGGGACAAAACCTATATCCCCTCATCACTTCGTGGTGTGAGGGGATAATAAAATATTTTGTGTCTCTTTATAGTCTCAAGCATTGTTTTGAAATCCAAAGCAATAACATGGATTCAATATATTAGAAAGTTTAAAACACTTCACCAGGACTTTATTTTAAGAATTTCTGATTGTTTGAATTAGACACACCCCAAATTTCTATTGGTAAGTTTGAACACTTTTCTTTAGTTAAACTAATGGGACTAAAAATTCACAAAGATAATTTCTTTTATGAAACTATCTTAACAGTTAACACTAGATGTACAAAGAGCTTTTATACACAAAGATCTGGCAAAATGATGGATGGATAACTTGCAATTTTACATCCTTTTCAACAGTATTTAAGTCATATCAGGATGATGAGCGGGTGATAATGAAAGGCTGTATGCAAAGGAACCCTGTTTATGATTGAAAAAGATTTTGGCCTCCAGTGGGATTTGAGCTCAACCAGCACTTAACAACTGGCCTGGTGAAAAAAATACTCAAGTGCATCTACACTTTTCACTTTGGCATTTCTGTCAAAAGAGCTAGGGTCATTAATGGTATATTTATGGTAATGTTTACCCTGATATTTCTGTTTAATTCATCTTCCATCTCCTTCATCATGCCTAATGACCTTGTGTCTGTAACATCACCTGCCATCTTGAAACCATATGTCATTGGCTGAAAATCTTCCTGAAAAAGTAAATGTAAAATGACAGCAATCTGAGAATCTTTAAAGTGTAATGCCTATATGTGACAGTGCCTGCGATTTTGAGCCTTGTGGGGGTGCGACGTTGACGTCACGAAACGTGAAATGAAAGTGACGTCATAAAACTTGCACGTCAAGTTAACTGTATTTCTGGCACTGACTAATAAATATCAAAGCGTCACCTGAAAAGAGTGTTTTAACATTTCTATCAACGTGTTTAATTTTCTACATCTACACTCTTTTAAGAATGTTCGCATTATAGATCTTTGAAAAGCGATGTCACGAGGCAGAGTTATAAAGGTTTATCCAGCTAGTATGTATATTGTATCCAATCCGTGAAACGAAAACAACAAATCAGGTGGGTGTGAATTTCGTTTGCTTTTGCAGTAAACCTTAGTGCTATTTCTTTGTGCTTCTCAAAATCTATTCTGGAAGCAGTGATAGATATGAAAACTTTAAAAACAAAATTTCTGATTTTCGCTCCATAAGGCTCAAAGTGCCAGACACTGTCACATATTGGGATAGCCTAACCAATTACTATGATAATCCAAACATTTAAACTTTTTTTCACAAAAAGCTTCATGGTGGCAAAACAAAGCAGACCCTGATCAAATCAGATTGCTCCTACGTATGTCACATTTATTCAGTTATAAGAAAAGAGTTTTCCCTCTCCAAAATAACCCCAAAAAGGTGAATCCAGGTTTTTGAGATTGTATTGGAAGGAAGAAAAAAAAACTGCAAAACATCTTATAGCAGAATTACACCACCGATTTAGATATTTGAGGTCATTCTGGAGGGTTATAACCTCCCTTTAAATACACAGGGATGGTCTACACAGCCTGCTATTGGACTTCTGTCCCACTATTTGGACTCTATAGGGCCAAGTCAGGTAAATTTGGACAGCAGGTAAATTCGGACAGTGACACTGTTTCCTTTATATGTCAGTTGTTTGGAATTACAAAAAATAACTTGGCAAACAGTAAAAATCCCGATGAGACGGCTCATTATGAGCAGTCTCATCTGGATTTTCACTGTTTGCAATGGTATGTCCGAATTTACCCGTTGTCCGAAGTTACCCGACACGACCCTACCATGTCCAAAGTAGATGCTAACTTTGAGTGCTTTCTCTTTAGATGTATTCATAGAAATCATTACCTCTTCAAAGACTCCAGCTCTGTTTATTCTTTCTCTGATAACATCTACTGTCTTTAACATACAAATACTAAAAGCCTTCAGAAACCGATTTTCTATCTGGAGTGGACTCTGGAAGTACAGGTTGGTAAAGACTGTCTGGGCAAGTGAGTGACCCTCCAACCATGTCACCTGGGAAAAAATAATACATTAACACTACTGTATAATGTTTTACATGCATACATGAGGCTACATGCAACTTATCTGATTGAAAGGTAAATCCTAAAGGTGATGTGTTGGAACAGTGATAAGGTGATTTATAAACAACTGAGACTGCAGAAGTGCATATAAATAATTGTTCATATTGTCTTAATCATGCTGTTCAGAAAGAAACCTTTAAATCAAAAATGCCCCCTAGCAGTTTAATATATACAGCTGTGCACCCAAATAAAATTATGCATGCAGTGCAATTTGTTGTGCCAGTATAGCTGGCATACATTGATCAGCTGTGTATATTCTCAGATATTAATTCAATCAGGGCCGATCTAAATTGAATTGACCAGTTTATCAGGTACCACCACTTAGAAAAATATTCTCCAGCAAAACTAAATATAATTTTCTACTTGTATCAGGGCAGTTGGCCCAAAACTGTTTACTTTTCCCAAATGAAAATCTACTTTTCTATCCAATTTGTTTTGTCTTGAACTCAAAGCTCATGTGGAGAATGACGTCAGAGGTCTAACACTTATGGGCATGTGACAAAATTATTTTTAGTCCAGGAATTCCAACATGTTGTTAGCACAAAGAAAATAAATGAGGAATGACAAGTTTCAACAAAATTCAGCAGTTTCCTTGTAAGCAACAGTACAGAACTGATATTGGTAGTCCAGATACCATTACAGTGTCTGACTTACCATACAAGCCAGAGAGGCATCCATAATCCCAATCAGCTCCGAGTAGGACAGGATATTTAAATTTAGAGTACCAGCCTGAAAACAAACATCAAGTGAAAGGATTAAATACATCATAGGCAAACAGCAATATCTACAACAGCAGGCGAAGTTTACATATCATATCATATTTGAGCCACCACACGAGAAAACAAACAAAGTAGTTGTGCACATATTGCAGACTCAGATCAGCCTGGGTATGCGCCCAGTCTGATCAGAGTCTTTGCTGTCTGCATGGAGGTAGCTTAACCCCTTAACTACTCTTTAAGTGCTCAGCGATGAATCTGATCAAACTGGGCGGATGCCCAGGCTGACTTGAGTCTGCGCTGGGTGCACAACCACTTTGTTGGTTTTCTCGTGCAGCGGCTCATTTATTGTTATAAGATGGGGTTTTCCCCTTCAAACCAACCCCAAAAATCTTTGTTCATCTTATCAGATGGACCTAGATTTTTGGGATTGCTTTGGAAGGGAAAACCCCGATCTTATATCAAAGTTACAAATGACTGATTTAGATCTGAGGCCATTTGAAATAGGGAATCCTTTCTTATAGCCAAATTACCATGGTAGTTTCATCTACGCCAGAACTCTACATAAGGGATTATTTTTATATCTCCATAACAAGACTTATCACCTGACCCCACTGTGTGTAACAAGACACTTCCCCGTACAGGATAGCTCTTCTGACAGTGCTTTGCCCATCACATAAATTTTTTTAACCAAAACATCCACTGGATACTGATGCCAAGGTGACAACAATAGCTCTTCCTCTACTTTCATAAAGTAAGCTAAAAACTCACATTGGTGCAGATGCCACTATCAACACTGATGTTGACACAAATACCAAAGCCATGGGTAGTACAATGGGTCTTCTTGTACTTTTGTATCACAAAAACCTATTTTTGTTGTCCCATGTTAATACTTAAGACCAGTATGTGCATCCACTTAGTTTATATATGAGCCAAGACATGAGAAAACCAACAAAGTGGTTGTGTGCTCAGCACAGACTCAGATGAGCCTATGCATCCACCTAGTCTGATCTGAGTCTACGCTGTCTGCATGGAGGAAGCTTAGACCCTTAGCTGCCTTTTAATCGCTAAGTGAAGTGTCTGATCAGACTGGGCAGATGCCCAGGCTGATCTGAGTCTGTGCTAGGCACACAACCACATTATTGGTTTTCTCATGTCGCGACTCAATTATTTTTTGTGGTTCCTCATTATAACTGTCTTGCTGAGGTGACTGCACTGAAAGACCTCAACCTTATTTGTTACAAAACCTTCAGTCTAATGGCTTACAGAGGGATATGTGTGGTCCCTAACAAAACACAATATGCTCCGAACCATGCCAACCATGGGAGCATTATCACATTATTAACAATGTGCACATGTCTTTAGTTTCTCTTTCAAACAACTGATGCTACATTAAAAAGATAAAATCTGAATATATTATTTTAAGATAAATTCATAGCTACCTCTACGGCTTGTTCAAAATTCAGAACTTTCCGTTTAATTTGGTTACACATCATGCCAGCATCCATCTTGGGGTCCATCATCTCAATGGCAGACATTGCTTCAAACAGACCAAACCTAAAATTACATACAAGTTTCTGGCTTTAAAGGTATATACTGTAAAAGTTCTAAAATTTGGGACAACCAAAATAATTACCCCAATTTTCCTAAAAATGGAGTAGTTTGGTTTTACAGTACAGTAATGCATAAAAAAATGAGCCATGACACAAGAAAACCAACAAAGTGGCTGTGCGCCCAGCGCAGACTCAGATCAGCATGGGCATCCACCTAGTCTGATCAGTCTTCACTGTCATCATGGAGGTAGCTTCATCCCTTAGCTTCCCTTTAAGTGCTTAGCAAAGAGTTTGATTAGACTGGTCAAATGCTCAGGCTGATCTGAGTCGGCGCTGGTCGCACAACCACTTTGTTGGTTTTCTCGTGTCCAGGCTTATCGGAACCAGAATTTTATGGTGACTTAGTATACAAATTCAAAAAGATTAAGGGTAGGACTGATTTTTCTGATCAATTCCGAAAAATAATAATACGTCACAAACGTATTGGCTATAATTTAAATGTTATGCGACAGTCTGCATGCTTAGTGATTAACCCAATCACGGTTGATAGCTTTGCTGCACTCTTTAATTGCACACCGGGGGATCGGTCGTCAGACTCTATGATGGCCCCGACCTAAAGCTATATATTTTAGTTGGTTGGGACCGGAGCCTTTTTGTCTGTTGCTTGGTCCACCGGGGCTCAACTGGTGACCTTCTTTTGCTTCAGATTTCCAGTGGGGTTGTTTGGCAGGACAGGGATCTCCACCTGTCAGACGGCCCGTTGTATCTGTTGAGTCCTCGTCTTTGCTTCTTCATGGTGTTGAAATTTGATTTATGTGTTTACCGTGATGATTCATTGACGAGTTAGAGGGTTATCATGCGAACCGAACAACCAACTAAATGTTTTGTACCACTTCAGAAACTGAGGGTGAGGTTGGGCCTGTAAAATCGATTTAAGCCCCCCAGTAATTCATTACTGACCGTTCCAAGGCGGTAGTTCTGTTGTGGTTCTTTGTTGCCTGTTTTTGGTGTCAGAGTTTCTGTGATGTTTTACCTTATGTATGTTATTATTATTTTTGGTTCGGTTTGGGTTGCTGGGTGGCCACCTTTTGGGAACAAGCTGCTCACTCGGTTGGCCATATGTTCTCTGTATCTTGATTATTTGTAATCTTAGTTGTTTCCAACTATGGTTTGAGGGCTGGATTTTGATTTTGATTGTTTCAGTTCCTGGTCTTTGCATACTTTTTACTTTTAATGAAGATGGGATGGCAAAGAGTGTAGACCCTGATCAGAGTTTGGGTCTGCACTGTTTGCTCAAACCCATCAGTCTCAAGACATAGAATTTTCTGGTATTTTTACTGATTTGGATTATATACATTTTCTCTTATAAGCAGGAATGGCAACATGGTCAACAATATGAATGCTTCTTCACTCTAATAGAGAAATTATATGAGCCAAGACAAGAGAAAACCAACATAATGGTTGCACCCCAGCACAGACTCAAATCAGCCTGGGCATCCACCCTGTCTGCTCAGACTCTTCGCTAAGCACTTAAAGGGTAGCTACGGGTTTAAGCTACCCCCATGCAGACAGCAAAGACTGATCAGACTGGGTGGATGCCCAGCTTGATCTGAGTCTGCGCTGGGCACACAACCACTTTGTTGGTTTTCTCGTGTCGCAGCTCGCATCATCTTTACTGTTTCTGAAATACTCCAGAGAAAATTTCAATTTTAAAACTTGCTCCATCAATTCTACATAATATCTGATGCCATCAAGAACAAGTATAAAAGCAGGCTTTAGTTAACTGTTATTACTATACGTAATAAAATATTTTTATTTATTTATTAGAAATTTCTTGACAACATATGTATATGAGTCAAAGGATTGGACGTAATAAAATAGTCAGTACCAGGGTATCAGTGCTGGAAACTCGCAAGTTTAATGTGGTGGCCCAAAAGCTTAGCAGGCCTAACTTTCAGTGGCCCAAATTATCCACTAGCTAAAGTTTCCATTCATTTAGTATTGCCAGAAAGATAAATTTGGGCCACTAAAGGCCATATTTTGGAGATTTCTGGTGGCCCGAAACAAAAATTAGGAGCATTTGGCCACCGGGCCACTGGCCGTTTCCAGCACTGGGGTATGCATTGCAGGTGAAGTTAGGCGATAACTTTGCCTTGGGGCTCAAAACTTCGCCCTGGGTTTCCCAAAAAGCGAAGTTCGAGTTGCCCTGTTTTTCTGGGTCGTAATATCAATAATTTGTCAAAATGACTGGCGCCAGTATATCAAATTTCAACGCCAATTAACAAAGCACCCTTTCATTTATCAGCGTTAATCCCATCACCAACCCTGATTGAGCTTTGATCTCGATAGGTGTTGCCGACATCAAGTTGGTAAATTAACACCTAGGCAATGCCAACGGTAGTACAGTTAAACTACTACGTGACGAGCGAAAGAGCTTTGATCCCGCTACATTTTGCCGACTTAATCTATCCATCTGCTTTGGCGGCAGGTGTAAAGCGCATTCTGATCATGGTATTTATTGATTTCTTACGCTAAGGTATAAATTTTCTTATCTTTCAACTTGGGCGATAACGAGCAGAGTAGATATTACATGACAGCACTCACTCAGGCAGGCTGATAATGATCGTTGCATTCTTCAAAGTTCAGAATGTTAATGCTGGCCGTGTAGATAAGTGCAGGACAGCGCATCAGGTTATGATCTACATCGTTGTTCATAGAAAAGTTCTGCGAACAGTGTAACCCCGACGCCGGGCTTCACTTTTCGCAAATGCATTACCGAGACTTACTCATCCTCGTCAAATCGTAGTCTACGTTGTTGTCACATATTCAGTATCATTTTGGGGATGAACCGGCATATGAACAATCTCATGTCTTAAAAAAAAGAACATGCAAAAATTGGCGACCATTGCGAGTTACGCATTTTGATCAATGCAAACGCGATTACCGAGCATAAAACCGGTAGTGCATTGGTTAAAGATGGTAACCATTGCACGTTAATAGGTCAGACACGTTAGTCTAATCCCACTTGTTGATTTCAGCTTCAGATAAAAGGACGCCGCCTCTGACACGTGCAACTCAATGTGTCAGATTGAACCGAGAGACGGGAGAAGGTATCTTAATCCAGACATACGCTGATAGCAAAGACTCGTATCAGCCTGCGCAACGATCAGTCTGCGCTTGTGTGCAAATTTATTACGAATAGGGCCTGGAACAAAGCTACTGACAAGGTCATAACTTGTACTTTCAGTTTTGTGTTTTAACTCCGATAGGACATGAAAAAAGTACAAATGTCCCACTTCGCCTTGATGTCGCTCGTTTTCTGGGGCCCAGTGCACACCCTGCAGTGCCAAGTAAAAAAGATCATAATCTCATTTCATCTCATTCAAAAGTTTAAAGGTATTTGATCTTGACTAATTCATCAAGATACATGTAGCTATAACATTTCAGTGCTTGCTTATCCCTTAAAGCACCAAAAAAGCTCATGACAAAAGTTATGCCTGCAAAATTAAAAAAAAAAGTTTGTCCAAGCTTTATCAAAGTAAGAATTCAAAGACCAGAGGGCCAGCAGCAGGGCTACAGAAATCCGATTTTTTGTCGGTCCGGACCGATTTTGAGTTCGAAAAACCGATTCAGTTGGCATAAGGCACATTTTTTTCGGTCCGAAAAAACACGATTTGCGATGTGTGATGACATAATTACCTGGATTTTAGCCCTGTGTTATATATTAATCCAATAATCACGCACTGCTGTCAAAAGATATCACAGATAAACAAAGTGTCAATTGTCTTGCCAAGGTGTAAACACTGACTCAATTTCAGAAATCTTCGATAATTAGCACGTGCCACAATTTTGGCCAGCGGCGAAGGCTTTGTACAACTCGTAATTTACATACACGTGCCGATGCACGGAAAAAGGCTGTGCAATGTAAGGTTACTGACTATTGTATACTTTCAAAGATAGCATAAGGAAAGAATTTGACTAGCAAAAAGAAAATTGAAACCGGACTTGATTATGTGCAGTCTGGTCAGGTTTTTTTTTTAGCCGACGTCATTTCTCGCGCAGAAAAAAAAAATATTTTTTTTCTTCGTCCGTAGGTACCTTTTTGCAAGTATATTCATATTTCAAGGGAATTAACTCGAATACAGTAAAATACATCAATCGTAATACTTCGGCCAATTCCGTAAATGAAGATCGGCGAGGATGTCCGATTGACAGCATGTGTACTTTCACTTTCGGTCTGACTGTCTCTGCGCTTTTTAAAGCGCATTTTTCACGATAAGTAAGAACATGTGGACTAAATGGCTACGTCAGCGATGACAACCGCGTTATAACGGTGCTCCAATGTAGTCATTAGTTTTCGTGACTTTTTTTGGATTGTGGAATACACAGTGTAGTCATTAGTTTTCGTGTCTATTTTGTATTCGTATGACGTCATCGGCCGTCCCGGACCGATTTGGATTTCAAACTTTCTGTAGCCCTGGCCAGCAGGGTAGACCCAGATGAGGTGCTTAAAGTATTAATATCATTTGTCTTGTTTAATAATGTTTTAGATCTGACTGCTTCAAGCTGAAAGAACTTGCTCATCTGGACATACAAAGTCAGCATATATGCCTTAACTTACGAAGAATCATGCAACAGTTCTCCTAGTTCAAGGTCATTTGAAGCCTCAACAAATTCCTCTGTGATATCTTTCCAATGGTACACTCTCCCCTCCTTTTCTTCCATGGTTTTCATCCTGTTAAAGAAAAGAAAACTTGTCACATAGGAGCTGGCAATGTAGCTTGCATGCTGGGAACATTTTGTATCATGCCATTTTATCAGTGCAAGCTGATAGTCTTGGAAGGTTGCCCCCTGGACAACCTGAAATTCTGGGAGATAAAATTCTAGAAAATAATTTTGTTTTATGTATTTTTTGAAGTTTTGCATGAGAAGTATAAAACCCATCAATATAGTGTTTTGAAGGAGAAAGATAAAAAGAATCCTAGTCAGAATAGCGCTGTGAAAATGATTAGGCAGCTGTGATCAAAACTGTTGGTCAGTTATCTCTGAAGTTCATGAATTCATGCTTAGTGTCTTAGAAAGGGAGAGCATTTTTGGACTATATTTACTTATGTGACTTTGGAAGAAAATGACATGTAAAAATTTTAACTGCAATGAAATACAGAGGGCAAGTTGAAATCTTGGAGGGCAAGCTGAAAGTCATTTCAGGTTGTCCCCTGGGCAAGTTGCTGTCTGGGCCTTATTTCTAACACTGTCAGTGGGCCTTTGGTTGGTTGGTTGGTTGTTTTGGGTTTAAGGGCTCTTTGAGATACTATTTCAGTCTATATTCAGCCGTTTCCCAGAGAGAGAGAGAGAGAAAGTAACTAGATATAGGGGAGAGACAAAAGTCCAAACAACTCCCACCCGCACCTACTGCAAGCACAGTATGCCCTTGCCCTATTATTATCATCCAAACTAGTAGGACGCCCCAGCATTGCAAGTTACCTAGCACCAACACCCGACCACAACCACCCCCAGTGAGCCTTTGGAAATTCTTTAAAAATGTATGAGATACTGATAAAAAACGATTATGAAGTCAATCTTGGTGTGACATGGAACCCATATCTTTTTTTTGGGTTTATCCATAGTATGGTCTGCAATATATAGTTTAGAATCATCGGCCTATGAAATAAAGTGTACTAAAACTGACATTTTATTATTTGGTCAATCCTGGTGTTACATGGAACTGAAATCCTAAGATGATGTTAATCAAATACTCTTCTACAAAATAGCGTATGTTGTGACCCCTCATCCAAACCGTCTTGACGAGACTGTTCAGATGAGGGGTCACAACATATGTTTCAATGAGAAATAAAAACAATTATCCCTCAATTATCAGCAAATATCCCTCTTATCTAGAAATGTATGTCAGCAGTGCTCCAGATAAAAAAAAATTTCAGTCAGTATTGTACTGGTCAAAATTTGCTTGGATTAGTGTCCATGATTCTGCTTCAGTATTTGCACTGAATCATTTGATTGATGTAACATAAAAACAGATACAATTCAGTCATTCTGAGCCAGGGAGGTAATGGACCCCACAATATGGGTCTAGCATATTGCAATATGGTTTTAGCCGTATTGTTACACCCCTAATAAATACATAATTTTTCATGTGATAAGGATAAAACTGAAAAAAAAAATTCACTTTATATAGCTCAAGTATCAAATGAAGCTATTTTTTGTCTACACAGTATATCTAACTAAGAAATAATTGACATAGTATCAGTTTAAACTGACAAATATGCTTGAAATATGTATTATATAGAGCATTATAGCAGTTTTGTTTGTGTTGCGGACACTACAAAATAAATCAAATATGAATGTCAAGTGTTTATAACTTTCAGAACCAAAATGACAGACCAAAACAACATCTAAAACTACAAGCACAGTGGCAGCCCAAACTATTTACCTAAGTATAATGCAATCCATGTAAAAGTGTTAGAAATATGACACAAAGTCACTGAACCATGAAATATAAGTCACACTGACATAAATTAGTATGAGGTCACTTACATTTGTCCTCCCAATGCAATAACCCATGTATGATGAATCCATAACATAGTGTTAAAGACATTGGCTAAAATCACTGGACCATGAAATATAGGTCATCTACACCTCCAATTAAGTGCATGGCCAATATTGGCACAGTCGCACTGACAAACAGTTAGAACGAAGTCACTCACACTGTCAGCCAAAACCATTAACCCAAGTATAATGCAAATCAACAAAATGGTGTTAAAAATATGTTACGTTACATTGGGATGATGCGGGGTTTTGAGTTAGGCAGACCATGATACAAAATCTTTGGACCATAAAGTGTAAAAGTGTCATTTCTGCTACAGTTATGTAGTCTGCCTTTCATCTGAGGATATTGTTCTTGCTTATCTGTGACATTACACCTACTAAAATAAGTGTTACGAATACAGCTGGCGAAATTAGATGCCTGTCGAAATTCTTAAACAGTTAGTCTGTTATTGTAACTAGTATTTCCGATATAATGAACCGATTTGGTAGTTATCTAAAACGTGCTTTTGATACTACCTGTATTGTCTGTTAATCCTGCTATAAAAAATTACTACCAATTACATACATACCCGTCAAAACTTTGATTTTCTTCACCCAAACTCGACACAACGGGCGCAGCCATGTTATCTTTTTTTTACTGAGCTATTGGTATATTAACCGTGGCCCGGACATATACCGCTATATGAATGTGAGTGGTGTACTGGTGATTCGTCTACCAAACACTCCAGAACGTAAGGGTTTTACATAACAGACAAACAAACCTGTTTATTATGGTTCCTTGAAAAGAAGACAATAAAAGGAGGTAACAAAGATTAAATCCACCAACCAACCTCCTTGCTTTGCCTTGCCTTGCCGTACCTTATGTTACCTTACCTTACGTTACCTTACCTTACCTTACCTTACCCTACCCTACCCTACCCTACCCTTCTGTTGTAGAGACATTCTATTATCATATTATCTTTCGGTTCTCTGATCCATTATGGTATTTTCTTCTGGTGTGTGTGTGTGTGTGTGTGTGTGTGTGTTACCTTTCGGTTCTCTGATCCATTGTTATTTTCTTCTAGTGTACGTATGTATGTATGTATGTATGTATGTATGTATGTATGTATGTATGTATGTATGTATGTATGTATGTATGTATGTATGTATTCTCTGAAAGGACATTTCTCCTGTTGAATACAATATGTCTGTATGTATGTGTGTATGTATGTATCCTTCCGTCTATGAATTCGTCCACCCACCATCCGCCCATCTACATGTATCTATCTATCCATGAAGTTCTGGATTGAAATTATTGATTAATGAAAAGTAAGTAGGAAAATTCTCAGGAACTAACACAATTCAATCCCAGTACCACTCAAGACACCATGCGGGGAAAGGCAACACAGAATTAGTCACCACCAAAGTGTTTAGTTTAAACATATCTAATTGCCATATTGTTATGCAATGGGGTTGGGCCACAAGTTCTACTAACATCAGTTACGGCCCTTCCCCTACAATATAAAATAAAAGTTGAACAAAGGCGATACAAATACAAACGAAAAATCAGGTTAAGTATAAGAAACAAATGCAAATAATAAAGGAAAAGGGGAGAATGTGTCAAAAAATTAGGTGAAATAGAATACTGTAAAAAAGAATAGAAGTAACAACCCAGTATGAACACAACATGAATCAGCTTTGAATCAACGCTGATTCAACGTCCAGACACTGAATCAACTTTTTCCAATGCCGATTCAACGTCGCTCGCCCACTGGGCTTGTAAATAAAAGAATGAAAACTAAATTATGAATAAAAAATAAGAAGAAAATAGAAAAATAAAAAAAGTTAAAGGGAGACTAGTAGAAAGAAATTAGACGATATCGCAGCAGAAGGCATGCAAGCCAGAGCTGGTTCAGTCCAGGAGGACCACCAGGTGTGACTCCAGCCCACCACAGGTGGGAAATGAAAGTAGAAAAATTGTGTCAGCAAAGATGAATTCCCAGATGTTAATTCCACTGCTGACCACTTTGTTGGTCAGGACATGGCTGACATACGATCTGCTTGCGCTACCACAGGGAAAAGAACCATTAGTTCCATGTGGAAACTTTCGCATTTTCCATGGCATGTTCCCATGCAGTAGTTCAACCCAGATCACGCATACGCGTGTTTCTTGCCAAAAGAAGTGCATGACGGGGCATCTGTTATATGTGTTTGGCCTGTTGCTATTGAATGCATCTGACTGTCATCCAAACCCCGCCCCCCGTCAATTCAAGTTCCCGTGTGAAGTCTGCAGCAAGGCCTGTCGCTGGTCCAAGACCATTCGATAAATCACTTGTTCTGGCTGCGATAAGTGGTTTCATAAGAACTGTTTAGCAATAAACACGGCTGTTTATGATGCGCTTGCAAACACTGATATAAGCTGGTACTGTTGCAACTGCAGTTTACCGAACTTTAGTACAAGTCTGTTCGAGGATTTTGAGTTTTCTTCAACGGATCACGACACAACACACGTGTTGGTTTCTTCTGTTGATTCAGTCGATGACTTTTTGCATATTGGTCAACCTCAACTAACTTCTTCCCCCAACAAAGGTAAGCCTACTCCATTCACTAAGAGGAAACTAAGGATTCTTACTATAAACGTTCAGAGCATTAATGCAAAGAAAGAGGCATTTTGGAGTTTGGTTGAAGAATGCGACCCAGACATCGTTCACGCCAGTGAGACTTAGTTGCATGCAGGCATAGGGGAAAGTGAAGTCCTACTTGCAAACTATAGGTTTGTTGCCAGGAAAGACAGGAAAGGAAACGGCCGAAGTGTTCATGGTGGTGTAGCCATTATTGCTAAAATCAATATGGACGCCACTGAGATTGATATCAGTACCAGTTCAGAGTTTGCAGCAGCTGCATTCACCTGTTCTAGCCTGAGAAAGCCATTGATAGTTGGATCCATATACAGGCCTCCTGACAACATCATGGAGTACAGCACTGAGCTCTACACAGCCATCACAGCCCTACATCAGTGGTACAAAGAGCATACTGTTTACATAGGTGGTGATGCCAATCTCCCAGATATCGACTGGTCTTCAGAGAGCATATCTGACAACAACTATGCCAATCCAATCAGCAGAGGGTTCATTGATGTGCTACATGATGCTGGGTCCCAACAGATGGTGGACTTTCCAACCAGGAAGGATAACACATTGGATGTATCCTGCACAAATATGCCTTCCCTCTTACACAGATGTGTACCAATCCCTGGGCTGAGTGACCACGACATAGTTCTGGTAGATACAAATATTTTACCAGCCAAAAGGAAGCCTACCCGAAGGCTTGTATATCTGTGGAAATCAGCTAATCTTGACGGTATGAAAAAAGACATCTGTGACTTTGGGAACAGGTTCCTTGCAGACAACAGCACTTCCACACCTGTTGACAAGTTATGGACCAGCTTTAAGCAAACATGTCTCCAGATCATGAACAACAAACATGTTCCTTCAAAGATGACTTCTACAAGATACAACCAACCATGGTCAAATAGATTCATCCGCAGAATAGCAAGAAAGTAGAAAAGAGCGTTGAAAAAGGCGAGACGCACAGGAAAGAATAAAGACTGGGACAGGTACAGGAAAATCCAGAAAACAAGCCAGGAAGAATGTCGGAAGGCATACCATAACCATGTCCGTAACATGATGACCACGGACAACAAAAACAACAAGCAGCTCTACGCTTTTGTGATAAGCAAGAAGTGTGACAGCTCTGGCGTTTCCCCACTTAAGGTCGATGGAAGGACTACCCGGAGAAAAGGCAGAGATCCTAAATGAGCAGTTTTCCTCAGAATTCGCCAAAGAAGATATGTCAAACTTGCCAAACCTAGGAAACAAATGCCACCCAATGGCACCAAACCTGAACATCAGAGTAGAGGGAGTCACGAAGATACTGAAAGGCTTGAGCCCTCACAAAGCTTCAGGTCCAGACCAAATATCTTCAAGATTCCTGAAGGAAATGGCCACTATAACCCCCCCTCCCCCTGCTCACTTTAATATACCAGGTATCAGTGGAACAAGGTCAGATCCCAAGAGAATGGAAAACTGCCAATGTCTCACCAATATTCAAGAAAGGAGACAGAAGCAAAGCATCCATCTCTTGCTTCTGTGAGCTGCAAAGGGTTAGAACACATCATTCACAGCCATCTAATGAGGTACTTTGAAGATAACAAGATCCTTTGTGATGCTCAACATGGCTTCAGGAAAAGAAGATTCTGTGAGAGCCAGCTTGTCCTAACAATTCAAGATTTAGCCATGGGACTGAACAGTCGGAGCCAGACAGATGCCATTCTGTTGGATTTCAGTAAAACATTTGATAAAGTGCCCCACCAACGATTAGCTCTCAAGCTCCATCACTACGATGTCCGCGGCAACATCTTAGAATGGATAAAGAGCTTGTTTCTTAGATGGCAGAACCCAGCGAGTTGTCCTTGATGGTATTGCATCTTTAGCAGCACCAGTTTCATCAGGTGTACCCCAAAGCCCTGTCCTGGGTCCACTGCTATACCTTGTATATATCAATGATCGCCCATCTAGGGTCAAGTCCAGTGCACGCCTCTTTGCTGATGACTGTCTCATGTACAGACGGATCAACTCCTCAGCAGATACCAAGGCTGTCCAAGAGGACCTAGACAACCTACAGCAATGGGAGAAGGACCCGCAGATGAAATTCAGCTCGGACTAGTGTGAAGTCATTCGCATAACCAACAAGCGGAACGTGGTTGACTCAGATTATACCATTCATTCATGGCCAGATACTACGGCGCACTGACAAGGCTAAGTACCTGGGAGTCACCACTGACAGCACTTTTTCTTGGAATCAGCACATCGACAACATCACGAAGAAGGAAAACAATACAGCAGCATTCCTCAGACGGAATCTCTCATCCTGCCCGCCTGATGTTAAAGCTACCTGCTACAAAGCACTTGTGCGCCCCAGCTAGAATATGCATCAAGCATCTGGGACCCTCACACACAGTCACTTATCAACCAGATCGAAGCTGTGAAGTCGAGCGGCAAGATTTGTAACTGGTGATTACAGACGAACAAGCAGTGTTACAAGCATGCTTGAACATCTTGGCTGGGAAGACCTCCACATTCGCAGACAGCATGGTAAGATGATCTTGATGTACAGAATCATTAATCATCTTGTTGAGATACCAGCATCTCATATTCTTCAGCCTGTTGGTGCATCCCGAACAAGAGGACATAACCACAGATATCTCGTGCCATACTGCAGTGTAGATGCCTACAAGTTTGCTTTCTTCCAATCAGGGATAAGGGTGTGGAACAGCCTGCCTACTGGAACAGTCAGTGCCCAGTCCCTAGAAACTTTCAAGAATTTGATCTTGGGTGGGCACTCGTGAAAACGGGTGTTGTTTTAATTTTTAAAGAGTAACAACACTTCAGGAACTGACTGAATCAGATCCCAAACCCTATCCCCAACATCAAAGGGAAAGATTGACAAAGACATCCCAACAAACAGTATATTACAAGTGATAAGCCGAGTCAGCAGCTCTTTCCCAAATAGGTGGCAACTCAGCTATCTTTATTGAACTAAATAATTTAGACAAACAGAAGGGTTACAACAGGCTAAGCAAATTATACGAAAAACATTTAACAATTATTTTTACCTATTTTCTATTTTTAGCTCACCTGGCCCGAAGGGCCATAGTGAGCTATTGTCATACCAATGTGTCCGTCGTGCGTCGTGCGTCGTGCATCGTCACGAAATTTGTCCGTCAACACCTAAAACAAATATTCAAACATCTTCTTCTGTAAAACTACTGGTCCCATGGTTCTCAAATTTCACATGGAGTATAACCTGACTCCAGGGTCTCAGAATTGTAAAATTGGGTCAGTTTAAAAATCCAAGATGGCCGCTGTTAGTAAAAATAGCAAAAACATTAAAATAAACTTCTTCTCCATGGCCAGAACCACTGGGTATATTTGTCTGAATTTTGGCATGGAACATTAGTGAAACCTTGGTATTCAAAATTATAAAAATGAAAAAAAGCTGTAGCGGAGTTTTGTCACAGTGACCTACTTTCTGTTTACGAGTATAATTTTGCTCAAATGCCAATGTCAAAAAACGACTTATTCAAACGACTTCAAACAACTTCTTCTCTAAAACCATTGCACCCATGGGTCTCAAATTTCACATGGAGCATGACCAGACTGCAGGGTTTCAAAATTGTAAAATTGGGTCGGGTCAAGAATCCAAGATGGCCGCCGTTACTATAAATAGCAAAAACAACAAAATCAACTTCTGCTCCAGAACCATTTGGTATATTTGGTTAAAAGTTTGCGTGGAACATTAATGGGACCTTGGGATTGAAAATTGTAAAAATGAAAAAATCTATAGCGGAATTAGGTCACAGTGACCTACTTAGCGTTTACAAGACCGATTTTGCTCTAATGTCAGTATCTCAAGAAAACGCAATCGATTCTGGTCAGTTTTGGTCAGAAATGGTCCTTGAAAGGAATTATTTCAATGTTGTGCCAGTTGACTATCCAAGATGGCCACCATGGGGACCGTTACTAAAAATAGCACAAACATAAAAATGACAATTACTCAAGAACCCTTGAATGGAATTCGACCAATTTTGTGTCAGAATGTTCCTTGCATGAAGCCGTTTCGACTAATTGCAATTTGACTTTCCAAGATGGCCGACATCTGCCGTTACTAAAAATAGCACAAACATAAGAATGACAATTACTCAAGAACCCTTGAATGGAATTCGACCAATTTTGTGTCAGAATGTTCCTTGCATGAAGCCGTTTTTATTAATTGCAATTTGGCTTTTCAAGATGGCCGACATCTGCTGTTACTAAAAATAGCACAAACGTAAAATGACAATTACTCAAGAACCCTTGAATGGAATTAGACCAATTTTGTGTCAGAATGTTCCTTACATGAAGCCATTTCGATTAATTGCAATTTGGCATTCCAAGATGGCCACCATCTGCCGTTACTAAAAATAGCACAAAACATGAAAATGACAATATCTCAGTAACCGCTGAATAGATTTTGACGAAATTTGTGTCAAAATGATTTTGCATTGAGATGGTTCAAAAGTAACTAAATATAGACAAGTCATAACGGCCTTTGTTACTAAAAATAGAAAAATGTGAAAATAAGAAAATCTCAGTGGAATTGGACTAATTTTCTGTCAGAATGGTCCTTTCATTAAGCTTTTTCGATTTTCTGTATTTTGGCATTCCAAGATGGCCGCCATCTGCCGTTACTAAAAATAGAGCAAAACATGAAAATGACAACATCTCATTAACCGCTGAAGCGATTGAGACGAAATTTGTGGCAAAATGATTCTTGCTTTGACGTGTTTCAAAAATTAACAAATATTGACCCGTCAAGTTGGCCTCTGTTACTTAAAATAGCAAAATATGAAAATTAGAAAATTACAATGGAACTGGACCAGTTTTGTGTCAAAATGGTCCTTGCATGAAAGCTTTTCAATTTTTTGCATTTTGGCATTCTAAGATGGCCGCCATCTGCCGTTACTAAAAATAGCACAAAACATGAAACTGACAATATCTCAGTTACTCCTGAATGGATTTTGATGAAATTTGTGGCAAAATGATTCTTGCATTGAGATGTTTCAAAAGTAAATATATAAAGACCAGACAAGTTGGCCTCTGTTACCAAAAGTAGCAAAATGTGAAATTGAGAAAATCTCTGGAATTGGACCAATTTTGTATCAGAATGGTCCCGTTGCACAAAAGCCAGGTGAGCGATATCAGGCCCATTTGGGCCTCTTGTTATTATAGAAGGGTTAAAATGAGAACACAATAAATTAAACAGCACCGAACATAAAACAAATGCAACCGCAACGAAAGTACCGCCTTGGGACGGTCAGTAATAACTACTGGCCGGGGGGGGGGGGGGGGGGGGGGTTAAACCGGTTTTACTGGGCCCAAACCTTCACCCTCACCCTCCGCCAGTTTTAGCTGTACAGGACTTCACAACCCTTGTCACATGCCTGTAAATAGTAACTGTGCGAAGAAGCTCAAGAGGAGCCCAGCACATAATTGATGGAACTAGAACTAGAACTAGAAAAGAGATCAGCTTGCAAATCTGTCCGTGTCTTTTATGTGCTGCTGTACAGCCTGAAATAAAAGAGAATTATCACTATCAGACAGGCCCGATTTTACAAATAAAATAGTTTCTGCACTAAGCGGATGAAAATTATGCATTTCTCTTAACATGATGATTCGTTTGTCTATATATTTATTAAAATTAAAAAATAATGATAAGCATCTTCAGTTTCATACCCACAGCTACATGCTGGGGAGTTACTCAGATAATTCCAAAATAAATATCCGTTAAGATTATTACCATAACAAAGGCATAAAAATGGTACTAGGAACTCCCGTGGCTGCTCGCTTATCAAGTATTGTCTTTGGAAGATAAAGTTAAGTCATCAGGTAGGTTAATTTGTTATTGGATGCCTTGTTTTTCGCAATAAAAACTCTACAGAGATTATGTCGTTTCTTTCTAATATGCCACGTTTAAATAAAGCTTCTTTATCTTTTATTTAGGTCGAATTAAATATATGCTGAACCTTACGGAGCTGAGTTTTTTTAGCCACTGTGTTGAGAAAATGATGAAAAACATACGACGGGAGCCAGTCTAGTTTTATTTCTAAGCCAGTTTTTTGTATTCAGTTAAATGAATATATATGTCACCTAGTGGTAGTAAGTCTATTTTGAAGTTTCCTACACCATGGGGTGGTCCCAACGACGTTGACGAACGACACGGGTAATGTACAAACAGTCCATCTCATTTTCACTTCCTGTTTACTTTCCATTGGAAAATCCCACAAAGTGAATGGTGACTGAAGAAATTTGTTTGATCTTTCTTCTCTTTACAGGAAATTTAGCGGCAAGGGTAATATTCATTTAATCAGTTTCTTTTATAGTCGTATCGATTCGTTACACAACTGTCATTTGCTGTACACGTGTGCATGATGTTGATTTGTTGGACTACAGACAGATAGATCTAGATGTTGATTCGTAAAGTGCTTTAATTCGGAATTTGAATGTTTCCCGAAAATTCACGAGCTATACATTTTAATTGTCCTGAACAGATGTACCAGTTATTTAATCATTTTGTACCAATTACATTACTTTTCATGCATCTAACTCAATCTTGTCCAAACCTCTTTCAAAGGAGAACTGCCCATGTGCCACCCTCACAAGAACTTGGTGAGCACAGGTGCATAAGTTTACCAAAAGGGGCCTGATTAGACCTATTTTTGTTTTCTCATTTTCAGCTGAGTTTACAGTATACATGCACATATTAATTGGAAATTGGGTCATATCGGTCCTATTCCCTTTCGGACCCAGGGTTGTTTTGGTCCTGTTCCCTTTCAGTCAGGTCAGTTCCGCCTGGGTCATTTCTGCCCGATTTCAGGGATGGGGCGTTTCAGCCCAATTTTGGTCAGAATCAGAATCAGAGGGTTGGTGGGTTGTTTTGGCCAGTTTTTTTTTGTTTTGTTTTTTTAATATAGTTGTGATAGTTTGATAGATATAAGAAAACTGAACATTCTTTATGAATTACAGCATGGGTTCCGAGAAAAGAGATCCTGAGAGACGCAGCTTATCATGCTGATTGATGAATTGTCTAAAACTATGCAGATGGGCAAACAGACTCATTTGATTTTATTAGATTTTAGTAAAGCTTTTGACAAAGTTGCCCATGAAAAACTTCTTCAAAAATTGCATCACTATGGTATCAGAGGAGTCGCTTTACAATGGATTAAGGACTTTTTAGACAATAGAAAGCAGGCTGTGGTAATTAACGGACTAAATTCAAACCTTATTCCAGTCTCCTCTGGCGTCCCGCAGGGCTCAGTTCTCGGACCAATTCTCTTCCTTGCATACATTAATGACCTACCTGAGCAGGTCAAATCAAGAGTAAGGCTCTTTGCAGATGATACTGCAATGTACCTTGCTCTTAGCTCACCATCCAAAGGCAAGGTCCTCCAAAAGGACCTACTCAGCCTAGAACAATGGGAAAAGATGTGGGATATGAACTTCAACCCCTCTAAATGTCAGGTCCTTCACGTCACTCGTCTTAAAAACCCCATTCAGACTAAGTACTTTTTACATGATACTGAGCTGGATAGTGTTTCATCTGCAAAATATCTCGGGGTCACCATTTCGGATGACCTAACATGGAGTACCCATATTGATAATATAACCAAGAGCGCTAACCAGACTCTTGGATTTCTGAAAAGAAACATTCGGGTCCATAATAAGGACCTGAAATCAGTAGCTTATAAAACATTAGTAAGGCCCCAGTTGGAGTACGCTTCAACAGTATGGTCCCCCCACACTGCCACTGATATACTTAAAGTGGAAGCAGTCCAAAGACGGGCTGCCAGGTGGGCGACAAGAGATTATAATTACACATCCAGCGTTACTGCTATGTTGAAGGACCTAAATTGGCGTCCCCTAGACCAACGATGTATAGATTGTCATCTTATAATGATGTACAAGGTCACATATGACCTTGTTGCCATTCCTGCATCTGAGTACCTTGTTCATAACACTAGACAATCAAGACATACCCATCCACTTTCATATCGGCAAATCCCCACTTATAAAGACTATTATAGGTTCACATTTTTCCCTAGGACTATCATCCATTGGAATGCCCTCCCACCCTTCATACCGGTCCTTCCCACCTTGGCGCAGTTCAGTGGTGCTGTCTGCCAGGTGATCCATGTCTCTCCCTAAACACCAATTTCTGTTTTTATCTTTTAACTATACTAACACTCTTTATCGCACTGTACAAACTCATCTCACACACTTTCCTATACTTTTATTTCAGCTAACCCCCTTCAGCACTTGGTTCACCGGAACCCGTCTGACGTCCCCCTCGGGGGTTAAGACGTAAAGGAAGATAGATAGATAGATAGAAAAAAGTTTGCTGACTAAATTTATAAAGTATTATATTTTATTGATTTATTCTACTCAGAAATCACTTATCTAGGCAGGTATCCCGGCATAACTATTACCAATGATCTAAAATGGATTACACATCAGCAATATTTGCACAAAGGCTAATTTGACCCTTGGAACTTGGCAGCATGTCCACAGGACGTTAAACAGTCAGCATACAAGGGACTGGTGCGCCCAGTCCTGGACTATGGTAGCTCAGTTGGAAACCCCAAAATATACTTCTTCAAGATGAACTTGAAAAGGCGCAGGAAAGGGCAGCTGCATTTGTAAAAGGGAATTGCTCTTATGAAACTGGGAGTATGACTGGCATTCTCGAGAAACTTAAGTGGGAATCTCTGAACAAAGAGGAGAAAAGATAGTAGACTCATAATGATTTACAAAGGTTTGAAGGGTGCAGCCAGTATACCCATAAATGATCTTGTTCCCCCAAGCAAGTGTACAAGGAATCATCATTCCCTGGCATTTCAAACCCCATTGGCTGGGACTGACATTTACCAGTCCAGTTTCTTCCCCCAGACTATTAGAGATTGGAAATCCCTGGAAGATTCCCTTATTTCTACTGCTGAGTGTGCAGAGGATTCAGTTACTAAGTTTACTTCTCTTGTAAGGGCTAGGGACTAGCTTCTCTGATCACAGTCCTGGTGAACAATTGTCCTTGAATGTATCATCGGTAAACAATTCTGATTCTGATCTACCTACCTACACACCCACCTACCCACCAACCCTTCTACCTACATACCTATCTACCCACCCACTATTGATCATACATGTGTTTCAGACTGAGTAAACTACTTTGTTTGCTAATTAATTTTGAGGTGTGAAAACTATTTCATTATAATTAGCAAAGGGGGAGGGGGGGGGGGGGAATTTTTCCAGCAATAGAAATCTTTAACTGCTGAAGACAGCGATGTTTTCCCAAAATAAATAAATCAGGCCGAAACAACTCACCACTAAAATCAGGCCGAAACGATCCACCTTTGAATTCTGGCTGAAATGACTTGCCCTAATTGGGCCGATTAGACCCACTCGTGAAATCAATAGCTCAGATTGTAATTTGACTAACATCTCCTACTGAGTAACTTTATTTTATGCAAGAGGACAGACAGAATACTGTATTTGTCTTAATAAACGCCCCCTGCCTCTTTTCCGAAAAAAATGTAATGTTAACTTGCATGAATTCCCATTTGCTTTTCTGGATGAGGTAGCTCTTTGAAATGGGATGTACTTTTAAAGGAAGGAGCAAATTCTTTTCTTTAAAAATGAGAATTGACCCCTACCAAGCAGACAAGCAAAATAGTATAGTTGCTTCTTCTGCAAGTATACCCACTCACCTTAATACTGTTTATTAGTGATATTTAACAGTGGCAGATTTACTATACTTTAGACTCTCAATAAAACCCCCTTGGGAGTTAAATAAGATTAATGTGGTATGTTAAAATATGAAATTAGTGTGTATTTAATATAAATATCACAAAAGTTGGCTTGAAATAAGGAGAAAATATGTCAGTTTTGGCAAATTTATGCACCTGGTTAACACCCAAGTTTAGTGCCTTGCCTTGGATGTAATTTACCCAAATTTGCAAGTCATACTTTGTGTTTAGATACTTCAACCCTTTTTTGGCCAGTGGACTTGTACATCCTTGTCATTTGGATGAGCTCACTTCTAGTTTTAGGGGTTTCTGGTGAAGTTTTCTCTTTTAATGTATTGTGCATAGAAGTCCTCTAAGCAAACAGTGTAGACCCTGATCAGATTTCACATTTTGTGGCATCTGAACTTAGTCTGCACTATTTGCATATGTCCCTAAAATGGGTATCTGGTCTAAAAATGGTTCAGCTCTTGAAATAAGACTGTAATATTTGGAATGTTTCAGTCCAGTAGAATAGAACAGTAGAAATGAATTTCCAGTGCAAAGTGTGGAAGAACTTTTTCTAATGTGACCTTCAATTTCTGTGAAGCAAACAAATTTGTCATACAAGACAGTGTTCATGAGCTTCTTAGTTCCTAAGATAAAATAGGGAGATGCTGCCAATTCTCAGTCTACCCTAAGCTGAGCCCTGGCCTGTAATCCCAATAATTTATTCTATCAGGGCTGTTATATATGGGCAACCAAAGCAGACATTGATCAGATTCTTTTCCCTTTAGTATCATGCTCTGTAGTTTTTGTCCCCCGACGTAGTCGAAGGGGACCATAGTAATGGGTTCCATCCATCAGTCTGTCCCTCCATCCATCTTAGGACAAATGTTGTGTCCTCAAGTCCTCCTTCAGTTTTCATCTGATTTTTTAAAAACTTTCAGGACATTGTTATTACCATCTGACATGGATCATATCATATATGATCGACCCCTTTCTCCCAGAGTTACGGCCCTTTATCTGTAAATTTGTGTGAGATCTTGTGTCCTCTACTCCTACTTCAGTTTTCATCTGAGTTTCATAAAATTTTCAGGATATTGTTATCACCACCTTATGTGGGTCATATTACCATATACGCGGTAATTTTCGCGGGTTCAAATTTTCACGGCTTTGGGTCCAAAATATAAGCACCAATTTTCGTGATTTTTAATTTTTGCGGTCTGCCATGTGCGCGAAAATTAAAAACGCTTGTATAAAAATGGCAAAGTATTCACAGGAAAGTAACAGGGAAGTAATGTAGTTCGGACAGTTTACTCTGGTAACTCTGTACATAAACATAGTGGCTGTGAATAAAACAAGATAAAGGTGTCATCAGCAATTAGCATGCTGATTGGTACGAATCAATAACCATGTAATATTGTCGTGTAATCAATTAGCGTGTCATATTTTTGCATGATCCCATCCTCAGATTTTTTATTGCATGTATGTTTTAATTATAATCATTATTGTCGGTGAATCGATGATTACACCTATTAATAAATGTGTCGAAATTACCAAGGCAAATGGACATTGGGTTTACCAAAGACACCTTGTCAGAAAAATTAAAATATTTGGCGACTTTTAATTTTCGCGGTTTCATAGTGACCACAAAATACCATGAAAATTGGAAGACCGCGAAAATTACCGTGTATGCGGTATAACAGGCTTAGGGTCGGACCCTTTCTGACAGAATTATGGCCCTTTATCAGTATATTTGTCTATAGACAAATCGTGTGTCCTCAACTCCTTCAGTTTTCAGCTGGTTTTTATCAAAAGTGCAGGACATTGTTATGGTTACCTGATGTGGATCATATTATATTGGGGTCATGATTGGACCCTTTCTATTGGGGTCATGACTGGACCCTTTCTGACAGAATCCTGTATAGCTGTCCATTGACAAATACATTGTATTGTATCCTCAACTCCTCCTTCAGTTCAACCAATTTTCATAAAAATTTCAGGACATTTTTATCCTTACCTGATGTGGATCATATTTTATTTGGGTTGTAATTTGACCCTATCTGCCAGATTTACAGCCCTTTGTCTGTAAATGTGTTGTCAAATCTTGTGTCCACAACTCCTCCTTGAGTTTCCAACCATTTTTCATAAAACTTTCAGGATATTGTTAACACCACCTGGCATGGATCATGTTTAATAAAAGTCATGATTGGACCGTTTCTGCCAGATATTTGGCCCTTTATGTGTAAATCTGTTGCATGTTTGAAACTTACCACAAATTGTATTCAACATCTTTTGTTTTTTTGTAAGTTAATCATGTGATCAGATATTTGTCAGAATTAAGAAACTTGATCATCATTTAACTTGTAGCCATGATTCCTTTCAAAACCAAATTTCCACATTACTAACATGTCCATACGTGAGGGGAATATTGGCCTTTGGCCTTTTATTGCTCAGGCTCTGTCCAAATACTTAGAGCTAATATGGTAAACATTTAAGAAACTGGCTTTCCATGCTTAGTCACTTAAACTTTCTCTGACATCTGCCAGAATGTACCTCAAGGTGGACTTTTGTCAGGAAAATTCTATGGGAAAACCCAATTAAAAAATTTGAGTGACAGTGAAAAACAATCCTGAGAAGTATATAATTACATCAGCAATCATTTTGTAATAAAATCGACTGTACCGTAATAACCCTAAATATTCGGACAGGCAGATCTGAGCAAACATTGTAGACCTCAAGATTGGTTATTTACAATGGACTTTTCTATTGTTGAGTTTGGAAAAGTCCACTTGTCAAAACAGGAGGTATTCTATTTAGGTGAAGGGGTTCAAGGGCATCAGCTCTGACATTCTCATTTTTTTCCATCCTCCCCAGTTGGGTCCAACTCTCAAAGAAAAGAATTTGCTCCGCTAAGAGCAAAATTCTTTCTTGTAAGAGTGAACCCAATTTGGAAGGACTTTAGGCTTTGTTGTCCAAGATTGCAAACATGGAGTCACAAGGTCTCAAAAATTGTTCCCTAGAAAAACATAGATGTATAGCCATTCACCATAAATTCTGGGATGTACTGCAGACAGTGCAGACCCTGATCAGACTGGGTCTACAGCATTTTCTCAGCATGTCCATCTCAAAACTTTGAGAGTTTTCAGTTTCTATAATTTGTTATTTTTCTAGTAATTCTAACATGTAGTAACAAAAAATGCTGTATTGGACAGTATAGGCTTAGATCGGATGCTCCTGAAAGAGTCTCTACTGTTAACCATTTAACCCATTCATGCCTAGTGGACTCTTCTATCTGTATTTATTGGATGAGTCCATTTGTCATTTAAGGGGTGTCAGGTTTAGTTTATTTTTCAATTTTTTGTTTTATTTTGAGGAAAAATACCCATATGTTGTAGGCAAAAAGTGTAGAACCTGATCAGACGCCGCAAATGCGGCGTCTGATCTGGGTCTGCACTGTTTGCCTATTTCCCTTTATTGGGGCGCTAGGCATTTGTTGGATTAATTACTGGATAGAACAAAATTGAATGTACTTGGCGACAGATACTGTATTAATGTGTTCGAGTTTTTAGAAAATTTACTGAAGATTAGTTTTCAGTATTTGAAATCAGGTTTCGGAATTTCCATGGTTCAAAATACTTATGTGATATGATATATCCTTTCACTTTGCTCACATTTTAGTCTTTTAGAGGTGTTGTATGTTGTTGAATTTTTTAAAAGGTTACTAAGACTTGGAACAGGAAACAGCACTAGTAATGGGAGGTGCATATTCTTGGATTCAGGTATTGAAAACTCTGCTCTTTTCTTTCTGCTAGCAGCACAGGCTAATAATCCTGACATACCCCTGAGCTGTAGATGGGCTAAACTTTTGGTGGTGAAAATGTATGCTTTTTTTTCTGATTAAAGAGCAAAATATGTTGTTGGACCCTGAAGGTTCAAAGGCATGCTTTTGCGCTAAATAAAAGCTCCTCAGAGCTCTAGAAAAGGTGGAGGGCTGGGGTGGGGGTTGTGTGGGGAGGGGATGGTTAGGGTAATTACATTTATAATTATATCTTTTTCTCCTCTTAAAACAGCCTTCTTAACCCATTGCATTCTGAGTATTTTTTGTCGTCTGCATCCAGAATCAAGAATATTTTGACAATATTGGTCTAACTAACTACTGTAGAAATGATGTCCAGGCAGCAAACAGTTTGGATCTCAGATCAGGCCCCACAAACGTGAGGCCTGATCTGGATCCAAACTGTTTGCCCAGATACCCCTAAAGGGGCGTCCCGAATGGAATGGATTAAGTGAGGGGCCTCAGCCTTTGCTTTTATGGAGGCAGAAATTATGATAGAATTATGATCAAAACCAACCTGTGAAACAATGTTAATGCACAAAAGCATTTTAATGAACTCCAACAACCTTTTATTTTTAAAAGGAAAACTTCAATGCTGCAATTTTTCATTATCTATACCTCGGGGATTATAACATGAGCTATGATGTGGGTAGCGGGTCCCTAGCAAATGTACAAACAGAGGAGACTCAGACCAGCATCAATGCTCCAGATAAGAAGAGGTAACAGTGATAATTAAGGGATAATAACCCATATTTCTCCATAAAAACATATTTTGTGACCCATCATTAGAACCGTCTCATCGAGACGGTTCTAATGAGGGGTCACAATATATGTTTTCGGTGAGAAATGAAAAAAATTATCTTTGAATTATCCTCACTACCCTCTCTTATCTGGAGCTCTGCAGCATGTGTATCTATGATGGACCATGAAGTTAAACTAAAGTTTTCAGTTTGTGCCTGTTTGCTTAGGGTCTGTTTTTATAGTGTGTGTACATTTGGCAATAGCCCACTTCATTGTCTATGTGTCTGACCTGACTGCAGAGATACACAGGCTAGTCTGAATCTGTACTATTGGAACTGCAAACTCTCATTATCTCAAACATGTCTGATGTCTTCATTTACCTGCTTACCTCCAAGTCATATTGTAAAATACTTTTGGATGTATTTTCTTTAAATTTTTTGTATTCAACTCCTTTTGTCTCTGCTGCTGTTACAATCCTTTACACTTGCCCAGTTTTATCTTTGTACACTGGAGTGAAGGAGGGAGTGGGGATGTGGGGCAGAAGGGGAGGGGGAGGTTGCAGGGGTTTGGGGTGGAGATTTTTTTTGGCAGGATTGTAGCAGAGGCAACTCTGGTCTCATGTACTTTGAGATAACGAGAGTCTTGTGATAAAAGCCCTTTATATAAGTGGTAGCCATAAAATATACAGCTTCACTAACATCTGATAGCTGCTTGCTTGTATCAGGATTTCTGTCTTTTACAAAGCACAAATAAGGTGGGATTTTACTCTCTTTTTATACCCCGCCACACGTTAGTGGCGGGGTATTATGTTTTCATGTTGGCGGTCCGAGTGTCCGTCCGTCCGTAGTACGTACGTCCGTCTGTCCGTCCGCACTTCGTTTCCGTTCGATAACTTAAATATTTATCAATGGATTTCCTTCAAATTTTGCATATGCATTTGTACCGAGAATGTCTCGCTTGGGATTGTTAATGGGCAAATTTTGTTAATTTCTGACAGTTATGGCACTTGTCAATGTACAAAAAATGGTTTCTGGCCTCTAGTTCCTTTACTACTTTGAGTATCAGGATGAAACTTCACAAACATGATCGAAGTAACAAAAGCTTTTTTATGAGCACCAAAATTTTATCATTGGGGGTTATCTGCCCCTGCCCTGGGGCTATATACATGTATAAAATCATGAAAAATTCCATATAAAATCAGAGTTTGAAGCAATTTTTCAGAAACTTTCAGCAAATGATCAGAGTGATGAAAGCCTCCAGTGATGCTCAAATTTACCCAATGGGAGTAATCTCCCCCTGCCCCCGGCTATATACATGCATAAATCTGGAAAAATCGGTGTGTGGAAAGGTTTGCAGTGGCGGGGTATCACGCAGTCGTTTGCGATGCTTTTATTTCAATATTTTGTGGTAATTCTGAGATATATGTTTTTCATTTTTTACCAAAAAAAATCTTAAATATTTTACCACTCATTAGAATTGCTTCAATGATGCAGTTCTGTTGAGGGAAACAACATAATATGAGCCACGACACAACAAAACCAACAAAGTGGTTGTGGGCCCAGTGCAGACTCGGATCAGCCTGGGCATCCGTCCAGTCTGAGCAGAGTCTTTGCTGTCCATATGGCGGTAGCTTAGACCCTTAGCTACTGTTTTAGCGCTTAGCGAAGACTCTACTCGGACTAGGTGGATGCCCAGGCTGATCTGACTCTGTGCTGGGCGCACAACCACTTTGTTGGTTTTCACTTGTTGTGACTCATATGCTTTTATGGAGAAATAAGAAAAGTATCCCAGAACTATCACAAAAAACCTTTATCTGAATCTACACTGTAGCCTTCTGTCCAACAATTGCGGAAATGAGAGAAAGAAAAAAAAAAAGAAAAAGAATACAGTCAACTCTCGATATCTTGAAGTCAAAGTTCAACTCAAACTACTGATATCTCAAAGTAAATTTACAGGTCCCAGAAAATTTACTTTGAGATATCAGTAGTTTGAGATAATAGGAATTGAAATGTAAATGAAAATTGGGAAATGTGTCCAAAATATTTTGAGATATCCGTGTTTGAGATATCCAGAGCTGACTTAGTTAATTTCTTATATATAAAAATATATATATGAGCCGTTCTCTGTGAAAACCGGGCTTAATGACATTACGTAATAATTACGTTGTGAACGGATGAAAAACACCAAAATTAATGATTTTTCAGACATCTAGTTATTTCCATGAAAATACCATAGGCGTTGAGATATAACAGAAAGCCTATGAATTCAGACAAAATCCAGTGATTAATATGACAAATGTTGCCATGACAACGCTTATTCCATGGTAACCCCAAAGCCTTGAAAAGAGATGGTATACCATCACAAAGACCTATCATTTGAGAAAGAATGTTAAATCATTCAAATTGTCATGTGTGTACTATGAAATACACATTGAAAATGAGCAAACACACTTTTTGTCCGAGTTATTTTGTGTAACAAGCACAGAAAGCGCGTTCAAGCAAACGTTACGACGTTGGCGTCAAAACATAATTGCATGACGTTAATAACGTCATATAAAGAAACTGAAATACCTGTGTGCTTCTAACTTCTATATCTCAGTAATAAATGATGGTAACCATCTCAAATTTTCAGGAAATGATTAGAAAAGCTAATACTTCTCAGTGATGTAGTTAGTTATTTTTTTATTTTCATGTCATTAAGCCCTCTTTTCACAGAGACTGGCTCATATATATACTCAAAAAAAATATTAAAGGGTCAAACTTTTACCCTGCGATTTCTGGAACATTTCATACGTTTGGTAAAATAAATCACTTCTACCTTCCATTTTATTCCTTTTTCAAGTTTTATACACATGAAGTTTGAAAATATAGCCTATATCTTGACCAAGGTCAAGCTTTAAGTCAAACTACCCCTAAAATGAAAGTTGTTTGAATTCCCATAGAGAATTGATAGTGTGTCAGTTTGGTCGGGAATAACTTTTAAAATTGCTATGAGTTTTAAACTTCTTATAGCTTGCTGACCTTAAAAATGATTAAACTTGATGACTATAGAGCAATTTTTCAAAATAATCATGAATTGGCGAAATCGAAAATTTTGGTGAAATTGTATCCTATGGACTTCAAACAACTCTGATTTTGAGGGTAGTGTGAATTGAAGTCTGGACTTGGTCAAGATATAGGCTATATTGTCAAACTTCGTGTGTACAAAAGTTGTAAAATGACTGAAATGGAAGGTGGAAATGATTTATTCTACCGAATGTTTGAAATGTTCCAGAAATCGCGGGGTAAAAGTTTGACCCTTTAATATTTTTTTCGAGTATATATATATTCAATACTACACTGACAAGCCTTGCTTGAGACTCCAAACATCACACTACAGTGAATAGGTGTCTCAAAGTTCAAAGGAGCTGAGTTTTGACTGTGAAATGTTAATGCATTGAAAACAAATGTTTGATCGCTGTTATTGCATAATTCAACGAATTATTCGTTAAAATTTGAGAAAAAACTTGGCACTCTATTTTGTCACCGTTTAACAGCCAACGGGCTGGTGCATCTGTTTACTAATATTCGTCTTCCGGGCCCGAGAGCATTCATTCTATTCAAAATGGCTGCCATCATCCTATTCAACCTCATTTCGGAAAAGTATCCAAGATGGTCGTTGTAGTTGATGCAAAATAGATGGTAAATTAAACAACAAAAAGCAGATACCTTGAGCAATAATTTCCATGCAGAACAAGCCTGATCCATTCATATACCATCCTGCAGTTCTTGATTGCTGAAAACTTACGATGCATGTTTTCTTTAACACTTATTTACTCTCCATTTGGCATCGTAAGAATGAAGACAACATGGCTTTGAAATCCGTGTCGGTACTTTATGACGTAATAAGAGTAAAAAGCATGATGACGTCATAAGAAAACATAGGTAGCACGAGACCAATTATTGTAAATTAACCGAAAAGGGAGAGGCAAGAGTGCATGGCGGTTTTAGTGGCCCGGCACAAGCATAACGAAAGTTCTGTCATCGTGTTTCAACAGCGCGAGAAAACCATTGTTGAAACACGGCTTTTCGCCTGTTGATGCACGGCTGTTAATACCTCTCGGCACTGCTTTTTATGCAATAACAGTGGATTGAAGCTGAAGTGTCAAGAAAATGTAGGAAACGTGACAAAACTTTTCAACAGTTTACTCCACAATAGAATGAACTTTTGAGTTCAAAACAGTCAACTGTATGTGTATGATAAGAAAAAAAACCCTTTAAAGTCAGTTTAGTGAGAGCTCTGATCAATGAATATGTCCAGTTTCTGTCCAAAATCTATTCTTTCATTCCCTGGCTTTTTTCTGTCCAAAATCTATTCTTTCATTCCCTGACACACATGTACAGTAGACAAACTCTCAAATCAAGCTTTGCTATAGGGGAATTCTGAGATTTCACAGCATGATAATGTTCTATTAAAGATAAAAAGAAAAAAGAAAAAAAGCTTCCACCAAGTTTAAAATCAGGAAGCCTTGACTTCAATGTAGTCTGTTCATTGCTGTTCCCAGTTTAAGTGCATGCAAATCAGATCTCATACCCATCATTCAAAGTGCTGGCAACATTCAACCATAAATCTGAAAAAGGTTTTCTCTGATTTATTTTATATTAGTCTGTGAGTTTAAAGCTAAATTAAGTGCCATGTGACATGAGGTTTGCTAATAATGCTTAGATACACAAAATTACATGTATTTTCACCTGCAGAAGCACAGTTTATATAAATGCCGATGTAATATATCTTACTTAATCTGCCTGTTAGTTTCAGCATCTCAGCAGGGTTCAGCCTAGAGGTCTTAGACAGGGACTGGGAGGAGTTATGCAACATTTCAGGAAGAGTTTTTGGTCTAAATTTTGGATTTCCCTACATGTTCAAGGCATTTTAACTTCTCCCTTTATCTCAAAACAAGGAGAAGTCTGCAGCCAGTTTAGGGAGACTATTTCTCTCAAATGGCCCTCTAGGATGAGCCTAGTCGTGCTTATCTTTTCAGTCTTGACTAAAAAGCTCTAGATCCACATTTAACACTTTAAGCACCAGTGACGAAAATAGCATAATTTGCAAACAGCGCAGATCCTGATGAGGCAGCTCATAATGAGCCACTTCATGTGGATCTACACTGTTTGCCCTCTAGTTTTTGAATTCTCAATATGAAATGTCTTGGACAAGACATTTTTTGAAATTTTGCAGACATAAATTCTGTCGTCAGCTTTTTGGTGCTTAAAGAGTTAAACTGGCAGAATCCACTGGTAATAAATTATAGCTCGGCACAGATTTAGGATTTCAGTGCATATACTGCATACAGATATAACAGTAGATACCAGCAGTTTCTTATATGGTCTTAGATCTTTGGCATGCACTGATCAGCTTTCATGTATCCTACCTTTTCTGTTTTTCTGCTGTATTCTTAACATTTTTGTCCTCACATAAAAGATTAATGGTGGTTAATGGAACATGGAAGATGCATTCATGTGGTCTGATTAGAGTGAGAGTTAGCCATTGTATGAATTTTTGGGAATACAGAGCTTCAGATAAGACACAGTTTTAAGGAGTTTTCAGGTGTATGTATATGGGTACACTGACATTTGAGCCACGACACGAGAAAACCAACAATGTGGTTTTGCGCCCAGCGCAGACTCAGATCTGCCTGGGCATCCGCCCAGTCTGATCAGACTCTTTGCTGTCCGCATGGAGGTAGCTGAGACCCTAAGCTACCCTTTCAGTGCTTAGCCAAGAGTCTGGTCAGACTAGGCGAATGCCCAGGCTGACCTGAGTCTTTAAAGATAATTCTGAGATAATTTTTCTTATTTCTCAACAAAAACATACGTTGTGATCCTTCATTAGAAGGGACGGTGCTAATGATTGGTCACAACATATGTTTTTGTTGAGAAATCTGTAAAATTATCCTTAAATTATCCCTGTTTCAATGAGCAGTCTGGTCTAGGTCTGCACTGTTTGCTTAGACCTGTCCGTCCCTGGACTTAGAAATTCTAAAAAATACTGTAATTATCATTAACCCTTAAAGCGCCAAAAAGCAGACGACAAAATTTGTGTCTGCAGAATTTCAAAAAATGTTTCGTCCAAGCGATATCAAATTGAGAATTCGAACACTGGAGGGCAAACAGTGTAGATTCAGATGAGGTGGCTCATTATGAGCCACCTCATTTGGATCTACACTCATTATGAGCCACCTCATCTGGATCTACACTGTTTGCCCAATTCAACAATTTTAATTTTTGGCGCTTTAAGGGTTAAAACTGATTCTGAGCTCTGTTCCTATTGGTGTAGGAAAGAATTAATTCCTCAAAGAGTACAGTCAGCCCTCTTTATAATGGCACTCATTACAGCAGCAACATTCTTCATAATATTATTTTGATATGCATGGAATGGCTATATTATTCAAAATACATGTAGGTATTCTTTACAACATCCAAATTTAGTTTAAACAACTAAATAATTGGGAATAAATGCTGTCGTTGTAAAGAGGATCTATTGTATACTCCTTCCTTTAAGAGTTGAAGCCCTTTTGGAAGAGTTCATTGTCCAGGGAAGCAGAGAGGAAGTTACTAAAGTTGTCTCCCTTTGAAATAAATGAGCCGCAACACGAGAAAACCAACAATGTGGTTGTGCGCCAAGGGCAGACTCAGATCACCTTGGGCATCTGCCCAGTCTGACCAGACTCTTCGCTAAGCCCTGAAGGGGTAGCTGATCTGAGTCTGTGCTGGGCGCGAAACCACATTGTTGGTTTTCTCGTGTCGCGGCTCACATGGCAGTGTACCCATATACACATACCTTAAATATAAAATGCTCTTTAATTTAGGATAAGTGTTGCAGAAGTAGTTTTGCTAAAATAAAACTTCCATGAATATTTTTTTGAGTTTATTGTTTAACAATGGCTGTTTCTGGATTTGACTTTGGACCACTTGTCAGCCAATGTAGATCTTGATCAGACTGCCCCTGCGCAGCAGTGACCAGTTCTGAGTCTACAGTTAGTCTGTTCATCTTCAACCGTGTGAAAGTTTTAAGCAAAAATATAATAGTTCTGAATTCACGTATGAATACAAAGTCTATTTAGTGGATGATTTTTGTAAGAGGAAAACCTTTATGAATATGATTTTAATGTACTTTTGATATTTCTTCTCTCTTTCCATTTCAGAAACAGATGGGGACAGAAGGTAAGATTTCTATCCTTGCTTTTACTGAGAAATTAAAACAGCTACCTAACATTTTGGCAAAGTTTGACACTGAGTATGACTAAAATTATGCAGGATGTTTGGTTTTGTGTAGTCACTTTATCAAAATTGTAGAATAGTTCGTCAAGCTTTCTTTCCAAGCATTCAATGTGTGTGCGTCGTTGTGAGTATGTGGTAGAGACCCTTACCATTTCACTTATTATTTACGAGTAAACCTAGCTTTAAGGTATTTAGATACACAATAACTCTGTATCGACTAATTAAAACACATAACAGAGTTATTGTTCATGGTGAATCAATCAACTATAGAATATATACACACTTACAATGCCTACCATAAAGATCCTAAGTTTTCGGGCAGATACGTCTGTACAAACAGTGGAAACCGTGATCAGACTGTTCCTTAGGAACCAGAATGATCAAGGTCTTTACAATTTCAATTCCATCTGCGCATTTTTGAGGCATTACTCTATGGTAGACCCGGAACAACAGGAAAATAAATAACAGGGCAAGGACCGGCTGTGTTTGCAGCAGGTGCAGTATTTGGACAGTCTTTTTTGGGGATATATTTGAACTTAAACATTGTTTTTCTAGGAAACAAAACGGTGAAATGTTTGTTTGTTTTGTTTTATTCTGTATCATACAATGTAAGTTTTATTAAAACAATATGCATAAGGATGACCCATCGATTGAATATATTTTTCATGACCTTTTTCATGAAATTCAATTTTCTTGCATTTTTTAAAAAAATGTAAAATATACTTATAACCAAGATAATTGCAATTTTTCTTACCAGTCTGTTTCAAATACCCTATATTAAAGATTATATGATTTGCAGAAATGAAAGTGCATCCTTGTGCTAGAGACATGAATTTTAATGGAAAATGTGCAAAAAAGTATGTATAAATACAAAAGTTTGTTTTTTAGGAAAACAAAACGGTGAAAAATTTTCTTTTCTTATCCAAATGTGTTATAGCCCTTTGGATTATTCAGCTGGTATAATGAAATGAATGCCCCACCAATATCTTTATTCACCATTCGTCTACCTTAAGACTCACAGCATTGCATCTGTACACAAACCAAGCTCCTTTCCCAGTGGGGGTAAACTCTGAAAGCAAAGAATTTTCTCCTGAGCAAATTCTTTCCTATCAGAGTAGAACTATTTTGGGAGGACTTCATTATCCAAGGAACCAAACAGGAAGTCACAAAAGTTGTTCCTTTAGTAAAATGGCAGAAAAAATACATGGAAGTGTACCCATATGCCTTAAGCTTGATTCTGTAAATCAGCTGTTTACATTTCGTTTTGTTGAAGTTTGTCAAAATTCAAAGTGTCTGTTTGATAAATATTGTTTTTGAGCATGAGCAAATATTGTTGATGCTTTTTAGAATTAGAGTATTGCTCAGTAATATTCTTTTCTCTTCAGAGGAAGTATTTGAGTTTCCAGACACATTGGAGGAGTTTGGATACAGATTCAATGAAGGTAAGTGGTCAGAGCCCCTGCAAAGAGAATGATTTTGGGAATGTGAGTTGTAGCATTGATGGGCTGAGGGCTGGGAATGGGAATTGACGCATTGGAGATATATCTTTGCTTTCTCCATAAAAAGTTATTTATAGTCCCTTCAAGATATTGTCTTTGAAGTAATTAATGGGGCAATCAGATGCTTGCTTTCATAAGCCAAAGACACTGAGTAGGTTCAAGAATGAAGAAAATGAGATACAAGGCAAATCTAAAAAAATAAAATTTGTTATGCAGGTAGCAGTTTTCTTCTGATTCTGATAAATACTTCGTAATTCGAGTCTGTCAGCCAAACAAAAACTTCCTTCACTTTTGCAGAGAAGACACATTTGAAAAATCATATCACCACACACAAGTAAATTATATCACCACACACAAGTAAATTATATCACCATACACTAGTAAATTATATCACCACATACACAAGTAAATTATATCACCACACACACAAGTAAATTATCACTACACACACAAGTAAATTATATCACTACACACACAAGTAAATTATATCACTACACACACAAGTAAATTATATCACCACACACACACAAGTAAATTATATCACCACACACACAAGTAAATTATATCACTACACACAAGTTAATGATATCACCACACCCACAAGTAAATTATATCACACCACACAAGTAAATTATATCACCACACACACACAAGTAAATTATATCACCACAACACAAGTAAATTATATCACCACACACACAAGTAAATTATATCACCACAACACAAGTAAATTATATCACCACACACACAAGTAAATTATATCACTACACACAAGTTAATGATATCACCACACCCACAAGTAAATTATATCACACACAAGTAAATTATATCAATACACACACAAGTAAATTATATCACCACACACACAAGTAAATTATATCACCACAAACAAGTAAATTATATCACCACACACACAAGTAAATTATATCACCACACACACAAGTAAATTATATCACTACACACAAGTTAATGATAACACCACACCCACAAGTAAATTATATCGCACCACACACAAGTAAATTATATCACCACACACACAAGTAAATTATATCACCACAACACAAGTAAATTATATAACCACACACACAAGTAAATTATATCACTACACACAAGTTAATGATATCACCACACCCACAAGTAAATTATATCACACCACACAAGTAAATTATATCAACACACACACACAAGTAAATTATATCACCACAACACAAGTAAATTATATCACCACACACACAAGTAAATTATATCACCACACACACAAGTAAATTATATCACCACAACACAAGTAAATTATATCACCACACACACAAGTAAATTATATCACCACACACAAGTAAATTATATCACACCACACAAGTCAATTATATCACACCACACACAAGTAAATTATATCACTACACACACAAGTTAATTATATCACCACAGATACAAGTAAATTATATCACTACACACAAGTTAATGATATCACCTCACCCACAAGTAAATTATATCACCACACACACACAAGTAAATTATATCACACCACACAAGTCAATTATATCACCACACACACAAGTAAATTATATCACCACTCACACAAGTAAATTATATCACCACAACACAAGTAAATCATATCACCACAACACAAGTAAATTATATCACCACACACACAAGTAAATTATATCACCACACACAAGTAAATTATATCACACCACACAAGTCAATTATAGCACCACACACACAAGTAAATTATATCACCACACACACAAGTAAATTATATCACCACACACACACAAGTAAATTATATCACCACACACACACAAGTAAATTATATCACCACACACAAGTTAATTATATCACCACACCCACAAGTAAATTATATCACACCACACACAGGTAAATTATATCACCATGCACAAAGACAATCCTGGCAAAAGTACTTTTTCTTGTAATTCTTCCATACATGCAGATGTATTTTGCCATCAGCTACCATAGCACCGGCAAACTGCAAATATTTATTGCTGCATTAGAAAAATGGTTGCAGTATTGTTTTTATGTACATGCATTAGTATGAACCTTTGCTGTGGTACATGGACAGAAACTCCTGGGCAAACAGAGGGACTGGTGTGACTCTGAATACAGTCAACTCTCTATATCTCAAAGTCCAAGTTCATCCTAAACTACTGATATCTCAAAGTAAATTTTCTGGTCCCAGAAAATTTACTTTGAGATATCAGTAGTTTAGGATAAAAGGAGTTGAAATGTACATAAAAGAGGAAATGTCTCCTAACTATATTCTTTGATAACACAGGGTATTTTGAGATTTCAGTGTTTGAGAAATCGAGAGAGCTTACTGTAGTTTGATGGGCTACAGCACATATATTGATATTTCATTTCTTTAACAGAGGGTAAATTGCGCAGTATAGAAACTGATGAGCCTTATGTGTTTGAAGCTCGGAAAGGTCAACACAGCTATAATCAAAAGAGATACAATGCTCTCGGAGATGTAAGTGAACTACCTATTTCTCTGTTTATAGGATGATTTTCCCTTCCAAAATTACCCCAAATATATGAATCAGTCTAGCCGGGCCGCGTAGAGCAATCGATACGGCACCTGACTCACAAGTCAGAGGTCCTGGGTTCGAAACCTGGTCTGGCCACATACTTTCATTTCTCCTTCCGCTGATTCAAGAAGGGCAGTTGTCAGATACTGGGGAAAGTATGTGCACTTTGTATTGGTTAACCTCTTAGGAGGTCTAAGCCTGCCCAGGAATAGTGTGGTTAGATTAACTGACCGTTACGACATGACCATAGTTGTTTACCGTGGACGTTAAGCAACAAATCAATCAATCAGTATGAATCAGTCTTTAGATGGGTTTTTCTCTTCTAAAACAATCCTGAAAATATAGATCCGTCTTGTAAGATGTATCAAGTTTTTGGGTTGTTCGGAAGGGAAATCCAGGTCTTAAAATATGAGACAGACCAATATTTTATGAATGAATTTCTAAAATGAGCCACGTCATGTGACTTCAAACAATGTGGGAATTTGGCATGTGATATTCACATCATCCTTCTCATTTATACAGGGTAATCAGAGACCTCAGTGTTGACTCTATGTCTCTGGTCACTTCCATAGATGGCATGCAAAGGCTCTTATCCGACTACATTAATGTGCAGTCTGATAAGAGCCTTTGCTAGTCACCAATGCCACATTGTTGGAAATCACACGATGATCAAATGTCTTTTCTTATTTTCCACTATAAATTAAATCTCATTAGAAGTTATAAATTAAATCTCATTGGAAGTGTCTTATTCCATTGAAATCATGCTACATATTGTAAAAATTATATATTTGGACACATAGGCCTGTTGCAAAAAGTGCAGACCCATAGCAGACTGCTCCTGATCAGGGTCTACACTGTTTCCAATTCTGTCAGCATGTTTGGGGCGCATAACTGCATTGTAAAACGAAACTTCCATTTTAGGTCTATTTCTTGTATGGTTTTAGGTGTCCAAAGTTTTAAAAAAAATTTACCATATTTTTTATGAAAAAATAAAGCAAGATCTCAGATTTCTTTCCTAAAAGTATAGAGTTTCTTGGTAATACTGGCTTTTTGAAAGAACCAAGATACCAAGAAAAAAAATATCAAATTACTTATTAGAAATTTAATAATTTACCCATAGGAAACAGTCACATGTGCCTACCCTCAGTAAGCGGAGCCCTATAACTAGTGTTACAGTATTAGTTAAAGGGGTCTACTTCCTCTGTGTAAGAATTGGTGACTGGCTCCTGTGATATTACCATAAAACACATGGGCCCAGTTGTTCAAAACTAACCACATGGTTAACGAAAATTTCAAACATTAATATCTCAAATACCCCAGTATTTTTGTTGAAAAAATGTAAGAAGCTTTTGCTTTGCAAAAACTTCACACATATTTTCACCCAATATTTTTGTTGAAAAAAAAACATAAGAAGCTTTTGCATTATTTTCAACAAAAAAGATCAGTGTATTTGGCTATAAAGTCTTAAAACACTTAACGAGTTGACCTCTTAACAAGCTTGTTAGGCTACAATGCTTTGAACAATTGGGCCTTGGTGAATGCGCGATCTCATTCTCGACCTGGAATCTCAAAATTTAAGCTTCTGCAAGCAGTTGGCCAAAATATAAAAATGCTGTTCGAGTTATAGGCACATAAACATATAAGTTGACAAATGTCAGATTTGTAAAAAATAATGTTGAGATTATCATAAAACTCGGTTTGTCCATTTTCAGGACTTTTGTGATAATTCTACTACATGTTGTTCTTTTACTTCAAAGCAAAAATGTGGGCACAGATATGTTCTATAAACATACAAGTTAAAATCAGCATTGTTATTTTGGCAAAACTTGAATATTTAAAGTTCTAAGTGGGAATGGAATTGTGGCTTTACAAGTCATGATAAATGTTAGGTAATTAAAGTTAACAGATATACTTTCTTGATGAACTTTTCATTACTTTTTTTTCCATCCTTCTCAATAATGTGTGTGTGTGTGTGTGTGTGTGGGGGGGGGGGTGTTGTTGACTTTTAAAATGAAAGAATATGCTCCCCATAGAAGCAAATTCTATCATTTAAGAGTAAACCCCATTTTGGCAGGGTTTCTTGGCCCAGGGAAGCAAACAAAAAGTCACAGATTAAGTTGTTTCTATTTGAAAAAAAGTGGAAAATCCAGGCAGTATAGCCATACACCTTAAGACATCTCAGTTCATACTGTTACTATTGTAATTGATATGCAGGTGAATTAGGGATCTCTGATTGGTTCAGTTTCCTTCTAACTGATATGACTAATTCATTCATTTAAAAAAATGCCATCCTATATTTTATTTCAACAAAAATTTGATACATTTACTTAGATGACGGAAATTCTCGAAACTTTATATATGTATTTGTCATGAATTTTTCCTACAGATGAGACTGGCTTTCACATTCTGTTTGTTTGGGAAACCCTGTTTACATGTATTATGATATTTGATCTAAATATTGGGACAAATAGAACACAAAAAATGCTGTAGGCCCTGATCAGACTGCTTTCTAAGAGCTGTCTGATCAGGGTCTACAGTGTTTGCTGCTGGAAACATCTTCTAATGAGAGAAATAGTTACCCAAATTCAAAATTGTTGAGTCCATTGCTATAAATAGTAGGGTAATGGATGATTCTTTCATATTGGATTAACGTCAGCGCCTCGTTACTGTGGCTATGGATTCGTTCCGCTGAGGTGCGGGGAGAACATTGATAGGAGACTTGAAATACTACTACTATTGATGTTTTCATACATGCATAAACAATACTTGAAATTCTTATTTACCTGAATTTTTTTGATCGAAATGCATAAGTAGTCAAGCTAATGTGAACCTCAATCAGACTGCTGTGAGATGGCATTGTTGCAATCATTTCCTGACAGGAAATATGCACTTGTCCAAATTTAAAGAATGAAGTGTGCAAATATTTAAAGTATATACTAGCCAAAAGTTCTGACCGGCCACTTATATTTAATAGATTATCTTCAAAGCCCCAAATAATCTTGCAGTTCTATTTACATCCCCAAATAAGCAGATGTGTCAGTCAACTTAGCCATCAAAAAGTTTGGCAAAATTCTTAACATTCCATCTAGGATGCGCCGATGAACACAAGTACCCCAATTTTTAAAATTCCCAAAATTTAGCATTTTGTCACAATTTGTGAAAAATCACTCTTTGAAATATCCAATTTACGTCAGCAAAACCACTTCATTACTAAAGCAAAGGACTGAAGAAACAGTTTTATGCTGAAATGAACAATCATCCTGCATGACAGGTGTCGCTTTGAATCAAAATGTGTACACTTACCCCACCACTCAATGCAAATTCTTGTTAATTTTGAAAATGGGGGTACCCGTATTCATCTGGGCCTCCTCTGTACAGTGTACTGAATATTGCTAAACATTTTAGTGGTATGGTTTACTGACATATTTGCCTATCTATGGCTGTAAACTGAACTGTGAAATTGCTAAAAACACTGAGGAAAAATGATAAAAAACTAAGTGGCCGGTTAGTACTTTTGACTAGTATATCGATATGCTGTTTACATTTTCAGGTTCTTACAGAACATATCTACAAGATGATGGAAAAAGATTACAAACTTCAGAGGGCATATTTACCGGTAAGTTTACGGTAATGCTAGGCAAGTTAGTTCCAGCAGGCATACAAAAAAAAGAGTACTATTAATTTTGATGCACTGTGCAGTCTGATCAGGGCCTTTCCTTTCTTCATAAATCATCTATGGATTCTTCTTCAATTTGTTCCCTGCTTCCAAAAATCCAACTTCCCAGAATTGCCTTTGTTTCATCCACATTAAATTTTGCTTGCACAAAAATCACAAACATTGATAAACAGCAAACATTTGTACAGATAAAGTATGAAAGATCGCCTCATCACATGATCCACCTTCTAGGGGTGACTATTGCAGGCCAAAATGACTATTGCAATACTATTACGATTGCAGAAATCCCTATTGCAATACTATTACTATTGCAGGTTACTATTGCAATGCATTGCAATAACTATTGAAGACTGCTTTCTTATCCAGAAATTTTGCTTTTATGCATAAAATCTGGTTTGTTCACATAAGTTGGTGGCTAAAAAGCATTATTTAATGACAGTCATTTCACAAAGTGCATAACATGACAACAAAATACAAGAAAATGTTATATTTTCCATTCTTTGGAATCCAATATCAGCTAAAACACATAAGTTCCTATTATTCTTTTAGTTAAAAACATTTCCTTCAAGAAAAAGATGCTTGTCTAGAAACTATTGAGACTATTGCGATATTGGAAACACTATTGCTGATAGTATTGACATTGCAGCTTTCCCTATCGATAGTGACTATTGCCAGTGTCACTATTGCGATATATCGATAGTCCGATGTATTGTTACACCCCTACCACCTTCATATGTTTTTATGGAGAATTATAAAAAATTGCTACTGTAAATTGTTCTGTTGAGGGCGTGTTAATTTCTTTTCTCCTAATCATTTTCAAGAATATCATGTCCCAACAGGCACACAGAATCAACATTGACCCAACCTTGATTCAACGTCATGACGTTGAATCAAGGTTGATTTCATGTTGATTCAACTTTGTGTGCCTGCTGCGGCTCTAGAATTTCCAAAGAACTAGACATAAGTCACATAATGTTGTGACATCTTATCAGTGTCAGTGTCATGTCATGATATGATGTTTCAACATAACATTTCAGTGACATTGACATTCAGCATCACATTTCAGTAAGGCATTGATACAGTGGTTCACTTCAGTGCTATTTTTTCTACTTGGTTATCACCATACAACTTTATACTAAGGTTAAGATATTCTAACATGACATTATCATTCTCATTATTATGCATATAGGAAGCAGCTTGTGTGAAATTCATGACTAATCATGTTTTTCACATGGTGGCATGCAAATTCTTGCCTGGATGAATAAACAAAAAAAGATTATAAGTATCTTTCACGGGTGTGAGGTGTAGATAGAAAAATCCATCACAAGGGTGACTGTTCGGCATTACGAGGCTTGCCGAGTGATGCCGAACAGTGATCCCGAGTGACGGATTTTTCTATCCACACCTCACACCCATGATAACCTTAGGACTTGTAAACATGCATAATTCTAGGGCTTAAGAGGTTTCAATTTGATTTTTAAAGAAGGCGCCGCTTTCAACGACCGCCATTCGGCTCTTTACGTCAACTCCCGGCGTGCATAAACTGACGTCACTTTTGCCGTCTTCGTGACGTCATCATCAAAAAGCAAACGTCACTTGACGACGCAGGTATGTGAGCTCCAATACAACCAATGCATTGACAGCTCGTGATTTTTATCTGGTCCTGGGTGAGATAACATGGGTGAGATAAGATTTGTAGGTACAAGTGAAGCACGCAGATATCCTTATCTGGTTTGCAAGAATAAATATTCTCTAGTATGATGGTAACATTTACCCATGGAGCATATAGGAAGCATCTTTTTGTGAAAATTTATGATAAATCATGTTGATAATGTGGTGGCATGCAAATTCATGCCTGGATGATGTTGGACTTAAATATTTCCTTCTGTCAATGACAGTCGCAAAATAGTTTTTGTAGTAGAGACATCGCAACAATTCTGTATTTATACCCCGCCACACATTAGTGGTGGGGTATTATGTTATACCTTCTTGTGTCCATCCATCTGACCATCTGTCCGTCCGTCCTTACCATTTCCGATCGATAACTTGAGTATTTTTTTCATGGAATTTTTTTCATTGTTATAGCTGATGAGTGGTATGGGATTGTTAATGGGCAAAATCTGTCCATTTTTAACAGAGTTACTGCCCTTGTTCATATTGGAAAAATGGTTTCTGATCTGTTATTCCTTTACTATTTATAATATCTGAATGAAACGTCACCGATATGTTTAACATCAAAGGTTACATATTGTGACTAAGGACCGTCACTCTTACCATTCCAGTTCATGAGTTATCTGCCCTTGATTGATCTGAAAAATGTTTTTACCTATAGTTCCTTTACTATATAGAATATCTGAATGAAACTTCACAGTTATGTTTCACATCAAAGGTTGCATAGTGTGATTATGACCATTACTCTTACCTTTCCAGTACATGAGTTATCCGCCCTTGATAGGTCTGAAAAATGGTTTTTGACCTGTAGTTCCTTTACCATATGGAACATCAGAATGAAACTTCAGAGATATGTTTCACGTCAAAGGTTACATATTGTGACTATGAACCATCACTCTTACCATTCCAGTTCATGAGTTATCTACCCTTGATTGATCTGAATTTTTTTTTTTACCTGTAGTGCCTTTACTATATGGAATATCAGAATGAAACTTCACAGTTGTGTTTCACATCAAAAGTTACATCCCAGTTCTGTTGCTATTTAGCTATCATATATCTCAAAAAAAAAAAAAATACAATGCCCAGCAGTGGCGGGGTATCATGCAGTGCCTGTGACGCTTTTATTTATCCTGTATAATGTTAGAATTGAAACAGGTTTTGCTTACCTGTAAATTATATGATAGTTATACTATGGTATGTCCGCCAGTACAAGGGGATAATCCACAAGTTTTAGTGAGTGGATTATCTGTGGTAACAGTTGGACAAACCATAGTATAACTATATTATACCACCCTTATCAGTGTAGACCTTGCTTTTTGTGAAATATTTTGTGCTAAAGTTGTTTTTTTTTCTGGCAAGGGTGGTATATTGCTGAATAGCACATTATGTTGTCGGCCAGATGCCAATATTTATTCACTCTGTCATGAAATAATATTTCTCCATCTGCCCTTTTTAATCAGCTTGCATTCACCTGTAAGGAAACATTATTTCATAATTCCCAAGGTTTTAATTCACAACCATATAAATTCGTGATATTAGCAAAAACCAAAAGTCTAACAGAGCTCTAAATAAAAGTGAGTATTTGATGATAACTAAGGGATAAATTGTCTTATTTTTTCATTGAAACCAAATGTATTGACCCTTCATCATAGCCGTCTTGACAAGACGGTTCAGTTGAGAGCCGCAACATATGTTCTTATGCAGAATTAACAAAAAATAGCCCTAATTATTACCAAATACTCCCTCTTATCTAGAGCTCTGTCTGACAATACCCAAATATTAGTAATTTGAAGCATTTTCTGTTTCCAAAATCTTGGCTAATCTGGAGATTTGATTATTCCAGCCATTCAGAAGTTTTAGAAAAAATTTCATGAAGGACAGAGAGCCGCTAAACTCTAAAATGAGCGAAGAACTGTTGCTGGCTCATTTAAGATTTGCTAGATTTGGAATTCCAGTAAGACACATGCTTAATTTCAGGGCTGGAAAATTCTTAAACTGCTACTTATTTTACATTACCAATTGTATTAGGGGCCTCCGAGGCCTAAAGGTTAAGAGCACTGGCTCTTAAACGCTAGGTCTCTCACCACTGTTTGTTCAAGCCTTGGCCACCACTCATGTGGAAAAGCCCAAGTTCTGCTCACTGAAGGTCACTTGGTTTTCCCTGGGAGCTCGGGTTTTTGCCCACCTTTGCTTAATGGTCAGCTTAATACATGTGAAGCATTCTTGAAAGAGCGTGAAAACCTGTGTAAAAAAACAACAATTATATCAAATACTGTGGTGAATTTCATATTCAGCACTGGCAAAATTCAAGCGGCACTCATCATGGCGAGCGGATGAGTAGATTATTCCAGCCCTGAGTTTAAAGCAGATTCACAGGGTATAAACAATTCCGCCAATTTTCGCTTCCTGCAGAGACTGTCTGTCATATTTGGCTTCCGCCGAGACTTCCGCGAACTCTTGCTTCCTGCAGGGACTACTGTCCTCAAAAAATGGCTTCCTGCCAAGACTGTCCGCGTGACTCTGCTTCCTGCTGAGAGTGGACAGTCTCTGCAGGAAGCCATTTATCATGTACAGAAGTCTCGGCAGGAAGCAAGAATTTGCAGACAGTCTTGGCGGAAGCCAAATATAATGTACAGTCTCTGCAGGAAGCGAAAATTGGAGGAATCAATTATACCCTGTTAGATTGCATGCTTAACAAAAAAGATAATTGTCTTCCTGAATGAAATTACAGAAAGAGATATTCTGCTTCCCAGGGCATCCACATCAGCCCCGAATGTTAAAAGTTTTATATTAAAGTATATTATGGGTACACACGCCACCAGGCAAGCTGTCCTGTCTGGCAGGAGGTCTTGTTATATAATCAGTCAGAGAAAAGATGTGTTCAGGTTGACTTTAAGTTTATTTTTTGACAAAGGAATTCGTGTTTGACCTAGTTAATTTATCAATTTGATGTGTAATTGTGTGATTTAAGGGCATATTTTTACAGCATTATGCCCCTTTGTAATTTTGTATATGGAAATTTTGTCCGCTGTATAACTTCAACACTGAAGATATTTTCACAAAAGTTTGTACAAATATAAGCAGTTCCATAAGGGTGGTTACCATGTTTCTAGTTTTTGTTTCTCTTTGCAAGGGGATTGGGGTTTGAGATTAATAAATAAATTTGAGGTAAACTTCAAATGCAGTTTGGCCATACAATACATTTGGAAGTTAGGAAAGTAAATCTTTTTTTTTTTCTTTAACCCATTCCGTTCAGGATACCCCTTTAGGGGTATCTGGGCAAACAGTTTGGATCCAGATCAGGCCCCACAAATGTGGGGCCTGATCTGAGATCCAAACTGTTTGCTGCCTAGACATCATTTCTACAAGAATTAGTTTGACCAATATTGTCAAAATATTCTTGATTTTTGATGCAGACGACATTTTCAGCAGATGACAAAAAATACCCAGAATGCAATGGGTTAAATTCAGGCAGCTACATATATGGATGGGTACATTTGCAGGGGAAGCAGCTGTGCCATTTTCATTTTTGCCTGCCTTCTCAGTGGGGTCAACTCAAAGCTCCTGTAGGAGCAGTTTCTTTCCTTTTAGAATAGACTCCTTTTTGGACAGGACCCGAGGTTATAAAAGTTGAGTACATTCTCAAACTCAAAACAAAGCACACTGATTGCCTCGGAAGCAGCCAATCAGTGTGCTTTATTTTGAGTTTGAGATTTTTCTCAAGTTTTATAACCTCGAACCCAGGTTTTGTCATCCAGAGAAACAAGCAGGAAGTCACAAAACTTGTCTCCATTTGAAAAAATAGCAGAAAACATGGAGGCATTTCTGTTATCCTAAATAATTGTCACCATTCCAGATGCAAACCTTCGAGCCCCTACATGACAAAACCAACAATGTGGCATGTGTGTCTAGTGAAGACTCAAATCAATCCGGGCATCAGCCCAGTCTGATCAGAGTCTTGGCTGTTGGCATGGAGGTAGCTTAGACCCTTAGCTACCCTGGCAGAATGCCCAGGCTGATCTGAGTTTTCTCTGAGTGCACTCACCACTCTGTTGGTTTTGTCATGTCATGGCTCATTTTTTTATGTGTGTATAGAGCTCCAGAAAAGTCAGAATTAGGGGCTGAAAATGTCAAAGGAAGTAATGCCATATATCAGTCATTTTAACATTTCATAGAATATTTCCAGCAGACAACTAAACTGCCCAGTCTGATCATCTTCTTTCTGTGCACTTAAAGGGTAGCTACGTGTCTAAGGTACCTCTGTGCCAATAGGAGAGATTCTGATCAGATTGGGCAGATGTTGTGGCAAAGACTCTGATCAGACTGGGTGGCTGCCTGTGCTGATCTGAGTCTTCACTGGATGCACATGCCAGTTTGTTGGTTTTGTTATATATTCTCTGACTGATTAGACAAAGCACCTAAAACATGATTGTCACAGAGTCCGCTGTGGACAATAAGTGAGCAATAGGAAATTAACATTAATCTTACAGGTCTCAGTAACAGAATAGAAAATAAAGAAACTAAGAAACTAACATGGCTGCAAACTTGCAGGTTTAAACCCCCCAGTAGTTATTACTGACTGTCCCAAGGTGGTACTTTCGTTGCTGTTGCATTTGTTTTATGTTCGGTGCTGTTTAATTTATTGTGTTCTCATTTTAACCCTTCTATAATAAAAATAGAAAATAGGTAAAAATAGTTGTTAAATGTTTTTAGTATAATTTGCTTAGTCTGTTGTAACCGTTCTGTTGGTCTAAATTATTTAGTTCAGTAAAGATAGCTGAGTTGCCACCTATTTGGGAAAGAGCTGCTGACTCAGCTTATCACTTGTAATTTATTGTTTGTTGGGATGTCCTTGTCAATCTTTCCCTTTGATGTTGGGGATAGGTTTTGGAATCTGATTCAGTCAGTTCCTGAAGTGTAGTTATTCTTTAAATTTGCGCAAAAACATCCCTCAGTTTGAGGTTTATCTGCATTCATGGGTACACCTTGCAAGTGTTTATGATTGTAACAGACCTAATCATTCCAAAAATCAGTTTTGTAAACCATTTTTGGGTATTTTTCAGACAGCTTTTAGGGAAGTAATATTTGAAACTTTAAATCAATTATCTCACAATTCAGTTATACTAATCATAAAGATGAGGTCAATTTCTGTCATATAGTAAGGTAATAGAGAGAAATATTATAAATGTCTTGGATCATTTGTTAGTTCACCTGCACAAAGTACAAAAGAGCTATTGTTGTCACCCTGGTGTTTGCATCTGTGTATGAGTTGGCATTAGCGTCTAAAAATTGGATGTTTTGGTTAAAGTTTTTATGTGATGGGCAAGGTGCTGTCAGGCAAGCTATCCTGTATGGGGACATTGGTCCATTATTATAAATTCTTGGTTTGCATTGTTAGTTCAAAGGGGTGTTACATGGAAGGCCAATACTAAAACAGTTGAGCCACGACTCTACAAAACCAACAAAGTGGTTGTGCGCCCAGCGCAGACTCAGATCAGCCTGGGCATCTGCCCAGTCTGATCAGAGTCTTCGCTGTCTGCATGGAGGTAGCTTAGACCTTTAGCTACCATTAAAGGGCTTAGCGAAGAATCTGACCAGACAATGAGCGGATGCCCAGGCTGATCTGAGTCTGTGCTGTGCGCACATGCCACTTTGTTGGTTTCATGTGTTGTGGCTCACTTGATTAATAAGATAATATTATTAACCATCCCATAATTCTGCAAAATTTCAGATGTGGTATATTTTGAGCTTTATATTGTCCTTTATATTTTCGTAATACTGGAAAATTAGAGGTTAATGTGTGAGACAATTACTGTAGCACTTCTACATCATCTGCACATGACGTATTCTGAAAGTTACACGTACAACAATTTTGTATGGTCAAGTGTTCAAAATCTTGCATAAATCTGTTACTTTTCAAAGTCTCCAAAAAGCCACTTGTTTCACCAAATATGGTACAGTGGACTCGACAGTATCGGATCAAGTTCACTAAAATCCCTGTTTTGTTGTATATGAATGCTAAAATTATGTATGTTGTTACACATAACAATTGCATAATATCCCTGCTATCTATCCATGTCAAAATATTTACAAAATTTGTTCCTTTAAGGGCAGATAACTTATCCAGACTTACAGGAGGGTCTTACGACAGTAATGAATCAGTTGTGACAGTATCAGATCATATGATGTTATTTTATAGGAGAGTTCCTCCGAGGCGATTTGCCAACCTTCTTAGCTTCAATAATTTGGCTACATAAACAGTTGGACCTATTAAACTCTCAGATGAAACTTTTACGGCCTTTCAACGGTATTTTTCACATGGTCCTTCACAAGCAACGTTTATGTCTGTTAGATAACAGTTGACTGTGCACAAATGTACAAGCATGTCAATAATTCTTAACTCAGTAATCCCCTGCACCCCTTTAACATGGAACTACTCAAACAGTAAAGACCATAATCTGACTTTGCAAAGAATACACCCTAATAAGACCGAAGTGTTGAATCAGGATCAACAATTTTACGGTAATTTGCCGCTTTAACATTGATATTTCAATGCAAACCGTGTATAAACACTATATGGTCTTTCGGCGAGTTCTGCTGCATTAGTCTGAGTCTAAACGGTGTACAAATACCCATTGGATGAAAGCCAGTCATTAATGGGTCACACACATGCGAGCTGATCTCAAATGTTTCTTCAGAATGTTTAGCAGAAGCTTAGTTGTGCTTCGCATAACCTTCATTATCAGACGCTAGTGTGTGGGGCGTGGGATGGGGGATATTTTACAAAAAGGATGTTGTGTTATTTTCATACCGATCTTCTATGAAAGAAGACATAGCAGCCACTCAGGTAGTTGATATATGACTTGCTTTCAGCATCAGACCATGCATCCAACATAAAGTTTTCCAGCTAATGCCTGCATTTCACCTCAAATTATATAATGATCCGTTACTGTCGCACATGGGTGCCCAACTTTTCAAGCCTTTAGTTTTATCAAATATAGGGATGTCACAAAAATAATGACTGCCAGCAATTTTAGGGGTGCCAGAACATATTACAAAGCAGAATTGGTTTCAATCACCAAATGATAAAATTGTGTAAACAACCGAAATCTATTTTGGGAGTAACAAGCAACAGACAAAATGCAAGCGCCGCTGAAGAGGGGCCAAGCTTTTCAACAACTCTGATTTGTTTCACAGCCGCACATTTCAATTTAATTTTTCACCCTGCACTTTGTCATTCGTCTAACTTGTTGACTGTAATATAATGGTAAAAAATATTTGCTTCATTTGTGAGAAAAATGGGTTATAACTAATGAGTGATCCGATACTGTCGATGATTCGATACTGTCAAGTCCACTGTAATAAATGGACAACCTAACTAACTAAATGCAATGTTCAAATATTTTAACACTTTAATCGAATATGTTTTGATCGAACGATTTGTTACATGTTTCACCTTATATTCTGATATACTCAGTAAAAGTGTTTGTGATATCTACATGTCATGAAATAATCATTGACATAAATATTAACCCAGTAACCTTGATGGATGAAATTTTTACCCAAAATGCACATCTACCTGATTGCATTTTATGTTTATATGCAAATGACTCTGAAATATAACTATCTGTAGCATACACAAAAAAATCTGGAAAGGAGAACAAACTCTTGACAAAGTCAGTTAAATATGTAACTTTAAATCTTTACATGTCAGTAGTACTGCAGAGTTTTAAATAAAAATTAAGAGATGGTTTATCTTGCTGTGTTCAGTTTGTTTAAGTTAATGAGCTGTGACCTGAGAAAACCAACAATGTGGCATGTGCCCCCCAGCAAAGACTCGGATCAGACTGGGCAAATGCCCAGTCTGTTCAGAGACTTTGCTGTTGGCCCGAAGGTAGCTTAGACCCTTAGCTACCCTTTAAGCATAAGCGGATTCTGATCAGACTGAGCGGATGCCCATGCTGATCTGTGTCTTCTCTGAGCATACATGCCACTTTGTTTGTTTTGTCGTGTCGTGGCTCAAGTATTCAGACAGAAGTGCTAGAGCAAACAGTGTAGACCTAGATCAGACTGTTCCTGTCCTGTGGAGCAGCCTGATCTGGGAATATACTCCTTGCCTTTCCAGCAGTAAATGTTTACCAGTCTAATCAGTTTGTTTCACCAGTAATATTCTGTTAGACACATATATTTACATTCTTGGTGTATTTATTGAAAAGCCCTATAGTAAACGATTGGAACGTAATGTAGTTTACATTCCAATAATTACATTGAGACACTCGACGTCAATGACGTCAAAATAAACAGTGGCTATCAACAACCTGATTGGACGTCAGCGACTTTATGACGTCATGCATGCTGTTCTGCTGTTAGCAGAAATGCTGAGTGTACATGTTTCACTGCTTCTATTTAGCGCTTATGTAAGATTTTTCATGAAAGATTTGATTGAAATGAATGTAAATATAAGCAATGAACTTGAATTTTCTGATGTTTATCGAAGTGTAAACTACATTGGGTCACTAGCAAAGTTTACATGAACCCCTTTGGGGTTCATTCACTTTGCACGTGACCCAGTGTAGTTTACACTTCGATAAACCTCAGAAAAATGAAACTCATTCCTTAAATAAAATCAGCAGCAGTATGTTGTTTCAGTTTTGGAATAAATTACCAGCAGGCCCTGACAAATCCAGCTATCTGGGACAAGTAAAAAAAATGTTTATTGCATAGGGAAAACTGATGGACAAGTATTTTTAGCTTTTTCCTAGTAGACACTATTTTACCAGACAGGTAGATCAAATTTTGATGTTTAAGGCATGTACCAGTAAATTGGTTGTGTAATAGGGTGTAATATGGTTCTGTTATATTTTAAAGGTTGATGCAGAGGAAAATGAACCACAGACTTTTGCGTTTATCAGTGGAGACTTGTACACTAATGAAGATAAATTGCTAATATTGATACATGGGTCAGGGGCTGTCAGAGCTGGACAGTGGGCTAGGAGGTAGGCAGAATTGTGACTATTTAAAGCATAGCTCCATTGAGGGTGTAATTCTTACTGTAAACAGAAATGCTTTCAGAAATGGCATCTGAGTATGATAGGAGAAAATCCATGAAATGGCATGTTCGCCCAGCAAAGACTCAGATCAGCCTCGACACCTGCCGGTTTTATCAGAGTCTTTGCTGTGGGCTTATATGGTAGCTAAAGGTCGAAGCTACCTCCATGCAGACAGGGAAGACTCTGATCAGCTGGGCAATGCCAAGGCTGGTCAGAGTCTTTGCTGGGCACACATGCCACTTTGTTGGTTTTGTTGTGTCACGGCTCATTTGTATTTAGTTTAGGTGCAAAATGCCCGATCTGATCAGGGTGTGCTTTGTGAAACTTGGGTAGCCTGCTCCTCTGCACAGGCTGGTCAGGCTCTTCCTGGTTTTTGCTGAATGGCCAGTTAGAATCTGAATAATTAAAAGATTTCTGTATAATGCTATGTCACATGTGCCTTGTAGAAATATTAGATTCTACTCGTGTGTGTGTGGATGGAAAAAAATATGATGCATTCCTCGCAATGTTATATTCCTGAAAACATGGTATGATGGCATGGTCACCTAGAAATCATCTCAGTAACTCTTTTCCTAATTACATAATTCGTCAAGTGTGTAGAAAATCTGTCCACAGGTTCAAGAGATATTGAACATGCAGATTTCACCTGTCACCTTGAAATTGGAGCTTGTTTGTCCCTGTGATATAGCCATGCTGGTTCAGTGAAACTTCAAAGTCTGTCAGTAGTTTCAAGACATATTCAAAATTCAGATGTCACTGTGAAAATGGGGTCAGGGTCACCACAACCTAATTACTCAGTGTTATATGAATTTTAAGCTTGGTGAACAGCCAGACAGTTTGTCAGTAGGTTCAAGAAACATTTAACATTCAATGTGAAAATGGAGTCAAGGTCAACAAATTTGATAATCCCCCTCTTAGGATTGTTCCAATTACATGGCCATGCAAGTTAAAATGAAATCAACCAACTGGTTCAGGACACTGTTCAATTCAACAAGAGGGTCAGCCGGGCCAGGTAGGGCATTCGGTAGGGCATCTGGTTCAAGAGTTCATTACCTGGTCTGGCCACTTTTGTCAGTTACTGGCCACAGTATGAGTGCCTAGTACTGGTTGACTGATTGGAAGTTATAAGCCTGTACAGGGATAGTGTGGTTAGGTTAACTGACCGTCCTGACATGACCTTAACTGTTTACCTTACCATGGAAGTAAAGCAACAACACAATGCAAAGTATGGACAGATGGACATTAAATGATCCTGTGACCTTAAAGTATGTCAAGGTCACCAAAACTTGATACACTCCTGGGATTATCATGCAAGTTTGATGTAGATCCATCCTTTTGGTTAGGAAAGAGATGCACTTAACATTAGGAACAATATATATTGTGGACCAACAGAACAACAGATTGATGGAAAACCAGGTACTCGAAACAGAGCCTCAAAAAAGGAGTGTTAAATCAATTATTATCAGAGCTCTTGATAAGAGGAAGTATTTGATGATAATTAAGGATAATTTTTCTTGTTTCTAATTGAAACCATATGTTGTAACCCCTTATCTGAACCGTCTCATCGAGACAGTTCAGATGAGGGGTCACAACATAGGTTTTTATGGGGAACTAACAAAAATTATCCCTGATTATCACCAAATACTCCCTCTTATCTAGAGCTCTGTATTATGTGTTAACTCAGTTATTGTCTGTTATTTTACAGGTTGATAATCAATGACAGCTTAGACATGGGTAGCCAGCTGCCATACATAAAGTGGGCCAGAGAAAATGGTTATGCTGTTATTGTTGCCAATACAAATATTAACACAGCAGAAATGTCAACCAAAAATAAGAGGAAAAAGGAACCAATCAAGATACGGGTAAGTTTTAGAGATCAGAAAAAGCTAACCTTTTACAAATGGAAAGTAGTTTTGATACTGCCAGTGATATACTAGGAGGCAAAAGAAAGTATACAATGTATAGAAGCTTGTATTGTTATTTTTCCTTGAATTTCTGCCAAATATATGTTTACGCATGGCACAAAAATGTGGCACAGTACAACTTCTGAATGAAACACTTGATTAGGAACATTATGCATGCCAATTTTTCAGGATTTTGCTGCTAAAAATTGTTTGAAGAACAAGTTGTTTTTCTAAACAAACCACTATTTTTGTGTTCCATTCTCATGACCTGTTCCATTTACTGTTTGGAGCTGTATGTACAGCCAACTCTCGATATCTCAGAGCCATAGTTCTTCCCAAACTACTGATATCTCAAAGTAAATTTTCTGATCCCAGAAAATTTACTTTAAAATACCAGTAGTTTAAGATAACAGGAGTTGAACTGTAAACAAAAATATGGAATGTGCCTCAACTATATTCTATGATAATATGAGGTGCTTTGAGATATCAGTGTTCCAGATATCAAGATTTGACTCTGTGTCTCCCAATATTTAGAGCCATTGTGATAGTTTCTTCTCTTTTTCAGGGTAATTCAAGCCCAGGAGACCATGTGGAGTCCTTATGGCATGAATTTGTTCAGAGAAGCCGAGCTAAAAATGTTGCCATTGTTGCTCACAGTTTTGGTGGAGTCTGTACATTACAGCTGGTAGGTGCTTGCCTTTGTTTTGAGTGTGGTCATTACTTGAGCTGGATGGATGTTTGGCAGTTTTACAGCCATATCTTCAGCAGTATTTCAGTCATATCTGGATGATGTGAGGGTGCTTATGAAGGGCTATGTGCAATGAAGTGCCACGTAGGTTCAGAATGGGAACCACAGGGACTCAAACCCACAAACCCATGATCAGAAGTCAAAAGTGTTAACCACTCATCCACTCCTCAACGAATCTTGAAACTACTAATAAGATGGAGCTTTGATGATTTCTGTTCATTCTTTTTAAAACATATGAGCCGCGACACTACAAAACCAACAATGTGGTCGTGCGCCCAGCGCAGACTCAGATCAGCCTGAGCATCCGCTCAGATTGACTAGACTCTTCGTTATGTGATCAAAGGGTAGCTAAATGTCTAAGCTACCTCCATGCGGACAGCGAAGACTCTGATCAGACTGGGCGGATGCCCAGGCTGATTTGAGTCTGCGCTGGGCGCACAACCACATTGTTGGTTTTGTTGTGTCGCGGCTCATATATTATGGACACTGTGGTATTTAGTAATAGAATCCCCTCAGCACATTTTTTTTGCAACTTGCTATAGTGGGTGTAAAAAGGGACCACAAAAGTGTGTGTATGAAGAAATAAGAAAAAACTTGTCAGTACAATATTCTTCAAAATCTAATTTGGAACTTGGATATGGGGAAGGGGGGATTGAAATGATAAAACAAAGGAACTGTTTGTAAAAGATAAGGCCACATCAGTGAAGTGAAAACTGTGGGTTTACTTTGTAAACCGTGAGAGTCAAGCACCCATAAGGCACTTTCTGTTGTCTTTTGACAACCTTTGTCTTTTAGGATCCTTTCTCAGTGGCAGATTAACTCGTAAAGGAAAGAATTTGCTCTTTCTGGAGCAGATTCTTTCTTTTATGAGTAGACTACCTTTTGTAAGGGTACTGTCATTTAGGGAAGCAAACTGGAAGTCACAAAAGTTGTGTCCCTATGAACAAAAATGACAGAAAAACACAGCTAAATATTATGAAGATTGAGTTTTATATCCTTATTTACAGGCTATGAAGCATATCCGAGAGTTTGAAGACCGAGTGTTTGCCATTGCTCTGACAGATTCAGTTCATAGTTTCAAACAACAAGAGGCTACTCCAGAAGTAAAGGAATTTTATTTGGAGGTGAGTGTTCATAGTGCTGATATGGTTATTTATGATAATGCTTTTCATGTGCATGAAGAAATACAGAATAAAATATTAAGTGAACAGCAAAACTTATACCATCTTGCCTATTCACGCAGTCTGGTGATAGCCTTGACTGGTTGCATACATATGAGCCGCGACACGAGAAAACCAACAATGTGGTGGTGTGCCCTGCGCAGACTCATATCAGCCTGGGCATCCACCCAGTCTGATCAGACTCTTCGCTAAATGCTTAAAGGGTAGCTAAGGGACTGAGCTACCTCTATGCGAACAGCGAAGACTCTGATCAGACTGGGCGGATGCCCAGGCTGATCTGAGTCTGCGCTGGGCGCACAACCACATTGTTGGTTTTGTCGTGTCGCGGCTAATATGTCATAGACTTCACGGAGTATTGAAGCCTTTGAACTGACTCCATAAATCAGCAAATGTTGACCTAAATTTGACTGTTTGCTGATATGTACACAAATTTTATTTTGTTATTAGAAATTTTCACATCTGCTGATGATTTTGTAGCTTATAGTGAGAAAATGTCACAAGTTCAGTCTAGTTGGATAAAAATCATAGAATCTAGAATCTAATTTATACCAAAACAGGAAGACTCTGCATGTGCATAATACTCCTTTTTGCATAGTGCTTTTTATAATGTATTCCTGTCGATAAATACATCTTTGTAACATGCTTTTTGTAGAAGATTTTTTGTCCGAACATTTTCATATTCTATTTTCAGAGAGCAGTAAACTGGGCATCAGCCTATGATCCTCTTGATGCCCCACTACAGACAGAGGCTGGTGAATGTCCAACAATATCAGCAGGTCTGTTGGGTTTTATCCCTTAAAACGCCAAAAAGCAGACAACAAAATTTACATCTAGAAATTAAAAAAAAAAGTTTTTAACCAAGCAATTCAAATAAAAGATCATAAATGAGTAAAGACTAGATGACTAGATGACAAAATCAACAAAGTGGCATGTGCGCCAAGCAAAGACTCAGATCAGCCTAGGCATCTGCCCAGTCTGATCAGTCTTTGCTGTCAGCAGAGAGGTAACTTAGACCCTTAGCTACCTTTTAAGGGCACAGGTAAGACTGAATGGACTGGGCATATGCCCAGGCTGATCTGAGTCTTTGCGTGGTGCACATATACCACTTTGTTGGTTTTGTCCTATTGTGGCTCATTAAATGATTAAAAGATGGGAGGGCAAATAGGTCAGATCGAGACCAGGTGCTTTACCACAACAGAAACCCCACAGTATGCTACAAAGGAACCAACTTACAAGAATAAGGAAAGAATTTGCTTTATATTAGAAGGGAGAGAAATACATCCATATCAGAGTAATTTCTATTAGAGCTGTATCCATGTATCCTAAAGTGCATAAATATTGGGACACCTAAAAACCTTTGATGGTTTACTTACTTACTTACTTATTGATTTTCCATTTGAGACAAATGGAAAATCAATGGTTTTAGGCGTTCCAATACTTAAGCACATTAGGGTACGTTACTTGATCTTGATACAAATACGAGTTTTTCATGTGATTAGATATTCTGTAGTATTGAGTTATTTCCTCTTTCAGTTTCATACTTCCGTATATGATGTGACATATCAAATTCTTAAGATATTTAGTGATTTGATTATCTGTTATGTGTTATTTCCTGTTTCAGTTTCATACTTCTAGATATGATTGGACATATCAAATTCTCAAGATATTTGCTGATTTGATCTGATTGGCATTTGTATTGGTTATTTCCTGTTACGGTTTCATACTTCATGATAGGATGTGACATATTGAATTCTCAAGATATTTGCTGATCTGATATAATTGGTTTTTGTTGTTCTCATATGCAGCTTGCTCCTTTTTGATCTGAATCCCACTAAGAAAAAACATAGTATTAGACTTGAGGTGAAACATCTTATAAATTTTCTTATTTCTTCACTAAAATATGTTTTATGGGATCTCATTAACTTGGTGAGGTGAGATTATGCTAATGAGATGCAAAACCAGTTCTTGTTGAGAAGTAAATAATGGAAAAAAGGTTTAGTTTCATTCCTGAGAATTCTGTTTGATATGGCATCTGCTGAAACATGTCTGAAATATTTTGATAAAGTTTAATGATGACTTAAGTTATCATTGTCTAAGATTATGAGACCTGACTTAAGTCAGGTCTGTGAGATCTGACTTAAGTCAGGTCTCATAATCTCAGACAATGATATTAGATGTAAAGTTCTGTCAAATTGTATGAAGTACATGTAGTTGCTTTTTATTTTGCAGGTACTGATAGACATGAAAACACCAGCTACTGTGCCATGCAATCAATATTTACATATTTTACTGAAAAATATGACCAAAGAGACCCTGCAAAGAAACGTGTGAGCATGGGCGAACCACAAAATGCCCATTATCACAGACCGTCTTCCTCTGAATCACAGCATTTAATGAGTAGATCAAGAGGGGAGGGTGAAGAGTCAACTGAACAGCCTGTTTCACAGGCAACCAATCAGAATGCTGTAGGTGGGGAGGGTGCACAATCTAAAGAAGAACCTGTTAGCCAGACAGCCAGTCAGGAGGCTGCTAAAGAAATCAGTCAAAATACAGAAACAGTAACCAAAGAAGATGGTCAAGGTGACAGCATTAAGACTGAGAAAAGTGACAATAGTGAAGTTAAATTAGACATTGATAAAGAAGGGACAGATGAACAAGGTCCAGACTCAAAAGAGACCGCTGAGACAATAAATGAAGTGAAAGGAAAATCTGAATTATGAGCAGCTGATTTTTTACGTGAACATTGAAACCTTTCCATTTTTTACCTTCAAGGTGTATAGCTACACCTGCAAGCTTTTCTGAAAGGAGAATAACTTTAGTAACTTCTTGTTTGTTTTTTTGACAACAGTAACTTTTCTAAAGGGGCCTGATTTGCTCCTGGAAATAAGTGGTCTTCGTGGATTTCAGAATATGAATGTGCATGCTCTGAAGATACTGGATGCATGGAGATGATCAAGCAAGGATAATGAAATTGGGAATAAATTTGTATTCTGAGATTGTTGTTGAAAAAAAGATTTCAGGACACAGAAAATGATGTATTATGCATTAAAATCCATTCAGAAATAAATAAAAGAGTTTTGCCACTGTTAACTTCTCCGGTACCCTTTGGTACCTTTGATGTAAATGTCAATAAAAATTTCAGAAAATAAGGTCATCTGATTGCTGATTGTGGAGATGTGTATTGATTCAGTGCGTTTGAATGGGGAGGGTAGGGTCAAATAACTTACTTGCACCACAATGCACAGCTATAAGTAGCTGACATATTTATATAACATGAAAGAGGAGGGAATTCTGAATATGCGATTGGTTGGCCATTTAAGGCCGAGCTATTTTTAATGACATCGTTTGGAAAAGACCCAATGTTCAACCAGTCAGATCACCCAGAAAATGGGCTTTCTAATGAAAAATTTTAAGATATCTTGCAAGGTCATTCATTTGCATATCAGCTGACATGACTGACCAATGAAAATTCATTTACATGGGTACAAACAAAGCGCCATCATATTCAATGGATATGTTTCTATAGAAACTGAAATTGGTCAGTTTTGGATCAGTATTTTCCAATAAGCATGGGACCAAATGCAATATTTTTGGAATCTATCAGCAAATGGACTTTTTTTCTTATGTTGTATAATATTTTCATGGAAATTGTTACACATTTTTGCAAGATAAGGGGCTAAGAAATTGGCATGGTTTACATGCTGACACATAGCAGCAGCCATTATTGGAAATCCACTGACATTGTTAGCAACAGTAGTTGGCATATTTTAAAGCTGAAGAATAAATTCTCTAAGGACGTGGCTAAAATAAATGGTAAATATTCTAAAATTTCAAACACCAAAAATGTGGAGACATACAGTGAAGAACCAGATCAGCCTGCTCCTTTGCAATTCCACCAACTGTTTTCTTTTTCTGAGGGATGAGGTGTGCAAAATTTTAGAATGTATTCCTTAGTCGGTGTAAGCCAGTTACAGGTTGTTTTAATGGTATTTATTTTTCAATGTCATAGTCATTATTATTATATGCAGCTTTCCGCGTTTTTGGTGGCCTAATGTTTTTATATTCCGTAAGGTTATTTTTGTCATTTTATGTTTTCTGTGCCATAAGCTCACCAGAGCAAAAGTAGAGTAAGAGCTTTTATTGTCACCCTGGCATCAGGGTCTGTGTCTGCATGGGATGTTTTATTTTAAGTTTTTATGTTATTTGCAAGGCACTGTCAGGCGAGCTATCCTGTACCCTGACAGGTGATGCAGAGAGAGAGAGAGAAATAAATTGAGAATGGATAAATATTCTTTTAAATCTTTAATATCTGGTAACTTTATAGGTGTATGGGTACACAGCCTTGTTTTTCAGCCATTTTTACAAAGATGGACAATGTTCATGACTTTCTTTTTGCTTCCCTGGGTGACGAAATGGGCATCAAACAGGCAGCTACTCGCAGAAGAAAGAATTTTCACCTGTAGGAGCTCCCTTCAAGAGCTGATCCTTATTCAGAAGGGAGGCAAAAATGAAAATGGCTGAATTGCTTTCCTGTAGAAGTAGTCTTGTAAGGGTCTTCACTTCCTGTATAGTTATGGTAAATATGGCAATTTACATATAAGAGCAACAACAGGCATAGAGGATGTGTACTGCATACGCCAAAAGCAAAGACTCAGACTGAGCAGGTCCTTTGCTGTTCCCGCACACAGTATTTGGACCCTGAGGAATTTACTGGCTTTAGATGACAGCTCTAGCTAGTAAAGTGAACACTCAAACCAGTCCGTGAGTCCATTGGACTCACAGACTGGTTTGAGTGTTCACTTTTTTCACAGATAAGCTTCTCCACCTTTTGCATGTTGTGACCTAAGTATAGACTGCCACTATATTGATGCTGTTAGAGCTGGTGGCTTAGAAAACACACAGTCTGGTCAGTGCCTTCATTGTTCTCTGTATGAATGAAAAACAAACAAAAACAAATGGCAGGTGGATACTGCTTGGCTTTGCTGGCTGGTTTAAGCCTGTTGTTTATGGATATGCCATAAACTTATTTTCCCATTGGCCCTGGTAACTCTGTTGGCTAAAAGCTGGCCTGCTAAGCTAGCAGTCCAGGTCCAAATCCTGCTAGGGGCAGAATTCAACTGTAGACATGGCTTCATTGCACACAGCCTTTCATTGTTATCTTTCATCAAATCATTAGGACTGAAATACAGTTGAAAGGGACGTAGAACTACAAGTCTTCCATCTCTCTACATTTCCATGCACAGGCTGGTTTATCAGTATTTCTACATATGAGCCGTGACATGAGAAAACCAACAAAGTGGTTGTGTGGGCAGCGCAGACTCAGATCAGCCTGGACATTCGCCCAGTCTGATAAGAGTCTTCGCTGTCCTCATGGAGGTAGTTTAGACCCTTGGCTACCTTTCAAGTGCTTAGCAAAGATTCTGATCAGACTGGGCAAATGCCCAGGCTGATCTGAGTCTGCGCTGGGTGCACAACCACTTTGTTGGTTTTCCTGTGTCGTGGCTCAATTATGTTTATAGCCTGATAATATGCCATGCTTTAATGTATCTTACCAGTGGAAAATTTGCATGAGATGTTTCTTTGGCCATGACGCAGTTCTAACCCTAGCCTCGTTGTAGATCTGTATGGAACATTAAAAATCATTGTTTTGGTAAGTTGATTGTAATCTGCAGGTTCAGCATAACTGAGTATTTGTTCAATAAAGATATTCTTTTAATTGATTTGCATATATTATTTTGGATAAACTGCTTTATTTGAAAATTAATGTGCTCGCTATCAGGGGAAGCAGATCCAATGGAACCACGGAGGCATGACGAGGCTTGCCGAGCCAGTACGACATGTTTCTGGTTGAGCCTGATAAACTTGATATCAAAAGACACTTACATGGTTTTCTATTTATCATGCACCATTAGAAGATTTAAGGTTAAAAGAGACTCAAATGAAAAGCAGTTTTATTCAAACTTGCTGACGTTGCAAATGCGTTATGCCGTAAGTCGATGATGTCATTCAACCAATCAAAACTTGTTATCACGGCCAATGTCAGTATACAGCCAATCGTCTTAAAGCATGACCTGATAACTTTCGTGCAAGTGAAGTTCTGCAGTGACATGATATCACATTGTGTTATCATACACGTGTTATCAGGTGGAAATTTGCAGCAAATGCATGATAAAATTGATGGTTATAACTAAAGTCAGTTCAATTTCTGTCTGCTTGGGCTCACTTCTCTGTTTTTCTGCCACTTTCACAAAGGGAAACAAATTTTGTGACTTCCTGTGTGCTTTCCTGGGTGATGAAGTCTTCCCAAAAACGAGGTTTACTCATTCAACTCATAGGGAGCAAATTCTTTCCTGTAAACATTGACCCCACATTGGGAAGGTTTTTATGGGGATTCAAAAAATATGTAAGCATATTATTATTGTGTCGTTTTTATATATCGCTAATAAACAGCAATTGAAACAAGAACTTCTAAATTTCAAGAACTTCATCTTGTCACCTCTTTGTGACAAGGCCCAGCAGATAAGGTAATTATCTGCAGAATTGATACAATTCAGGTGTGTGATTGTTACTTAAGTGTATGAAATTATTCTTAAGCATGATTTTAAGGCCACATGGTAAATAGTCTGGGTTCTTTTGTTCATTTTTAGCATGCCCATGCGAAGCAAAGTCATGATATTTGGTCTGCACTTGCATCTGGGCAAAAGCATCTGAGTGTAACCAACCATGTAGGACAGTGACCTACTTTTATAGGCTTCACTGATTAAGATATTTCTCAGTCCATATATAGGTTACAGTCATGATACTTAGCACACACTTATATACTTAGTACATTTAAAAACGCAACATATTTGGTTTTTCATTTTTGCATAATGGATAATATTTGGACCAAGAATAGTATTTAAATGTATGTCAGACAACTGTACGAGGGTCATCCAAAAAGTTCTGTCACTGGCTTATATCTCGAAAACGAAAAGTGCTATTCACCTAAAATAAAAACCATTCAGAAACCCTATTTTTTATCACATAGCTGTAAAAAACTGATTATTGTATCAATGACATAACATTCACAATCTGCTTCAAAAGAAGGGTACCCTCACCCTACTGGCAAATTAGTAGATGCAACTCCGGCAATAATCAATGCAGGGATGTCTATTATTGCTGCCCGGTGCCTACGATATCTCAGGTGCTAATAAACACAACGAAAAAATCTCCAAGTGATTCTGTCCATTTTAAAGAGTTTACAGCATTTCGTAACCTTAACTTTATGCAAACAACGCCATAGGAAAATCGACTAGGTCATGTTCTAAGTTCAAAAGCTTCATAAACGTAAAAAAAATTAAATTCTGAAGGATATCTTTACTGCAGTAGATCATGACAATGTGTTCTCAATCAAAATTTTTCAGAAAAGATCCCTAAAATGAAGGCACAGTGGGTCCTTGAAAATCACCTGACTGTGTATTTCACCATATTTCATATATCAATATTTTACATCGCATATAATTGACAGAAGTCGCTGATTTTTATGTAGTGTCCCACAAAATGCAACAGACAGCAAACCCTGAAAATTTCAGAATCCTGCGATATGTAATTGACGAGATATGCAGCATGAAGCAAGCCAGCAGAAAAACAAAAATCGTGAAAATAGGCCAGTGTCAAATATAAGGTTTGTATCTGAGCTTATAACTAAACCAGCTGGCATGTTTTCACCATTTACCTGATATCAGTATAAAGATAAATGATTTTTCTTTTGATTGTTGCAAACCGTGGTAGGCTATCACGTCTTTGAGCAAAGTTATGAGTCCAGTGACAGAACTTTTTGGACGATCCTCGTATCTTTATGTTTTGGCATAAAATCTCCTCACATGCAGCTGTATTGCAGCGGATAATCACTCAAGTATGAAAATCAGGATTTGCTCATGCGCGTACCATGTAAACACTTAAAAACGTTTGGTCAACGCTGCTGGGTAGTTTGTAGATCAGCATTTAAGAAAAACAACCAGTAACAAACAAATTGCCACAAACAAATCGTTTTTGCATGATTTACGCTGAAAGAAAATTCACCTCCAGATTTCCAGCTCATAAAGTCTCAAACTTAGAGCAAATGGGATTGTTAAGATGCCATCTGGCCACGATTTTCAGACAATATGTGTCCTTTCTACTGACCAGTACCCTTAAAGATTGATAAAGACCAGCTCAGTAAAGAGAATGCCTCCAAAGACAAGACAGATCACTCATTGTCATTTCTCTCAACTCATGGACTTTCGACAAGCTGATGTACTCTAGCGGACATTTGGAACCCATGCGAATGTTTCTCTTTGTTGTGCGGAAAGAAATTCAGAGAAATTAAAAAGTTTAAGGAGATTTTAACTTTTACGCTCTTTACGAAAAAATGGTGATGCATTTCTTTTTACGGGCGGTATACAACTGCAATATTGGCGTTCAACGTTTTGAAGAGAAAGATAGTAAACAACCTCACTTGCCACTTTCTCTTTCTGACACCAAATGACATCATTGTGCCAGAATGACCAACTTTGCCATTTGACTGGCAATCAAAATAACATGTCTTAGATGAACAGAAACAGGGAGCCTTTTTGGGGTACACTAAATCATCTTCGAATATTGCAAAGGCTCAGATAAAGGATTTATCCAGAAATGGAACAATTTTCCACAGCATTTGATGAAAACAAATCAGTAAATGCGAGGAAGCGAGGCCCATGCATTACGATTTTCATCTTGTGAATTTTGATTTTAGGGGTAACGCTCCACAATGAATGTAAACTTAATGGAATACAAAATAAACTGCCATGAAATTTAATACTGTGACGGAAAAGATGTCAATCTAAATATCTTATGAGTTTCAAATGTTTGTCTTAAAAAATCTAAAAGTTATTTCCAAAAAACTAAGTGTTGCGTTTTTAAATGTACTGAGTATATATTGGACAAAATCATTTCAGCAGCATCATCCCTGTATGGATTTGACCTATATTTTTTGCTTCATTGACTTTAGGATACTCTTCACTGATTGTATTATATATCTCGGTCTCCATATAGGTTAGGGTCATGATACTTAGCACATACTTACATATGGACAAGATCATCCCACTACCACTATCCATTAATGGAGTTGGAGTATATTTTCGCTTCATTGACTCTGTGGTATGCTTCACTGACTTCGTGATGTTTCTCAGTCCCTATATGAGTTAGAGCCATGATACTTGGCACACACCTATATGGACAGTATCATTTTAACACAATTATCCGTGTAAGGATTCGACATATTTTTGCTTCATTGACTTTATGACACACTTCACTGACTTTATGATATTTCCCAGTCCATTTTTGTCGCACCTGCTTTAGCAAGGTGCGATATAGGCGTCCGGTTTTCCGTCTGTCCGTCCGTCCGTCCTTCCGTTCACAATTTTCGTCGACCCTAGCATTTTAGTCCATTCAAAAGACTTATTCTCTGAAATCACTGCACCCATGGTTTTCAAATTTCACATGCAGCATGATCAGACAGCAGGGCTTCACGATGGTAAAATTCAGGTGGGTTGAGAATCCAAGATGGCCGCCATTACTAAAAATAGCAAAACCAATAAAATCAACTTTTTCTCCAGAACCACTTGCTATATTTGGCTGAAATTTTGTATGAAGCATAAGTCGGACCTTGGTATTCAGAATTATCAAAATGTAAAAAATCTGTAGCGGAATTAGGTCACAGTGACCTTACGTCGACCCTAGAATAATTTACGTCGACCCTAGCATTTAAGTCCACTCAAATGACTTTTTCTCTGAAATCACTGCATCCATGGTTCTCAAATTTCACATGCAGCATGATCAGACTGCAGGGCTTCAGAATGGTAAAATTCACACGGGTCAAGAATCCAAGATGGTCACCGTTACTAAAAATAGCAAAACCAATAAAATCAAGTTTTTCTCCAAAACCACTTTGTATATTAGGCTGAAATTTGTATGAAGCATAAGTGGGACCATGGTACATGTATTTCTGTATTTTCAAAATGAAAAAAATCTGTAGTGGAATTAGGTCACAGTGACCTTACGTCAACCCTAGAATAATTTATGTCGACCCTAGCATTTAAGTCCATTCAAATGACTTATTCTCTGAAACCACTGCATCCATGGTTCTCAAATTTCACATGCAGCATGATCAGACTGCAGGGCTTCAGAATGATAAAAGTCGAGAATGGTCGAGAATCCAAGATGGTCGCCGTTACTAAAAATAGCAAAACCAGTAAAATCAACTTTTTTCTCCAGAACCACTTGGTATATTCATGGAATTCCTAATGTGAAGGCACACAGCAGGTGCGACATAGCCTTCCGCGGAATTCTTGTTGAGTTAGAGCCATGAAACTTGGCACACACTTAAATATGGACAAGAACACTTCAGCATAGCCATTCTTGTATGGAATTTGACCTATAATTTATGCTTCACTGACTTGATCATATTTCTCAGTCCCTATATGGATGGCAGTCATTATACTTTACACTCACATACATTTGAACAAGAGCCTTTCAACAGCACCATCTCTGTGAGAGTCAAGCACCTGCAAGGCATGCTTTGTTGTCATCTGACAATTCTTGTTTATGATAAATTTATGAAATGATATGAATTAGTTAATCTCTTAACACCAAAACTTGCAAAATGTCAAACTCTTACAACTAGATTAAGGTGAATGGATATGCCTACATGTTTTTTCTGCCATTTTTTCAAAGGGAATTAACAGCTTTTCATTGTTACTTTCTCTTGTTAAGCTTTTCCCAGAGAGAAGTCTACTCTTAACCTTATTGCACTCAGAACAGCCAAAACTCCATAGAGTTTTGGCTGTTCTGAGTGCAATAGGGTTAAGAAAGAAGTTCTCCTTGAGGAGAAAAAAATCTCCTTGAAGACTTGACTCCTGCCGCACTTAGAAGGGAGACAAAAATGAAACTGGCAGAGTTGCTTCTCCTGAATTAGGTTTACCCATTCACCTTAAGAATTTAATATGTGAAGTTAGCACAGTCACATAGGCTGCCCCAGGCCACGTAGTGCAATTGGTAGGGCACCTGACTCATAAATCAGAGGTCCTGGGTTCAATACCCGGTCTGACCACATACTTTTGTTACTCCCTCCGCTGATTCAAGAAGGGCAGTTGTCAGTTACTGGCGAAAGTATGTGCACTTAGTACTGGTTAACTGCTTAGGAGGTCTAAGCCTGCCCAGGAATAGTGTGGTTAGGTTAACTGACCATCCCAACATGACCATAGCTGTTTACTGTGGACGTAAAGCAACAAATCACCCTATGTAAATATTGGGACACGTTTGCCATTCTATCAACAGTTTTTGATGCATAGCCAGATATAAAAATCAACTTTCAGAAACTTACGAACTACTTGTCAAGATGTCACGAAACCTAGGGTCAGAACAATATGAGCTGCGACACAAGAAAAACAACAAAGTGGCATGAGCACCATGCCAAGACTCAGATCAACCTGGGCATCTGCCCAGTCTGATCAGAGTTTTTGCTGTAAGGATGGAGGTAGCTTAGACTCTTAGCTACCCTTTAAGAGCAGGCTGATCTGAGTCTTTGCTTGGTGTACATGCCACTTTGTTGATTTTGTCTTGTAGCGGCTCATATGTATCATTCATAATCATGGGCATTTGTTTAAGTAAATTTGCTGCTCCTTAATGTTTTCTTTCGTCTCTTCCCGATAAATTGTTATTTTGAGAACTGCAAAGGAATCCCCACTTCAGGAAGTGTGTGCGATTTCATTATACATGTGTTTGTGTGAGGTATTAGATGGGGGCATACCCTTAAAGTAGATAGTGCAAATTCTGTCTGTAAGAGTAGCCCATTATGAAAGGGGAGGAAAAACAAGTTCTATGTCAGAGCTATCAACCTTTGACATGTTTCAAGACACTCAGGATTTAGAATAAGAAAACAGAATGCAGTAAAGTTGTTAAATATACTTTGCATTTTATTTACATCACATTCAACTAATATATTTATCTATGACTTATATACTTGTAGTATTTCATATTTTTTTTAGCATTTTCACTTTTTGCAAATACAATATGTCCTGCATATTGCACAGTGTTCACCTATTATTGCCTAGCACCCAGTCATGGCAAATTATTTAGACCCAGATCAGTTGCCACAAATTTATATGACTCCGCATTCACTACATGAAGTTTCATATGAAATATATACCGTATTAATCCTTTTAATCGCTCCAGGGGCATTTACCAAAGGGGGTGTTATTTAGAGCATAATGTGAAGTAATTCAGCCACTGCCAAAATGTCTCTTTTAAACTTTTAATGCAAACAGGTATTCTTTTAGAGGAAGCGGCTGTACAAATTTTGCCTCCATGCCCAGTTGGGGTCAACTATTAAAGAAGAGACCCTAGTTCAAAGAGAAGCTAACAGGAATTCATGCAAGTTAATATAAAACTTTTCGAAAAAGAGGTGGGGGGGGGGGGTTGTTTAGTGAAGTGGGGGCATTTATTAGGATTATTACAGTATGTAATTGAAATCAAATCAGACACCCCCTAATACTGAAAATGGGTCGTCCAAACTATGGTAGAAGAGTCCACTTGACATTAATGGGTTAACTGCTGGTTTCATAAATTCAGATCTTCTAAATCTGAATATAAAATAGTTCTATAGTATCTCAGACTGATGATGTGTTTTACACAGACGTGACCGACCCTGATCAGATTGCTTTGCTTCTCAGAAGACTTCTGGCATTTATATTTTCCATTCAAGCCCTTGAAGAAGTATACTCTATATTAGTCCTGCTTTCAAAGGTTACAGACTAGTTTTTTATGGAAAAGGGCAAAGAATTACAAGGCTCATAAGTGACCAACAACCAAATCTTCTGCTGCTCCATTTCTCCAATTAATAAACTTTTTCTAAATCATTTTCAACCTCTCCAACCATTGTCACTGCCTGAAAGATACAAAATACTATTAGAATTACATGTATTGTATATTATTGTATACAGTTTCTGAATGACTGTCTCTGAGTTTATGGCCTAAATGCCATACCCGTTCCATCATACTTCAAACAGCTCACCAGATATACTCGTCACATGCATCCTCTTTCTTTCAGAAAGATCTATACATCTGTCTGTTATTATCAATACTCATTGTTCCCCATGACTACTGTTCTTTGGAACAGATTACCAGCTGATCTCGTCCAGGTGTCAAATCTTGGCTCCTTTAAATTAGAAGTCAGTTAGCAGAGTCATTCCCATCCTTAAGTGCATGTACGGATTTTATCCTGATTTTAAACTCTTCTTACTAACACTAACCCTATCATCTTTATACACCACATGTGTGGTCACAAAAATCCAAATAATTCTGTGAGAGGGTTATGGATAATTGATAGATATATGGAAAATTTTTCTTTCTCTTAATATTTGTTATAACTATGTTAATATCTTATTCATATCATACCTAATTATTGGACAAAGTGCCACAACAAACTGTAATTCATGGAGGAGCAGCCCTTATATGCAGACCACAAGATTTAGCAAGTATCTGAATTAGATACACACAGGTAATGGCAGGTAAATAGTGTTCTGGCCTGATAATGAAAATTCAAACTCATATACTAATCTTATGCATTTCACCGAGATTTTTTTGATTCCAGTGTGTATTTACTTTTTAACTAATTTTTCATATTTGAATGCTAAAAGCAAGTCTTGTTCAGTATTTTTGAACTCTATTCAGTATTTAATTTTGGGCACACACTCTGTTGTGCATGAAAGAAGCTTTGTAACTCGTGAAGGTTAAAGAGTTTTATGACCCTGTCATATACATACACATGTGGGATGTTAAAACAGTTTTCTAAAATTGATACATACATGTCTTAGTAGCTCTGATCTTGGCATATGCAAAAAATGAGAAGACTGGAAGTTAGTTAGGTGTCTGACCTTTCCATGATGCAGACCTTGAGAAATATTTTTTTTCTAACAAATGACTTGAAAGTTAACTAGTGCGCCAGAACCATGACCTTGACACATGCACATATTAGAATTTGAATAAAGTTCTGACCATGTCATATGCAAACCAAGGAAGCTAAACTTTACCCATACCCATCTTGGAAGTTAAATGGGTTTGGTCACATTGACCAATTCAAATCATGAAAGTTGAATTATATTTTGGCCTTGTTAAAGGTAAACCATGGAAGTAAGTAAGTGCTCTTGACCCACATCTGCGAACAAAGAAAGACAGTTTTATGGCCGTTCCATATGCAAATGTTGGAAGTTAAACAGTTTTCTGACTGACACAAAAACATCTTGGAATAGGCCTGCCTTTAGTTATGTAAACAATGGAATGTATACAGTTTTCCAAAGCTGATATAAGTGAATCTGGGAAATTGAATAATTCTCTGGTTTTGCCATTAGAGGGTCATGGGAGTTAAACTGTATTCTGACCTTGACATATGCCGAGCATTGAAGTTAGAAAAAGGCCAAACAATGACCTTGACATGTGCAAACATGTAAGTTAGAAAGTATTCTGACTTTGTCATATACAAAAGATGAAAATTAAATAGAAGGCTAAACTTATCATTTGCTAACCATTGAAGTCAAATGGCCTCATTTTGTAATCTGTAAAACATTTTCTGACCTTGTTATATATAAACCGTTAAAGTAAAACAGTTTTCTTACCCTATATAGTATTCTCAGCTTGTCACGTGAATCAGAATCAGCAAACGTGCTTTGATTTTGACATTTGCATATCACTGAACTTAAATGGGGGTTTGACGTTGCTGGGTGCAACTCACGAAAGTTAAATAGTTTTATGACCTTTTGTGACTCTTGTATTAATTGCTATCATAATTGCCAAACCGTTTTTGTATAATATAACAGGGAGATTTCTAAATTTTCGTGTCCTTCCCATACATATGTAAGAATATGACTTATACCTTTCTTATTATTTGAGTTAAACATATATTTCTAACTGTGGACATGCTCAAAATGCTATGGTAACGGGTACCCGGGTACCTGCGGGTAATACCAATTAACTCAGGTACCCGGGTACAAAATCTCTACCCGTCCCAGCCCTAATGCATACACATTTGGGATGTTCAACAGTTTTCTAAAATCGGTGCTTTGCTAACAATGAATGTTAAATAGTTTTCTGACCTTCCCTTGATGCAAACCTTGGAAGATAATAAGTTTTCTGATAAAGACTATCAACTTGTGCTCCTGTATCATGGCAATTAAAAAGTTGCTGACCTTGACACATACACATCTTAGAAGTTAAATAGAGTTTGATCTGACCATGTCATATGCATATTAAGGAAGTTAAGATTTACCCATACGCATATAGAAGCTAAATATAGGGTTTGGTCTGACCATGTCATACATGCAAACCAAGGAAGTTACATTTTACCCTAACGCATATAGAAGCTAAATATATAGGGTTTGATCATTAACCTAAATTCAAATCTTGTAAATTATATTGCATTTTGGCCTTCTTATCGGTAAACCATGAATGTTAATTTGTAGTACAATTGACCCCACATCTGCAACCAAGAAAGACTGTTTTATGGCCGTTCATATGCAAAAGTTGGAAGTTAAACAGTTTTGTGACTTTTACACATACAAATCTTGGAAATTCTTTTACTTCAGTTATGTAAACAATGGAAGGTATACAATTTTCCAAAGCTGATATAAGTGTATTTGGGAAATTTAATAATGCTCGTATTTTGCCATTGGAAAGATAATGTGAGTTAAATTGTATGATGTCCTTGACATATTCAACCATTGAAATAAGAAATAGGCCTGGCCTTGTCATGTACAAACAATGACCTTGACATATGCAAACATGTAAGTTAGAAAATATTCTGACCTTGTCGTGTACATTTATATGAAATATGAAAATTAAATTGAAGGCTAAACTTATCATTTGCTAACCATTGAAGTCAAATGGTCCCATTTTGTAATCTGTAAAACATTTTCTAAGTTATATTAAACCAGTTTTCTTACCCTATCGTATATAAATAATGAAAAATGATAGTATTCTCAGAATACGAATCAGAATCAGCAAACGTGCTTTGATTTTGACATTTGCATATCACTGAACTTAAATGGGGGTTTGACGTTGCTGTATGCAACTCACGAAAGTTAAATAGTTTTATGACCTCGTCATATGCATACACATTTGGGATGTTCAATAGTTTCTAAAATCAGTGATTTGCAAGCAATACATGTTAAATAGTTTTCTGACCTTTCCTTAATGCAAACCTTTGAAGATAATAAGTTTTCTGACAATGACTATCAACTTGTGCTCCTGCATCATGGCAATTAAAAAGTTGCTGACCTTGACACATACACATCTTAGAAGTTAAATAGAGTTTGATCTGACCATGCCATATGCAAATTAAGGAAGTTAAGTTTTACCCATGCGCATATAGAAGCTAAATACAGTGGAACTTCATTTGCTTGAACAGGCTTGGGACCGTGAAAATTAGTTCCAGCCAAGGGTAGTTCTAGCCGGTATACGACAAAACATAGAAGGACAAAAGAGAGAAGCAACACTTAATAGATAAGTTTGAAGATTTGAAGATTTTATTAAAGACCAAGACCTCTAGCCGAGGTATAGGTCCAAAAGCACTTTAACACATAACAAATAACATCAAAAACATTTTGAAGAAAGCTTCAAAACAGACTAGCATATTGAATGACGACAATCAGAGACCGCACAGCTCCAGATAAGGGGCGGGGTTTGAGAAGCGTTTAACATTACCTAAGGAAAACATTGAATTGATCCCTCATCAGTACCACTCAAACTAGCTGACTCAGATGTGGTAATCTGAAGTGACAACACAGGATTCTATGCAGCAATATGTCACCCACCCCTATCCTGAGCAATGATGCCATATGAATTATAAATCAAACCTCCTGATAATGATTTAAATGTAATAGAACCCTGAGACTATTTACTGATAAACAAGGGACAAGTCTCCATAAAAACACAGGCAATGACCCCTCATTAGAGCCAATCCGTCAGGATAGCTCCAAAGAGGGGCCACAACATGTTCTGCTGGAGAACAACAAACCCATCAGCCAACATCTCCAACCCCGAGTGTAACACATGTATGCACTAAAGAAAAACTTGAAACAAGCAAGGCGACTCCGCCAGTACCAGTAAGACAGGCCCCAACGGAGCCGCCTCTCCCTACTATATAGCATACGATAAATGTGACACTCAATTTCCGGAATATATGTATTATCAGGAGCTTTGTACTGGTTCACTTATGAATTGAATGTTAACTAATTATAGATAAACTGACGCAAGTTACCAGTAACCATGAATTATCTTAAAGGTATTGAGTATTTCCTTACAAAATTTGCCTAGCTTAAATAATGCAGGTAAATCTTTACTATTCATAATACTTTCGAAAATGACAGTGTTCGGACGATTGGACACAGCTCTGGGAAGATACATTCTTCTTTGCTCCCCAAAGTAAGTGCATTCCTATAAATAATGATACTCATCACCAAGTTTGCTCAGTCTACAAAGTTCACAAATTCTATCGTCCCTTTCAACCCCCCAAAACCTACCAATTTCAATAGGTAATTTATGATTTAAACACCTGAAATGACAAATTGCGGAAGCCAAGTCATCAGGCAACAAATCGAAGTATTGCTCAAAAACTAATTCAGACTTAAATATTATATAATTCAAGCATTTAGAAGTAGTAAAAACTGACTCACTCCATTCATGTTTGAATTTTTCAATGAGTTTCAACTTAACTGATTTAGAAATGCTTAGAAGTACATTATCTTGAGACTGCCAAACAATATCATTACCACTTGAAATAAGACTATCTTTTATACTTAACAACCACTTTGAATGAAAGAAGTCTCCCTGATGCATAGCAAGTAAAATCTTGTACAACCTGAAAGACACCTTGTCTTGCTTTCCATTGACAATACGTTGCCAAAAACCCACCATTCTAGATTTAGACAAAATATTAATAGGGTACCTTCCAAGTTCACCATACAACATAACATTAGGGGTTGTCCTTTTAACATTCAAAATAGTTTTATAAAAGTTTTATAAAATTGAGTACATAATCTTTCGAGAATTTCCGAATTCTCAAAACCAGTGACTTCAGATCCATACAGTAATATTGGTACAACCATACTGTCAAACAGCTGCAACTGTAAATCTACTGGCAGCTGTAACTTACGAGATTTCCTTAAAATAGAAAACATGGCTTTCCTAGCCTGATCCACCAGTCTTAAATTGTTCTTTATAAAACGACCATTGTATGAAAACAGAGTTCCCAAATATACAAAACTATCATCTATATCTAGATCCTGTCCATTATATGTAAATACAAAATTGTGATCAAATTTTTTATTACTAAATATTGTGATTTTAGTTTTGGCTGGATTAACTTGTAAATCCCAAGACGTACAATAAAGATACATAGCATTTAATGCTGATTGTAGTTCTTCTTTGGATTCAGCAAAGATTACTGTGTCATCAGCATAGAGCAAAATATAAAGCTTAAAAAACACTTCTATTTCATCATTACCAAGCAAAATTTGGGACATTTCTGAAATATTAACCAGACCAGTGTAAGCATGTGAAATGAATTCAGACAAGTCATTCAGAAACAGAGAGAATAAGATCGGGGAAAGGTTCTCTCCCTGTCGTACCCCAATATTACTTACAAATGACTCTGATTTCATGTGGCCAGCTCTCACACAAGATTTAGCATTAGCATATAAGCTGTGAATAATTTTGAACATTTTACCATCAATATTATGATTTAATAATTTCTGCCACAAGTAACTCCTGTTTACTGAGTCAAAGGCTTTTTTATAGTCAATGAAAGCGCAAAAGAGCTTTCTTCCCCTAAACAGATATAAATCTATCAAGCATTTTAAGTTGAAAATATGGTCAGTTGTACCATAATTTTTACGAAATCCAGCCTGTTCCTCACAAAGCAAATTCATATTTTCCAAATATTTATTTAACCTATTATTCAATACTGCAGTAAATAACTTCCCAAAACAACAAGATGGTAATTCCTCGATAGTTATCAGGGTTAGCTCTATCCCCCTTATTTTTATATATAGGTGAGATCATACCTTGAGACCATTCATCAGGGATAATACCCGAGGTAAAAACAAGGTTAAAAAACTTTGTAAAAGCTGTTAACATTTTGGCTTTTGAATATTTCAGAAATTCATTCAAAATTAAATCTGAGGAGCAAGCCTTGTTGAGTTTCAGATGATTTAAGCAAATCAAAACCTCCTCTTCAGAAATTTCTGAATTAAGCTCAAAGTTATGCTCACTCACTTTTGAAGGGTCTACTTCAAACACTGAATCCGCATTTTCAGAACTATTTAAATTTAATTTCTTAAAATGTTCTGCAAAGGATTCAAGGGATACTTTCTGCACTACTTCAGATTTTGAGTTATCTGCCTTATTCAATAAATTCCAATAAGACTTAGGATCTGAGTGCTTAAGTGAGCGTAACTTTTTAATAAAATCCTTCTTATACAAATTAAATTGTTTGTTTATACATTTCTTATAGGCTTTACTGGCATTATGCACAAATCTATAGTTTTCAACAGTATTGACCCTGTGTCTTAAATTTTTGGCTCTCTTATACTGACGCCTTAAATTCTCACACTCATGATTAAACCATGGACGTTTAACAGGTTTTATGCCCCGTCTAACATTTTGCTTGGGAGGGCTTAATCTAGACTCTTTAATAAATCCAACTTCATTAGCTGCTTCGATCATAATTGATGAACATTCCGCGTTCAGGGCATTTATATCAAGTGCAGATACCTTGCCAGTGTTCAGCGCACAAATTTTACTTATAAACGAGGCTATTTTGTCTGAGTTTAGGCGCTCAACAAAGATGGGGGCCTCTGCCTTGTTCCACTTAGGTCTAGTCACAGTTGTGGGACCATGATTAAAGTCTTGGTTTATTTCTATCTCATTACAAACAAGTGAAAAATGAATCCCACTGTGAGCATCACTGATCATAGGATCAAAAGGTAACACTTGAAATTCCGAAATATACGGGAACAAAAATGGTGACAAGATCACATAATCTACAACTGAAGTACCTTTACATGTTTTACTTCCCAGAAACTTATCCCGACCCAACCTGCCGTTTGCAATGTATATATCATATGTTTTACACAGTTCTAATAGACGTTTGCCATAATTGTTCATGTTCGACATGTCAGAATTGTGTCTTACTTTTGGAAATCCCAACTGTTCTAAAGCACAAGTACCCAAATTTTCATCTAAAGCGTTTCTCAAGTCAAGTGCCTGTTGTATATTATCATCAATAGTAATAAAGTCATATTCATTTCCAGTATGCGCATTGAAATCTCCTAAAAGGCAACGCATACAGTTTTCAGAGGTAAAATTCAGAATGTCATTTTCCAGTGACTCAAAACACTCAATACTACTATAGCTACTTCCTTCAGGTGCAAATTATGCAACACAAAAAAGAATGTCATATGAAAAATGGTTTAGCAAAGTGAACCAGTAAAAATGATCACCCTCATTTGTTAATATTTTAACACTGTCAAATAAATGTTCATTCACCAATATGGCAATTCCCCCTGACCATACTCTTGAATTATTCCTAATCATTAAAGGTAAACATTTAAAACCTTCCAAATTAAGTGAGTCATATGCATCAAAGTGAGTTTCTTGTATACACACTATGTCATACTTCAGAAAAGTTTCTTCAGATTCAGGATTCTTCAGTTTACTACCTAAACCACCAGTATTTAGCGAAAGTATCTTAATTTCAGAATACATCAGTGTATCTTGGGAACTATGAGACAAGTCCTGAGAGTACACCACAGTTTCTTGGGAACTATGAGACAAGTCCTGAAAATGAGTACTACTAACCGATGAATAAACACTATTGTTCAATGCAACACTGACAGTAACCTGAGAATTTGAAAGGTCATCGTTAACATCAATATATGAGTAGCTTGAATCATGATTATTAAATGAATTAACATTAAAATCAATGTGTTGATTAAAACATGAACTAGAACTGAAACATATAAATTGATTTAAAACAACTCTGGGAATGCCATTGGGAGGATATGGATACTCGCTTTCGCATCCATCCTAAACGTCCTGATAACCAAACTGGACAATGTCACCCTCTTCGATGTCTATCCCGACCCTAAATAAGTCGTCAGGGTTCTCCACAGCCACCTTTTTCCCAGATCCCTTGTCCTCCTTAAGGGTAACCTGAATTTTTCCCTCTGATGACCTCACCCGCTCAATATTAGCACTACCCTTGATGAACCGAAACAATTTAGACCTTTGTACAGTTAGATCCTCCTGAACGTAAACCCCTTTAAAGGGACAGTCAGCACTGTTTAAAGGGCCCTTTTTAGCATACAGAATGCGATTTCGCAGGTGACGATTGTTAAGCCTCACAATGACGTGTTTCTGAGGAGATCTAGAAGGCAAATGATGAATGATATTTATGTCAGTTTCATTCAATTCAACACCCAATACTCGAGCCGTTTCTATGAATTTTGGTCTCAGTTCTGCATCATCACAAGTGGGAAAGTTGGAGAGCCTGAGATTATCCCTACGAGTGTACTGTTTCAGTTTTTCATGAGCATACGACAGTAATCTAATATTTCTCTTATTTTTGTCAATATTCTGCTTTATGGAACTAAGTCAAAACATAGACAGGACATTGAATAGATCGACAAATAATAGAACGACCAATAATAGAACAATAAGTGTGAAAACAATCACTTGACCGCTCGGCAATGCTATGCGTCATTGAACATTCGCTCCGATCATGGCTATCGATCAATAAGGGGACAATAATTACAGTTAAAGACAGGGATGGTACTATATAAGGAGGATTAACTTCCACAGTGTCATTCTGTCTCTTGATCTCATAGTGTCAACACCTCCAGTTAGCCAATAAAATCACCATAAGTGTTATTTCTGGTCCACTGATTGGTTGACTAAATTTTCACACCTTCACCTGTACAGGTAACATTGCTATGTACTGGGAACCAGACCCCCCGGCAGAGAAGTCCTGTCTTTAAGCACCAGATTAACCTGGTTAATTTTCGATGAAAACGTTATTGGACAGTATTTCAGTGCTGATACGGGTACTGAACTACTGATGCATTGCGCCCTTTTCGAACCTCCATTTCCTCCGTCTATTTGGTCGGTGCATGAGAGAACTAGGGAGCAGCCTAGGACCACAAATTTTCTGGAAGGTTGGCACCGACGCATTAGTTTGATTCTGGGACAGGCACATCCAAATAGGGAGAGCAGTCCAGTACTGAACTGAGGAAACAAGCTCTGCTTCTTGGGGAATCTTTGTGAAAAAAATCTGGCAAAGCAGTAAGTCGTGAGAAACGACTCCAGAAAGTTGTGTCTGAGTTCCAGATGAGAACAAATAACGAAATTAAAAAAATATATAAAAAGTTATTGTTGTCGTAAAATGGTTGTAAATAAAATTTTCGATGTTTCCGATTTTTTTCGATGTAATTTCGATGATATTTCGATCATTTTTCGAGCTTTTTTTCCATGTTTAGTCTTTCTATGTATTGTCTTTTCTATGTTCTGGCTTTTCTCTGTTTTGTCATTCTATGTTTCGTCATAGACCCGTTCTAGCCATCCAGGGTTAGTTTCCATATAAAGTGACCTCTAGGGACCAAGAAAAGAGTTCTAGCCAGGCAGGATGATCAAGCCATCAGAGTTCAAGCCATTGAAGTTCTACTGTATAGGGTTTGGTCTGACCATGTCATATATGCAAACTAAGGAAGTTACATTTTACCCTAATGCATATAGAAGCTAAATATATAGGGTTTGGTCATTAACTAATTCAAATCATGTAAGTTATATTGTGTTTTGGCCTTCTTAACGATGAACCATAAAAGTTAATTCATAGTACAATTGACCCCACATCTGCAATCAAGAAAGGCTGTTTTATGCCCGTTCTATATGCAAAAGTTGGAAGTTAAATAGTTTTTTGACTTTTACACATACAAATCTTGGAAATTCTTTTACTTCAGTTATGTAAACAATGGAAGGTATACAATTTTCCAAAGCTAATATAAGTGTATCTGGGAAATTTAATAATGCTCGTATTTTGCCATTGGAAAGATAATGTGAGTTAAATTGTATGATGTCCTTGACATATTCAACCATTGAAATAAGAAAGAAGCCTGACCTTGACATATGCAAACCATTGCCTTGACATATGCAAACATGTAAGTTAGAAAATATTCTGACCTTGTCATATACAAAAGATGAAAATTAAATTGAAGGCTAAACTTATCATTTGCTAACCATTGAAGTCAAATGGTCTCCTTTTGTAATCTGTAAAACATTTTCTAACTGTAGGTTATATAGAAACCATGAAAGAAAACCAGTTTTCTTACCCTATCGTATGTAAATAATGAAAATTGATAGTATTCTCAGCTTGTCATATGAATCAGAATCAGAAAAAGTGCTTGATTTTGACATTTGCATGTCACTGAACTTAAATGGGAGTTCGACGTTGCTGTATGCAAATCACAAAAGTTAAATAGTTTATGACCCTGTCATATGCATACATATTTGGGATGTTCAACAGCTTTCTAAAATCGGTGCTTTGCTAACAATGAATGTTAAATAGTTTTCTGACCTTCCCTTGATGCAAACCTTGGAAGATAATAAGTTTTCTGACAATGACTATCAACTTGTGCTCCTGTATCATGGCAATGCAAAAGTTTCTGACCTTGACACATACACATCTTAGAAGTTAAATTGAGTATGACCATGTCATATGCAAATTAAGGAAGTTAAGTTTTACCCATATGCATATAGAAGCTAAATATAGGGTTTAGTCTGACCGTGTCATATATGCAAACCAAGGAAGTTACAATTTACCCTTACACATATAGCAGCTAAATATATAGGGTTTGATCATTAACCAATTCAAATCATTTAAGTGATATATTCTAATGGATAGCCCATAAAAGTTAATTAGTACTCACGACCCCACATTAGCAACCAAGAAACAGAGTTTTATGGCCGTTCCATATGCAAAAGTTGGAAGTTAAACGGTTTTCTGTCTTTGACACATACAAATCTTGGAAATGGTCTGACCTTACAGTTATGTAAACAATGGAAGATATACAGTTTTCCAAAGCTGAAAAAATGTTTCTGGGAAATTGAATACGGTAATGCTGGTATTTTGCCATTGAATGATCATTGGAGTTAAATTGTATGACATATGCAAAGGCCTAACCTTGTTATGTACAAACAATGACCTTGACATATGCAAACATGTAAGTTAGAAAATATTCTGACCTTGCCATATACAAAAGATTAAAATTAGATAGAAAGCTAAACCTATCATTTGCTAACCATTGAAGTCAAATGGTCTCATTTTGTAATCTGTAACACATTTTTTAACCTGTCATATACAAATCATGAAAGTGAAACAGTTTTCTTGCGTGTACCCTATCGTATGTAAATAATGGAAATTAATAGTATTCTAATATGTTCTGAAAAGTAAGATCCTTTGGAATCAGAAAAAGTGCTTTTTAATCTGTAAAACATTTTCTGACCTTGTCATATACAAACGATGAAAGTAAAACGGTTTTCTGACACGATGATACATGTATATAAATAATGAAAATAAGTAGCATTCTCACCATGTCACATGAATCAGAGAAAGTGACTTAGGAATTCACCTTGTCTGCAAACGGTTTTGTCATCTCTTCATATGAAAACCATAGAAATTAAACAAGATTCTTACGTTGACACATGCACACTTTGGAAGTTGAATAGTTTTCTTATCTTGTTACCGATGTTTAATAGTGTTATGGCATGTTATGTGCAAGCCATGGGAGTAAACATATAATCAGCTGGGAAGTTAAGTCGTTCTGTAACTATGAAATTTGAACATGTATACACATCTTGGAAAATAAATATGGAGTAGTAGTGTTTGGTCCTTTTCAAACCTTGGAAGCTAAATAGTGTTCTGACCTTGTTATAGGTAAACCATGAATATTAGGTCATGTTCTGACCTTAACATCTACGAACCCAAGACAGTCAAATCGTTTTACGACCATTTCATATGCAAACCATGGAAGTGGGACAGCTTTCTGACTTCAACATATACATATCATTGAAGATAAATAGCGTATGCAAACCATGGAAGAGAAACAGTTTTCTGACTTCAACGTATACAAATCATTGAAGATAAATAGCATATGCAAACATTGGAAGTGAAACAGTGTTTTTAGAACTAAATCATATATATCTTTGAGGTTAAATAATATTTTGATTTTGACATCGGCAAATCAAGGAAGTTGAGCAGTGTTATAACCATGTCCCAAAAGTTAGAAAGTGGTCAAGCCTTTCTGAGTGCAAACGAAAGTGAATAGTATTCAGACCATTACATCTGCTAACCTAGGAAACATTGTGACCTTGTCATACATAAAGTTTGCAAATGAAACCAGGTTCTAACATTGAACAGTTAACGTGAGAAAGTGTTCTGACATTGCCATTTGCAAACTATGGATGTTTAATAGTGTTCTGATGTTATTACATGCAAACCAGGAACTTTAAATGCTTCATTACCTTGAATTTTTTAAGCCATCACAGTGAAACAGCTTTCTGACTTTGACATACTTGACATAAATGTATAAGCAAATCATGGAAGTTAAATAGCTTTCATACCTTGAAATGTGAACACCTTCAAAATGAAACAGCTTTCTGACCTTGACATATGCAATTCAAAGCAGTGAAAAAGGAAGTTACAGATGGAAGATAATTTGATAATGGAAGAGTGTAATTTAGATACGTTGGACTAGCTCGCATACCTACCCACTGATAGAAAGTAGCTGCACCAGCACTAGCGATCTGCACAGTTTCCAGATCATATCTATTTAGAATATCTTTGGCCCTCTTTAGAACAGCAGGAGTTACATTATGGCTTGAAAAGTCGGCAACCCGCCGCTTGAGACTTTCTTTACCACGTTTTGAAATTAACCCTTGCACTTTTGACCATTTCTGAAATTAAAATAGAAATGAAATACGATATCTACGACAAATATTGACATTTTACAATAACTCATCCTCCTATTATCTGAAATGAACGGTTCCATAATTTTTGGTTTAATGGTACATGTAGCAAACGCTCAAACATTTTTTTTGGTGTGTGTGTGTGTGTGTGGGGGGGGGGGGGGGGGGTCACTGGTCACTGTTTGGTCTGGTATTTCTATGGGTGCAAGAACGAACTCGTATGTTCATGTTTTTACACCCTTAAATTTGTATGACAATAACGATCCGCAATTTACACAGCAAACAATTTATTATGACATGCAATTTACACAGCAAACAATTTATTATGACATGCACCACTGTTAGATAACTATCATCATAACATAAGTAGCCTTTGTCAAAGAATAGCCTATGCTATGCCAGCCATTATGTTCACATATAAAAGAAATCACACTATATGAGTATGATGCATCTGCAAGATTTCCTTCAATTCATTAGTCACTACCATCAAACTTACCGTAATCGCCCCATTTACCGCACATGCCCCTATAACCGCACACCAAGGCCATTTCCGAAAAAAATGCACAAGCGCACACTGCTTTTTTCCTTTTGAAACTCACAAAATGCATCCTTTTGAAACTCACAAAATGCATCAAGTTCAACTTACCATTACTGTTTCAACAGCGACAGTGTTTTCAGATTTGTTATGATAGAATACCTCATTCTGCGAAGTTCTCTTACCTTCAGTTGAACCTCTTTGTTGCCCAGCAACAAGAACGTCGCCGCCATTACGCCATGCACGGCCTGTGGCGGTTTCGGGTAGCTTCTCATTTCCGATATTGTTTTCTGGTCCATCTCCAGTACTGCGTGGCGCAGACGTTTCAGTCGCCGTAACCTTGACCTCATTGCCTCTGCTTCGGCAGCCATATGACTCATTTGACGCCTGATCGATGTACCGCTGATGCTGTTCATAGTACGCTCTAGAAGGTCAAGGTCTTTCCTAGCAATTGCTTCAGCGATATCTAAAACAATGGAAATGAAGATTCAATAAATACAACCGTTGGCTCTGTGACTTACATTTTTCGAAAAGATGATAGTAATTGGGGTGATTGGGTCAAGCTTCATTCTTGAAAAAGAACATATGGTTAACATTACAAATGACTGCGTAAAGTTGGTAATTCCTAAATCAAATCGGATACATATGACATGAAAAAAAAAGCTACTAACCCTTGAAAAAGGTGCGACAAATTTACTCATTTCTGAAGAAAAGCTATGTGTTTTGAAGAGGACTGGGAAAGAAACTATAAAACCTATCTCGCAGGAATCGGCTGAGAACATTTTCTAAATATCTGAAAAAAAATGTAGCTCATATTTTAGTTGAAGGGAACGTTGTATATCTGAAGGTTTGACAGTAATACAGGTGGTTTGAAAAGATACGTAAGTTATCAGACATAAATCATTTCTGAATTTCACTTTTACCTCTGTTCAGTTTTGCAAGGTGCAGTTTTTTCTTAGCGGCGGAAAGATCTCCTCTGTCTGCCATTCCTTTTTCAATAAATTTGTCGACCCAGTAAGCCAGAGTATCAACGTCTCCATCTTCTGTGGCCTTGAGCAAATTTTGGCGAATATCAGAGAGCTCAGGGTCCTGAAGTTAGACGAGTAGTAACTAGACAGCGCTATGTCTTATATTTCCACAGAAGTACATGTAATGTATTTGAGGTTGAATAAAGGTTTTACTATAGTTTAAGTGTTGAACGTAAATGCTAGAGTCAGGGCAAATGTGGACAAAAGCAATTTATGACTACGTAACTTCGTCCATTTTTCTGTTCGAAAGTTGCTGATGTATTTTATCCGCATCATGAAGTGAGTATGCCCTGACAACAGGCTGCGAAAAAAAGCTTATTTAAACGTTGCATGTTCGGTAGTTCAAATCTAAAATTTATATGGTCCAAATATTATCTGAGCAAGCCGGGAGCGCCCTGGCCATTAAGCACATCTGCACATGCCTTGATACACTTGTTCTTGCATTGAGGATACAGTAATATTCCCCGTAGATTTAAATCATATTATTACCCTCCAGTCCAAAGCTTTTAATAGTAGACTTCAAACTGTTCATTAAAATTATTTAAGATGCTGCATGCAGCAGTTTCAGAATGACCCTGGCATGCATATCAAGTTTATTCAACTTAGTCCCAAGCTCAATCCCATATATAAGTCTTTCCTCTAATTTTCTTTGACTATAAAACCCAAAAGGAGATACGAGATATCCACATCATCTGATTTGTGGACTTACCTCAATAACTAACGTCCTATGCATTAGAAAATTGCAAACATTCTTTTTCTTTCCAGAACTCTTTGGCCTTGCAAACACTCGAAGTGCATATTCTCCCTCAGTAGGAGGGGCTATCTGAATAGTCGCATGCTCACCATCTTGATCACAAATCACATGACCTTGCAGTTCCGACGGTGATTTGTCATTATGCAAAAGCTCCGCCTCCATTGTCATTTCCTTGTCCTTTGGTAGCGCGAACCTGATAAACGTCACTGTTTCTTTGTCCAGTGAAATCAAAGCTTGTTTATGCGTCAGACATTCTAATCCAGCTTTACTAAGTTCCTCTCCAAGACCCCAACCCAGAGATGGAGTGATGGGTAATGGATTACATATTTTCATTGGTGACTCGCATATTATTTTATAATCACAAACCCAATTTGATGGAAGCTGCCGTTTGGGATCCGAGCAATGAAGTTCAAGTTTATAAATTCCACTGATTGGAAATCGTATTTCAAAGATGGCTATATTGTCTTCGTGATAATAAAGCAAATATCTATCTAACAAAATTACATCATATTCTCCTTCGGCCTCCCAGTCCCTGTTCACATAAAGTTTATACTGGAACTTGTAGGATTTGGCCTTGTCCTTTGGCATCTCTAACGACAATTCAACATTTCCATTTTCAGCATGTATAACACAGTGATTATGACTTCTTGTTTTCAGTTTTAATTCGTAAAATGCTGGTTGTAGAAATGGTAAAGCTTCAAATTCTGATTTGGTCACGTGTTTGCGTAGTAACTGCCACTGGGAGTCGTCCGGGAAACACTTGGTGATGAACTTGTCGGGGTCAGTGAGGAAAAAGAAATCATTGAGCGTATGTGAGACTGTATGAGTTGACTCGGTATGGTCTTCAGTGTGAAAGGCGTCACTCTCAATGACAGCCCATCTGAAACAGAGCACAAAGTTAACTGAGCCGCGACACGAGAAAAACAAAATGGTTGTGCACCCAGGGAAGACTCAGATCAGCCTGGGCAGCCGCCCAGTTTGATCAGACTCCTCGATAAGTGCTCAAACAGAAGCTAAGGGTCTAAGCTAGCTCCATGCGGACAGCGAAGTCTCTGATCAGACTGGATGGATGCCCAGGCTGATCTGAGTCTGCGCTGGGCGTACAAACACTTTGCTGGTTTTCTCGTTTCGCGGCTCAATTATATTAAACACATTGTACCTAACCAAACATGCCAGAATGTATGAAGAAGTTGGCAGGTAAAGAAACATGCATGTTTGCTGGTACTTTGGGCAAAATTGCACTCTGATTTACGGACTTGCTTGACGCCAGGGTCTCAGCCTTCTCTGCTATTCCGTTTAATTGCTAAATTGTTTTCTACGGACCAAAACTGACAAAAAATACATATGCATACATATAGGTCATGTCTATATATACATATATGGAAAATAGTTTAGGAACTACGTGTATTGAATTTCGAAAACCTATGTATCATTAATGTATCATTTAGGAACAAGATGTGGAAATCAAGTAAAATAAAGTTACGTAGTCTTTTCAATTCTCGTAACGATTTTCCCCAGGTGGCTCCAGGGTACGAACCAATATCTCGTACCGTCTGTAAATATATATAGATCTATATAGCTTGAAACATCCTATATACTATGATCAATACAGGTTTTCGGACTTTTCGTGTAATGCTAAGAGCAGAATGATATGTTTACTCATAATTTGCAAAGGTTATTCAAAGATTTCCGGACTCAGCATACAGAATAAAAGGTGGGATGGCAGTACGACAAAGATACTACAATAATTTTACCTGCCAGTACTGTATCCCTTAGCCGCCTGACTAGCCCAGTATGGATGTATAAACCGCCAGCTACCATCAATGAACACTGCATTCCAATTATTCTTCATTTTCTTATGTGTAACTTTGTCTCCAACATCATACGCCACGCTCTTTGCCATGCCATGGATAATGACACATTGTATGCCAGCTTTTCTATAAAAGTAGATAGTTTGGGAAATACTTTATTCTGGCGTACCATAATAGGCATATGCAGTTTAAAACATCGGAGGGGGGGGGGGGGGGTGTAGAGGGGGTGTTCTGCATTCCACTGGCTACAATTTGCTCCTAGAGCCTGGGTTTGAGGTTATAAAATTTGAGAATAATCTCAAACTCAAAATAAAGCACACTGATTGGCTGCTTTATTTTGAGTTTGAGAATGTACTTAAGTTTTATAACCTCTGGGCCTGGGCTGGTACTCTTGTACGAAATAATTTGCACCCTCATCAAATTTTGATCCGTGTAAAGATATTTAAAATTAGACTGCACATTTTATTCCCTTTTATAACACCTTATGTTTTCAATAAAAAGGGCCATAACTCTTTTAACAACGTTTGAATATGCAAGGCTCTTTTTTATTCGTATATAACAGTATAGATCTTTCATTACAAAACTGTTCAACAATATGCTATAGGAAAACAAGTGACCAATCAGAAAGTTTGTGAATTTTATAAGGCAAACATGAGCACAAAGAATAACATGTTCAAATGCGGACTTTACCTGCACATAACGGCCATGAGTTCCGAATAGCTAGCTTGCCTTTCCCGTATGTTGTAAAGAAAGCCCAAGGGACTATCATCTACAATATCATGGCGAGTTAGGGTGAGGGGTATGCTCTGGGAGACAATCCATCTGTAGATGGCTCGGACCTTTGACAGGTCACTGGTTAGATCCTCCAGTAAGTACGATAGCAGGTCATCAAAACTTGAACTCAGTGACTCGGGTGCCTGAAGAAGAAAATAGAGCTTTCTTAACACTTTAAGCGCACAAACTGAAAATGGTTGAATTTGCAAACAGCGTAGACCTGGATTTCAGATTAGATTGTTCCAGTGAGTCGCTTGGCCCAGAGGTGATAAAACTTGAGTACATTCTCAAACTCAAAATAAAGCACACTGATTGGCTGCTTCCGAGCACATGCTTGGAAGCAGCCAGTCAGTTAGCTTTATTCTGAGTTTGAGATTATTCTCAAGTTTTATAACCTCGAACCCAGATCTGGATCGACACTGTTTACCATGTATTCTTTGAATTCTTTATATAATTTTGGTTGGACGAAACATTTTTTTAAAATTTTGCCGTCTACTGTTTGTGGCACTTTAAGGATTCAAATATTGCCTAGAACAAGTAAAATTATAATTCAGACCAATATCTGATACTGAATAAGTATCTATAACAAAGCAAGACATTTTAATAAATGTTTTTTCGGAATTCCTTTAAAATCTATTAATAATAAGCGTCGAGTGAAAAGGTACCTTACGGCATGTGCGAACAGAAAAAAACTTAGACAAGACAGCGCATCCGCATTTTCCCTTGTCGCATATATAATGTACAAAAAAACAACAACAAAAAAAAAAAAAACAAAAAAAAAAAAAAACAAGCAAACACCTAAAGCCTGAAAGCAAAGACTGATCAGTCTGTACAGATACACAAGCCGTACTTTCACGCGACGCCTGTCGGTTATTTCCTAATTGAATTATAACTCCTTAGGGCACATTTATATGACGAAAATTTTCACATCTTTGTCATTTTGTTCATGTGTAAATTTGCCTACATAATATGTAAAAGTATAATTTGCAAAGCATTCACACTGATTATAAAAAAATGACCTTTGACAGATATAGGCCAAATATGGGCAGACTTCAGGCACCGGGAGGTGCGGCCATAGATACGTTCCGCTGAGACTCTCCAGATGCGCCGTTACAACTTAGTGAAAAATTAACAACATAATGAGCCGCGATACGATAAAACCAACAAAGTGGGGCATTTGCTAAGCTTTGCGAAAGTAAAACTTTTGCGAATATTTCCGAGTAACAATCTCCTAAAACAAAATTGTTACCTTGAGCGCATGTTGATCTACCTGCACGTACTCCCGGGGATTGAACAAATCAGATCTACAACTGGACGGAGGGACAGGGTTTGGGTAATCGTCCTGGTCTTCGGGAACATCTGCCTGGAAATGAGACATATACTGCTATTCAGCGGTTTCTAGATAACCTCAGCCAAGGATATTGCTGAAACTGCTACAATTCTAGGAAAAATTTATACGCGGTAAAATGTTGAAGGGAAAAAAGGCTCAGGGTTCGAGGTTATAAAACTTGATTACATTCTCAAACTCAAAATAAAACACACTGATTGGCTGCTTCCGAGCACATGCTCGGAAGCAGTTAATCAGTGTGCTTTATTTTGAGTTTGAAATTATTCTTAAGTTTTATAACCTCGAACCCAGGTCTCTCTTCCATATCTTTGACATTTCACTTGTCATTGCCGTAAGTAAAGTCGTTAGTCCAGAAATATAATGTAAAACTAATTGTTACATATGTCGGGCATAAAGAGATGTTAAACAGCTTTATCTTGTATACACCAGTAACGTAGACAACAACAATCATTCTCTGTTACAATCTACTTATTTAGTCATGACTTTGCATTAAAAATAGACGGCTTTTATACCCAGACTTAATTAAAGGACATTGTTCAACCATCACAGTTCCAGTTAAGAATTTTTATAACAACTCAGGGACAAATGCGATCATAGTGCATTTATTAATAAAACCGTGATGATAGGAACAGCATACGTTTCAATAAACAAAACTTATCTCGAAATTGCCACAATATCCTCCATCCCCCACCCCTCCCTCCTCCATCCCACACTTAAATCCCTTATATGCAGTTTTTTTAGCTTTATTACTTACACTATTTGATTTTTCCAACTTTGAAGGCGTCATAAATACGTCATCTACAGGACTACAAGAGGACGACTCTCTTGAACCCACAGATTTTACAATCTCTCTAATCCTTATAGAAACCGAAGAAGATCCTGTATTATATGAAGAAAAAGTCTTCTCATACAATGAAACAGACTTTTTCAACTTCTTTTCATGTCTAAGAATTGTTGACTCTTGGTTTTCTTTATTTCTTGAGAAATTCATGTTGACGCACAAAGTGGCTGAACGCGGTCGAATTGGAACGGGAATCAAACTCTGCCGTGGTGACTTCATTGCAGAATTCCTTATTGGAATCCTGCTTGGAATCAACTCATCAAAATCCAGTTCTGACGAACTCTCTGACTCTAGACTAATGGTGCTTGACATCATGCTTCCACTAGTTACACTGGCGATTGTCGACGTCTGATCTGTGTCTTTCTCCGTCGCATTTGTCAAGTGTCTTTTATGCCCGGCATCTGGTATTTCTGGCGTCTTGCTTAGGCGGCTGGCAGCTTTCGATTTTACAGACCTCGGACTTATTCGACGCTCATTGTAACAATTATTTGTCGACGTATCTTTCGTCGTGCTTGATCGACAGCCTGTAGACAACTTGTCTACTGTCATACTTATTTGACGATCAGACTCCGTTTTAGGTGTATCCTTTTTAACCGAGTTTTCATTAACAAGAGATCCTGAATTCGGTACTCCAAAAGTCCAACAGTACGCACTGTTTTCTTTCTTAGTAAACAAATAATCTTTGCAGAAGTGAGGATTTCTCTTTCTCTCATACAAAGACAAACATCGTTTGAGCTGTACACCAGACTTTTTATTAATTTTGACCTCGCTGACCGACTCATTACTTTTTGATTTAGCAATCGCTTTAGGCATATGTGTATTAGCTTGTTTAATTACTTCCCTGTTTTCTGTTGTCAAACTGTCAATTTGTTTATCACTGATTGATGACAACTCTTTTAAACTTGACCTTCCATTTCGTTCGGACTTTTGGACAGCATGACCACACAAAGAAATAGGGTCTGTCTTCAATGAACCGCCTTTTACTTCATTTGAGGTCTCAGAACTCATGGCTGATGGATCTTCGAAAACATCCACAAGTGGAATAAGCTCAAAGAAGTCTTCATTAACATCAATAAGATCACCAAGGGATCTTATTGTCGGCCGTGAAGTTTGTACACCGTTTTCTTTCGGCTCTGCAATCTTTCTTATCGGAATGTGCGACCGTTTTCTGCTCCCATCACGCCAAGATGCTGAACGTTGTAATCCATTCTCTTGCACCTTTTTACCGTTTATATCCATTCTTTCGTGCTGCTACTGATCGTAGCAAGATTTCAGATTTGAAATTATATTACTATTTCTCTTCAAACTTGTCATAGATAGTAAAATATATATCCTAATTCTAATAACTGAAGTCGTCATCAAATACAAAAGCATTTCAGAATACCAAGTAAAATTCGGAATACTTTTCGTAACAATCACTCGTTTCTGAAAAACTATATGCATCTGCTCTTTGCGATTTGCGAAATGTGCTGTTTTTGACTATATCCAGATGGTTTTGGACAGATTTATCGGACATTTCAATAATAAATGACTGGGTATGTTTTCTAAGAGTCTGATAATGAATATTTAATTTGATGTAGATAAATCAATCAGTTCGTTATCACCTGTCGGTCACAGTACTCCCTTATCAAGTTCGAAAAATATGCATCGATTGTCGTTTTTTCCACACCATGAGCGAAAGAGATTCGATGGATGATATAGTTGGATGTATGACTTGCGATCTTACGTCCTTTTCAACAGCATTTAGTCATATCAGGACGATGGGACGATGAGAGGCTGTGTGTAATCGAACCCATTGTTACGGTCCAGTCGGATCCGAACCCGGACCGCTAGTTTAGCAGGCCAGCGCTTAACCCTCTGGGCAAAGAGATTTAATAACTTGTGCACAAAATATGTCGTAGGACTCGTTGGGCACGTGAAACCAGTCTTTAATATACAACGTTTAGAGACAAGAACGTATCAGACCAATTAAATATCTTTGCAAAAAGCTCCAAATATTAGGATAGATCGGTCTGAGCAAACAGTGCAGACAAAGGAGCAGTCTGATGATCAGGGTCTACATTCTTTCCATTCCGTCAGCAATTTTCAGACGCATAGATGCATTGAAAAGCAAACTGTTCTATTTTTAGGATTGTTACGGTAATTATTTGAGCCGCGACACGAGAAAATCAACAAAGTGGTTGTGCGCCCAGCGCAGAATCAGGTCAGCCTGGGCATCCGCCCAATCTGATCAGACTCTTCGCTAAGCGCTTAAAGGATAGCTAAGGGTCTAAGCTACCTCCATGCGGACAGTGAAGACTCCGATCAGACTGGGCGGATGCCCAGGCTGATTTTGAGACTGCGCTGGGCGCACAACCACTTTGATGGTTTTCTCGTGTCGCGGCTCAATTTTTATGTGTACCAATGTTTAGAATTTTTACGCTAACTTGTCAAAACTCACTACAAGAATCAATAATGTCTGACACCCTGGGTACACCTCAATATTTTTACTCCAATTTCAGTCAAACCGATTCTGCTTTTTTCGCTTCTTTGGTGTACTCCTTACTTCCATAGGATCTGAGTTTCAGAGCTCTGCCTTATCTTCACTGCAACTCTTTCACGAGAAAACAAACTGATCGTCAAAAATGTCTAAAATATCTACTTACATAAACAGAGCGTGTTGATGGCTGGACTTGAAGGCTTCTTGTTCTAGAGAGGTTTTTGGCGAGAGATTCTACTAGTGAGCGGGTCTTGGACAAACTTTTGGTGCTGGTCAGTTTATTTAGGACAATCCTAGACATGGGACGTCAAACAAACCCTCTGCAAATAGATACTGCATTTACTCGGCTACATAAACGGTTTTTCCATGCTGGAAAATGGCTACCTTCACAAAGTAGAAAAAGTAATAAAAATTATCTGACGATAACCCCTAAGTCACATGCACATCTACAGGCCATGAGGATGAAGGCTGTGAAGTTTCAGAATGGTTCATGAAAAACTGTAGAAGGAGTTGCGCTCACACGTATGTATTCAAAACGTCTTCTGATGATGAAAAATTACTAAGTTCACAAAGCGAAAAAGTAGTGAAAAAATTATGAGATGATAATCCCTAAGACACATGCACATCTACAGACCACGAAGAATAAGCCTGCAACGTTTCAGGATGATACATGAAAAACTGTAGGAGGAGTTGCGCACACAAGATACTGCCTACTGTTAAGAGGGGGTGGGGCGGAACTACGGAGTCACGGATGTACGGAACCACAGACCACAGAAAGGGGAATGCTATGTCCCCTCGCTTTTCTTCGAAAAGGCGGGGGACAAAACATGTAATATATATTGAATTAAAACCATGAAAACTTCAAACTTCCGCAAATGACCAGGAAAAAAAGAAACTGGTATTCGACTATTGTTCTGTTGGTTTATTTTGGCTATTCAGCATCAAAAACAAGATATATATTTTTTTAAATTTCCATGTAGGAACATAATTTCGAATTTAGCAGACGTGTGTATATTCCACATCGTTCACACACTGTGTATGCAAATAACAGAGGTTGGATTCTTGTCTTCATACCATGACCAATTTTTATACTCATTGCCACTCAAGACTGCAGCCGCAACAGTGTTTGTCACTGGTATAGTGTTGTTTAATTCTCATAGCGATGCTCTCCAGAAGCTCAGCGGAATGTATCTATAGCTACATCTCCTGGCACAGAGCCTGTCCTTTATGTCACGGGTATGTTATTATTATGTTATTGTTAATCCAATCCCCGAAACGATGCTGGCCTCTGGAGCTAAGCGGTACGAAACCGTAGCCACGCTCCAGGACACCTGGTCTGTCCTCTATGGCCCGTATGGGTTGAATAGCATTGTTATATTTTGGAGTTGGGAATGGAATCGCGAGTTTAACAGGCTGGTATAGTGTGGGTCTGCTTCTATGCAATCGAATTTAAAAGCTAGTGTGAGCAACTCTCTCCCGTCAAAATGACCTATAAGTACAAAATAATTTATACTTACTGTGTTAAGTTACCATTTCAGCTGGCGTTCATACAGTCGCGTCTTCGATGTTTTGATCTTCCGTTTACGTTGTCACGGTAATTCACGTTGATGTTATCTTACGTTACGTCAAATTATATATACTGGTGTGCGACCAGTGGTGGCCGCGTACCAGTGGTGGCCGTTTGCATTTTGCACGCACAATTACGTGTTTGATCCGCCTCAGATTTGGCCATTTCCTTAAAGGAAACAAAAGGGTCTCCCACAACAAAGACTGGTTAAATTATCTCCCCGAAAGGCAAAAGGTTAACCATTTCCCCAAGCTACCCTCATTCCAACATTATTGCCTTGCCGGGGATCACAACCCTTGATACAGACATAATTAAATACCGAAATAAACATTAACAAATTGCTTTGTTAATGTTTACCTATGACGAAAAAGGTATAACCTGCAACCATCCTGCAAAAAAGCATCTAAATTCTTGTAAAATGACAGCAAACGTGTACCCATTATTTATGTTTGTTTTCGACGTAATGTAGCATGTGCCTACGAAATGACTACGTCAGAGTTTTAAAGTCCGTTTCTGACTGTTGCTTATATTCTATCTGTGCTTAACGCTCTAAAACTATTAAATTCTGACAAAGCGCACAGACTTACAATGACATATCATCAAAGTTTAAATCCACAACAAGGTTTTGAAAAATGCATCATTCAATGCATGGCAATCGTGACGGCCATCACTGGTACGCTATGCTCGTATTTCAATGCGTTTTGGTGACCTAGTTGGAGGGTCTGTCACAGGCACATGTTATAGTATATTTCAAAAAATAAATCAGTATTATAACGACAGTACCCCTAGTTTATTAAATCAAAATATAGAATCGAATCACTATATGTCCGTTACAAGATAAACAGTGTAACAGAAAACGGCCACCACTGGTCGCCTGCCAGTAGGGCTATGTTCGATTGAATGGCTTTCGAATATAGGAAGGGAATGATTCTCTAGGTGTGTGGTAAGACGAGATGAAATCGTATGTATGAGATTTCAACGAGGGCTTACAGCATACAAGGAATAATTTCTAGTATACATATTAACCCGCATCGTTGAAAATAGCATGCTTAGTTATAAACGTTAAAATTGGACAACCCATCTGATGAAAAACGACTTCGGCCAACTTTCAACTTTTAAAAGAAACTCACGGGGTCATTATTTTCTACGGAGTCAAAACTGGCAGTTGAGTTTTCGAGAACTATAGGATACGATATTTTTATCAGGAATAAAGTAGTAGTAGTATTTCAATTCTCATATCGACGTTGCCGCCGCACCTCAGCGGATTGAATCCATAGCCGCAGTAACGGGGCGCAGAGCGTCCGTCCATCTCAGGAATAAAGATTTTTTCGTCCAGTATTTATAATGAACCCATAACTCGCACCTCTGGGCACCGAGTTTGTCCGTGTCCTCTTCAATTCAAAAATTAGGATACCTATTTTTTTAGCAAAAAGGCTATCCACTGATGATGATTTACTATTTTGGGATTTAGATATTCAACGGCAGAACACGCTGTCTGTCGGTTAGTGACTATGTGTGACGGCAGATAGCGACTTGCTTAATCACACCCGGTTAACTATGTTTCCAAGGCTGTTACGAAACGAAAAAGAGTCATAGTTTTAAAACTACTTGGCCATCGTGGCTAAACAAATTTGTTTAGCCACGATGACCAGATCGTTTGGGATCTCGGACTATTTTTCTCATAGTAACAGCCCCTTTTCGCTTGGTAACAGCCTTCGTATATACAAGTCAACTCTCGTTATCTCAAAGTCGAAGTTCATTCCAAACTACTGATATCTCAAAGTAAATTTTCTGGTACCAGAAAAGTTACTAAATGACAAATAAGTAGTTTGAGATAAAAGGAGTTGAAATGTAAAGAAAAATAAGAAATATATATGTCCAAACTTTACTCTTTGGTGTAAGAGGGTACTTTGAGATATCAGTGTTCGAGATTGCGAGAGTTGACTATACATAGTTAACCGTGTGTGTTACATTACAGTAAACATCATAAGAATTGGGACAGGTAGATCTGAGCCTATACCTGTTCACTGTTTGTCATTCCATATGCATCTTTCAGACGTATTAGTGCATTGTAAAATCAGAAAGTTCCATTTATCCCATTGTATTCTGGGTATTTTTTATCGTCTGCTGAAATTGTCGTCTGCATAAAAAAATCAAGAATATTTTGACAATACTGGTCTAACTAACTCTTGTAGAAATGATGTCTAGGCAGCAAACTGTTTGGATCTCAGATCAGGCCCCACGTTTGTGGGGCCTGGTCTGGATCCAAACTATTTGCCCAGATACCTCGAATGGAATGGGTTAAACAACAATTACGGCATTGATTTTAGGTGTCCCAATTTTTTAGCATTTTTACGATGTACGTTATAGCTGAGGAAGTCGGGCTTATTAGGGTGAAACAACAGGAACTTTTCTTCACAAAAATCACTTGAAAGATTGAGTCCGATGGCTCTATTGAAAATATAGTTCGCCTGTTTGAACAAGGTACACAATAGATGCCATTCGCGGCTCTTTCATAAAGATTGATCGCAATTGTCCGCAATGGTTAAAAAAGTTCAATATCCACTAGTGTTGGGGCAGATACGCATGTAGAACAGTCTGATCAGCATTTTTCAAACGTATCACAAGATAATAAAAATAGCATGTCAAAGTTTTGGATAATTAAGTATTACAGCTTTGTCCGAATGTTTAGGGCAATTACAAAATAGACATTTTGAGCTATTGAGTAAATAACAGTGATACTCGGTCAAAATGGTCAACAGTAACAGTGGCAATTACGGTAAAACTCTAAATATTGTGACAGACAGGTCCGAGTAAACAGTGAGGACCCCATCAGACTGCTCCTTCTGATCATGGTCAACACTGTTTATCATTCCATCTGCACCTTTTGGACACATCACTGCAATATAAACCCAAACTGTTCCAATTTAGGACAATTACGGCAATTATTTAGGTGTCCCAATTTTCAGAATTTTTACGGTATTAAAGTTTTCTTTAGCCTATTGATATAAAATATTTAGCTCTGACTATCAAAATGGACTTTTATATAGAAGAAAACAAAAATCGAACGCAACTGACATATTAGGAAGTTTCTCGTGACAATTTAATTGCTATACCGAAACCTTTTGTTGGGAGTAAATTCTGAATCTGTTATACATTGTTATATGCAGACAGAGATGTGATTCAAACGCTCATTCTCGGTGGAATATTTCAAATTGGCATGCTTTGTATGCACAGTAGCATATTGAAACCTACCGTGTTTCTTCGGCTATGACGGAGGTTTTTTTTGCATTCAAAACTATCCCAAAAATCTAGATCCGTCTTATAAGACGGATCCAGATTTTTTGGGATTGTTTTGGAAGCGAACCCTCATCCGTCCTGTAGAACTTCATTAATACTGAGTTAGATATTTGGGGTCTTTCTAAAATGGGGAAAGCCCCGTTTTATAACTGAATGAATACGGTCGTCTAATATAAAAACATGTATCAGTATGCAAATAGGCTGGTGGGTATTATAATTTGTCACTCTGATCAAATTTTAATACGCACACGCGTATCTGCGTAAATACAGCTACGCTATTGATACAGATAATGATGCATCCGATACTGAGTTAACAAAAATAACCACTTTTTTTTTAAATCCAGAATCAGCTGACATTTAGAGAAAAAGAAACAAATATTTTTACTTCACTGGACATGTCGGTTACGCAAATATGTTTCGTAAACTGTGTTTGAGGATACAACTTCGTTTGGAAGCTACAAGAATGGGCAGGAAAAAGTTAGTCAACGGAAAGTGTTTATTTCTTACTGTATGCATTTTCACTATGATGCTTTTTCTCAGTTTTCAAAAGTCTTCTAACGCTTTAGACATAGAATTAAAAACTCGGCAGTCACAAGCTTACAATAGAAACAGGACGATTGATACGCGGGTGTTATTAGCGGATACGCTCAAAAACAAAATGAATGGCACTGAACTGGGTATAAAACTGGAGGAAAATGTTTCAAAAAGTAAGCTGCCAGCTGTTGAAAGATATTCTGTTAAGCCTACAAGAAAATTCAAAGGATCTAAATCATCATCCACTTTTCTTAACCATACGTCACCTAATCAATTTTCAGATGCAGTCAATCAACGAATTTTAAAACCAACTGTTTCGGAAAAGAAACAGCTACCAAACAATATCAGAGACTTTCTTGAGAACCTTAATAACACAAAACATGGTCAGGACCGCATAAGTGTGCAAACCAAGACGAACAAATCAAACATTTTGTTGTCAGAGAAAAACAGAACCCCAGACAACCTTAGGCTGAAAAATGTACGAAACGGGCAAACAAATATTAGTGGAAATCCTGTTCTACCAGCGTTGAAAGGTGTAAGAGACAATGCTGTGCTACCAGCATTGAAAGGTGTAAGAGATAATTCTACTGGCAACGGTGAAGTGAGTAATACATACAACGCAATAAGGCCACAAAATATAACTCGAGCTCTATGCAGGAGGAATCTGCCAGACGCTTTGATTATTGGTGCGCCGAAATGTGGCACTGCAGCTTTGGCGAAATTTCTCAGTTTTCACCCGAATATTGCGATTATCCCTGGAATAGAGTTAAATTTCTTTTCGGATCAGTACGACATGGGCTTTAAGTGGTACCAAAATCGTATGCCTTGCTCACAGCCTGGTCAGATAACCGTTGAAAGATCCAGTAATTATTTTGTCAGACAGGAGGTACCAGGAAGGATACGAGTAATGAGCAAATGGACAAAATTAATTCTCATTGTCTGCGAGCCTGTCAGGAGATTAATATCACAATTTACAATGGTGTCTGCTGCGGGAAAGACCTCTAATATGAATTTCACTGACTATCTGTTTAAATTCAATGGGCAGCAACTTCAGCTGAATACATGGAACTATATGGTTACGGCTTCCGATTATTCTCTGCATTTTCAGACTTGGTTAAAGTCATTTCCATTCCATAGAATTCATATTGTAGACGGGGATAATTTGACTAATCAACCGTATAAGGAGGTTTCCGCAGTGGAACAGTTTCTCGATATTGGAACATACTTCAGAGAAAGAGATTTCATATTCAACAGCACAAAAGGATTTTACTGCTTCAAACAAAACCATGATAGAATTCTTGGAGAGAAGTTACAGCCAAATGTAACTTCTCTCCAAGAATTCTATAATGGTCAACTAAAAGTAGATATCAATGAAAGCACCTCGGACGAGATGATCAAAAGAAGGGAACTCAGTGTGCCTGTAAACATAACTGAACCAGATGAACTGTTTTGTTTGGGTAAGAGAAAAGGCATGGAGCACGTGGACGTGCCTGATATACTTGTTCGGTTTTTCAAACAGTATTACAAGCCCTACAATGAAAAGTTTTATAAGATGTCTAAAAGAAGGTTTGACTGGTAAAAAGAGAAAAAAGATGTTTTGCTCATGCTTCATTCTAAGTATCCCATAGCTTTGCAAGGTCGTAGGGCAACACAGATGACTCAGAGGATAGGGTAGAGTCAGGTAACTTCGGACAGCGGGTTAATTCGGACATAACACTGCAAACAGTGAAAAATCAGATGAGACGGCTCATCATGACATCATAAAGGGAACAATGTCACTGTCCGAATTTACCCGCTGTCCGAATTTACTCTATATTCTGAGAGATCAAAAAATTGATGGGTTTAGACTCATATTCTAAATCATCGCTTTTTATTCATTTGGACCGCTTTTGATTGTTATTTACATTTCAATCTTGTTATCTCAAACTACTGATATCTCAAAGTAAATTTTCTGGTTCCAGAAAATTTACTTTGAGATATCAGTAGTTTGGGCTGAAGTTCGATTTCGAGATATCGAGAGCTGAGTGTATTTTACGTATAATGCCGTGCAATGCAAGTCGGCACTATAGCAGCTTATCCTAATGTGCTTAAGTATTGAAATATCAGAAAAAAGTTTTTTTTCATTTGGGGCAAATGGAAAATTAATGGTATTAGGTGGCCAAATACTTAACACCTGTTCTCAGAGAAGGCGCGCAATAAAATTATAAAAACGTGAAATTATTTTTTAGGGGGAAATGCAAATTTTCTTTATTTCTTGCATCATAACATATCTCAAGAACCATATGTCAAATTATCTGCATTCGGAGAGGATTCTTTAGTCAACTTCCAGCCTCTCCAAAGGCCAGGGGGGTACACTAATGGAGTAATTTAAGGTGCAACCCCTTCGTTAGTAAAACTGCAAACAATGTACATGAGATACTGTTAAAAGTAATGTCTGTGAAACGTTTTAGCTCATAAAAGTGTAATAAAACAGTGGATACTACTAATCTAACAAATCCCAAACTATTAGAATTTTAAGAAGTGCATGTACTCATGCACTAATTGTTTCCAAACAGGCTTAAAGCATTGAGTTCTTTTTTCGTCAGAACAAAAAGAAAGATGCTCTTGTGAATATTTCATAACATCAGGTTGCAGTGCCAATGCGTGTAAAATTATCATGGAAAGAAATAAGATAATGGCAAAAGTAACAGTTATAGAATAAATTTACTTCAGTAACGTAGCTTACATAATAAGTAAGTATAACAAGTAAATAAAAGATATAAGAATCTAAACGTCAGTAACATTAAAAATGTATTCTGTTTCTGATAGATATTGTCACGCCGACTCAGAGGCCGACACCCCACATGGCCCGCCCTGCAAAATACGTCATGGTCCCCGCCCCCTTCCCCACGCCTGGGGCCCCCACTTTGCTTAAGGAACATGATGAGAAAAGTATACCCGCTGAGAAAGCAGTTGGTAAGCTATGTAACCATGAATAACTAAACTATGTAACCATGAATAACTAACGTCTTACTTTATTTTGACGTTGTCTACTTTTATTCTCTGGCGTGTGGAAGTCGGGGCAATTATATGTTCATTAAGGTGAATGGGTACACCTACAAGTTTTCTGCCACTGTCAGAAAGGGGAACAACCTTTGTAACATCCTATTTGTTTCCCCGGACGAGAGATCTGTATCCGCATGGTGTTTTCTTCAACAGAAAATAATTTGCTCAAATGAGCAATTCTTTTAAGAATCGAACCTTATTAGTAGCTATTCTCTTAAATGAGAGGACTTTGCTCCTAGGGAAGTAAACTTGTTTTATCAAGTATTTAGAAAAGATGTAAAAATGAAGATGCCAACTTATTTCACCTGAACGTGTATCCATTCCCTCAGTTTATATAACCACACTTAAAGTCAACAGGTTATTCTATGCTTTCAAAGTTGAATAAATATCACTGCATAAAAGAAGCTAATGCTGGCTTGGCTTTAATAAGCTCGCAATATGGTCTTATTTCTTATGAAGTTAGTATGTCTGTTCATTTAATATAATCATACGATAAATATTTTCATACAAAGTCACAAAGTTATTTTTCGTTTACGTCAGGCAACGTCTAACCTAAGTATTGACCCACATTTTACGCCATTCCATTGGCCAGTATAATAAACAGATCGGCCTGTCGCCAATCGTATTGGACTTGACATGCAGCTTTTTCCGAAGGTTGACGGAAAATAAAAGACGGAGGACTGACTATTTGGTCTTCCAAAACCGCCAGTTCGGGTATCGCACATTTGTGGGTAATCAAGTTATCAAAACATAACCTGTTTGCTTTTGTTCGAGCGTATGGCCCAGTTAACAACGAGTAAATGTCGAACAGGTAAGTAACCTAACCACAATGTTTCTGCGCAAGCCCCTCGGAGGCAGTCTACAAGTGCTGAGTGCACATTCCTTCGCTCGTAACTGCTGTTCTTCTTGAATCAACGGAAGAGAGGGAAATGTCTCCACGAAGGAACGTACCGGACGCGAGGATCGAACTCGGGGTCGCTAGCACTCGCAGTGGACACGCTCCCGACCGAGGATCAGTGTCCGGCACTTTATCACCTAATATTTCTCTAGCAACTTTTATCTTTTTAAAGATATTTCCTGTTTTACTTTTCTAAACTAGGATGCCCAGTGTAACAATAATGGGAATCTGAAAATCGACATTTAGCAGACGACACAACTGTGTAAATCGGAAGTAGCAAATTTTAAACAGAGATAAAATAAGAGTAAGAATGCTAATTGCTGTATTTTCTATTTGGCATAGCTTCAACAGCAGTTCTGGAACAAGGGCAAACTACTCGTAACGTAGCTTACATAACGTAGCTTACATCATACGATATAATTATGCATACTTCAATAAACGAAATAGCAAGTCGAAAGTTTTTGTTAGTTTTGCACTACCCTCGTAAGCATATCGATCATAAATGAACCAACATTCCTCCTTTTTCTGTAGATTTTTCACAATTGCGGTAACGTAGCTTACATCCTTATCCATTCTGCTAAACATGTAGTTTTCAGAGAAAAACTGCTTAATAATATAAGCGGTCAATGCATCTATATAGACGCTATCAAATTTGACAAACATGAATGCTTATTTTAAAGATTTACTCGGAAGCGAAACACATGTTTATTGCTTGCTAACTTTTCAGTATCATGCGGGTAACGTAGCTTACATACATTTTGGCGACACTGCAGATGAAAATAAATCTTTCCCTAGGGAGGTGTGATTTATGAAATGGTATTTTAGGTTTGCATATATACATATTATGTTCACTTTAAAGGCATAATTTAACTACATTTTACATATATATTGCGGAAAAGGGGGACGCCCTTGTTTGTACCATATAGAAAGACATGTGTTTTATGCAATTTTTAGCCTGTTCAAGCATCGAGAATGGAAAAATGTGTGAATGTGATGCTTTAATTCACAACTTAAAATGAAAAAGACATCTTCGAGCTGGAATGGAAGTACGTTTAAGCCCCATGAAATGTTTTTGATAAGTGTTTAGACTATTAGACACCGAATATTAAGACTTGTTTGTCTATTCTGAGAACAGGTGTTAAGCATATTAGGGTAATTTTTCAACGGATCTTGCTTCCCCTGAAAGTATAACCACCCACCTTAAAGACAATAAGAAAATAAAAAGCCGAGACACGACAAAATCAACAAAGTGGCATGTGCGCCCAGCGAAGACTCAGATCAGCCTGGGCAATCGCCCAGTCTAATCCGAGTTTTTGCTGTGCGCTTAAAGGATAGCAAAGAGCTACCTCCATGCGGACAGCGAAAGCTGTGATCAGACTTGATGGATGCCCAGGCGGATCTGAGTCTTTGCTGGGCCAACATACCACTTTGTTGGGTTTTTCCACATGGAACTAGCTAAATCTTCGCTACCCTTTAAGCTCACAGCGAGTACTGATCAGACTGGGCGGCTCATTTCTTTAAAAAGTAACCCACCGGAAAAAAGATCACCTACAGGAAAGCAAATACTCGTCTGTTAAAGTTATTATTTAATAAGTATGGAAACATCTCCAGTATGAGAGTTTGAGAGTTGTGTTTTGACCAAAACCCCTAACACAAACAAGTGAAAGATAGTTGCACGACATTACTACTACCTTTGAACTCTATAGTGGAAACAAGCACTCTGCATGATGAGTCAAAACATGCATGCCCGAATGCTGGTATATACCCTTAGCATTTGAGTATACCTTCCATTAGCTAGATGTACCGTACAAGTTCTAAGCATCTGAAAAATATGTCTGAACAAACAGCACAGAGTCCAATCAAGACTGCTCATTAAAGAGCTGCCTGACCAAAGCTCACTTTGCTAACGAGTTCACCTGCTTTCCCGGGATGCATCAAACAAACCGCCCCATTTCTAGGACAAAAACATTGTAATTAAGAGAGCTTAGTGTCCCAACTCTTAGAACCTGCACAGTAGTCACTGATCAAGCATAAGGATGGCTGGATGACTTGCGATTAAAATTACGTCTTTTTAGTTAACAGTATTTCGGTCATATCAGGACGTTGGGAGTGTGATAATGAAAGGCTGTGGGCAATAGAGCCTCTTTACAGTCGGAAAGATTCCCGCCTCCCAACCCGGGATTGCCAGTGTTGTGCGCATTCATTTATTTATAACCCATTATAAGTTATCTGCATACTCAGTGTGATTTAACATCATCTCACCTTTGGGCCACGAGAGACACGGCTGATAAACACATGTACAGGTACTGGCTTTATGCACGAGCGACCATCAATGAGTGAAGTCACACCACTGCTCTTCACTTACCACCCAGCCTTCAACCAGTGTACACTGCCGATCGAGCTCGTCTCTCGCCACGTGTGCCAGAGGGCAAAACAGGTAAGTCACAATGTAATTTGTGATATTTCTTTCATACCCGCTCCCTTTCTTCTGTCCCCTTTCTCCTCAACTCTTCTACAACACTAGATAGATAGGCCAGCGCTTAACCAACTGAGCTACCGGGACTCTCAGCCATAAGGAAAACGCCCGAGTCTCGAAAAATACCCGAGGAAAAATGTGCTGAAAAAATTAAATGCAAGAGATACCGGACCAGTTCAAAGCGTTTGGACAAATAGACCTGAACTCCATTTCTCATCCACTGCCATACTTTCAAAGGGAGATAAATTTCGTGACTTTCTGTTTGTTTTTCGTAGCGTCAATCTTTAAAAGAATTTGCTCCTAAAGGAGCAGTTTTTATCCTGGAGTTGACCCCTGTTGAGAAGGGAGACAAGAATGAAAATTACATAGTTACTTCCCACAAAGTTCGTCAGTTACTGGCGAAAGTATGTGCACCTAGTACTGGTTAACCGCTTAGGAGGTCTAAGCCTGCCCAGGAATAGTGTGGTTAGGTTAACTGACCGTCCCGACATGACCTTAGTTGTTTACCGTGGACGTTAAGCATCAAATCAACCAACCAACCCACAAAGTTCACTCATTCACCTTTAAACACTTAACAGAGCCCCAGATAAGAGGGGGTATTTGGGATAATTCAACGATATTTTTTTTTATTTCTCAACAAAAACATATGTTGTGACCCCTCATTGGAACCGTCTCAATGAATAATGGGTCACAAAATATGTTTTTGTGGAGAAATATGGATAATTATCCCTAAATTATCTGTGTTACCCCTTCTTATCTGGAGCACTGACTTAAACGAGTAAGCTAACTTGGCTCCACTAATAAAAGTAGGCGGACCGGCTGCCCTCTGCATCATGGGTCAGATTAGACAAGCCTAGCTGGGACGCAGCCAGGCTTAGGCTAACCTTAACTAGCTGAACAGTTTATAGAACTTTTTGGCCATTTTAACAATAAAGATGTATGAATACCCCTTACAAGGCACCTTCGAAAACCAAGGGTACTAAGTCCACTGTGTTTCTTACTTGCGTAAGAAACAAAGTGGACTTAATACCCTTGGCTTGCGAAGATGCTCAAAAGGTGTCTCCACTTTCAACTGGTTATGGCAAATACCAGGCCATTACAGCGGTAATTAAAAACCCAATAAATCTTCTTTACCCTAGATCCCAATAATGAGAAAAAGAAAGAAAGAAAATGGAGCTTTATACTAAAGAAAACCATACAAATGGCGTTATTCAAGAGCTCTTTAATAAAGTGGACAGGTTAAAGAGGCTATCAAAATAGAACAAGCTTTGTTCAAAAAAGTAAAAATAATTTCTAAACTGCAATATGATAGCTTCAAGGGTGATATTCAAATAGCAATCATTTGAAGAAATCACAATTAAGTTCGACCCAGAACAAGGTGGTTTATGGCCATAGGGGTGACCCAGAATAGATTTTTTATGTGTGTTTCCCCATGCTAGTTTGGCATTCAGACAACGTACTATAAAACTCGATTGTTTTCGCATTCGCTTTTTACTTTAATTTCAAGTTTATATTATTTTTACGGACCCGACAGTTTGTTAGACCTCTCAGTCAGATTTTTCGAATAAATTCTATCTGATTTAAATACTGTGCTAAACTAGGTTTCTTCGCCAATTCGTTGTAATGGTCGTTGTAGCCTGAAAATGCGAGAAAAAAAAATCATTAATACCGGTACTTTTGATTCCTATTTCAAGAATCGGGTGTGGATGGTCCGTGAGTCTTTACTTCTGAAACAAACTTATCCTTATGAGAGGAACAAGCAAGTTTCCTGTACGTTGTCTCCGTTGCCTGTGTTGAATGCCAAACCAGTGTGTTACAGCCCTGTAAAGAATCACTTTATCGAACCGATCGTTATGCAGAGGTCAGCGAAAACTGGAGCAAGCCGAACGTGGCTATCTTAATGTGTGCCCGGGCGAGGCTCGAACCCATACAGCGCTTGCACTAGCGGAAGTCCAGGAGTAATATACTCATATGGAGAAAATCTCATCGGTCCCTAATGTCATATCGAGATAAGGGGATTAGTGAAAATCGCAGTTTACAGGTAAAGTTAACTCCGGCTGTTTTCGGCTTTTCTCGACATGTTAGGCGGATACACTCGCTTATCCAGATAGCGACGCGTGAAAAATTACCCCGAGCCATTAGGCAGTATCGAGGACCAGTGTCAATCTTACTAGTTTATCATAGACATTTATGACTTGTGTCAACAGTAATTAGATTCAACGCATTTTTATTTGAATATTAGAGCTATAACTTGGTGTTAATTGTTTGCTTTTCTTTTCTTTTTTTCCAAAATCCATTTTCCATAAGTTATGGGAGCCCCGGTATATCAGTAGGTTAAGCGCCGGCCTGCTGATCTATCGGTCCCTGTTCACGCAGTCTTTCATTATCACCAATAAACGTCCTGACATGACTAAATACTAATAAAAAGGACGTAAATTCGGCGGTTATCCATCCATTTCTCAGTTGTATATTAGAAAAATAGAATTAAACTTTAAGAAGTCATACACATAAAAAAATAGAAGTGTTCGAAAGTAAGCATCGGTTTAAAATCTAAACATTTAATACAAATTTAAGGTGAACGATGTACTTGACTAACAATAATATCTCTAACACGTGATAACATTTGAGCCGCGACCGACAAAACCAACGAAGAAGAAAGACTAAGATCAGCCTTGGTATTCGTCCCTTCTGGTCAGAGTCTTCGCTGGCGGCATGAAGGTAGATTAGACCGTTAACTACATTTTAAGCGCACAGCGAAAACTCTGATAAGGCTGGGTGTATGCCCAGGCTGACGTTATTTTCGCGTGTCACAAATGCCATTTTGTTTGTTTTGTCGAGTCGCGGTAAAATTGCTCATAACGAAGACTCAGATCAGCCAAGGCAATGCGCAGCCTTATTAGCGCAAATGTAACTCCATACTTAAATAAATAAAAAGGCGAATGAATCAGTTTGAATTATCCGATTTCACAAATGACTTGGTTCAAACAAATCAGTAGATAAATATGTAAATATAAGCGAGTTGTGACAATGCTGTTTTGTGTATGTGTGTGTGTGTGTGTGAGAGAGAGTGAGAGAGAGAGAGAGAGAGAGAGAGAGAGAAAGAGATATGGCTAACTTCATACGCATGAAAATTGCATGAGTGGAGATTAAACTTTTAGTTGACATCATTTAAACAAATCCATCCGACGAAGGGCTTTAAAAGAACAGACATGCGTTAACGGTACGGTTTAATCAGCATTTGCAACTACTGTTGAAATATCCCAGTTTAATTTTTCTGAGTCATGAAACATTTTAACAAAATAAATAAATATCCATCAGATAACCGCACACAAGAGATGACTGTTCTGTTCTGTTCAATTCTCGTATCGACGTTACCCAAGTGGCTCAACGGTACGTAACCATAGTTGCACACACCTGGCGCCGTGTGTCCGTCCAATGTCATTCAGCCTGTAAATGTCTCGTCGGTCAGTGCTGCCCAACCAGTATTTATGCATAGATGTTTGCCTTCTGCGGCTCCAAGTCAGGTTCTGTCCGGAAAAGGAGGCGCGCGCCACATGATGTAACTTGATGTAAAAACATTCGGATTATATAGTAAGGAAACAAATAAATTAAGTTTTACTGGCAGACTTAACAAATAAATTCACAAAAACCAAATATCTAATTACATAAATTAGCATGTAATGATCACAGATGTCAATTTCACACTTAAATGGTTGAGCAAATATTGAGTAACTGCAATTATATCGTAACACTTTATCTGGGCACCATCAGCTTTAAAATCAATTTAAGATGTTTGTTTTTATAACAATTAAATTATGGTCAGCATTTACCTATTTTAGTTACTGCTAAAGAAATGTTTATGCCATCATTGTTTTAAAAGTCAAACAAGCAAACGGTATAGTTGTTCTGACTTAACTGTTTGAAAAAACAATTTTATTTGTATTTTGAAAAAAGTAATGTTCAGCTAGTTAATCAGAGCTAGGAACATTCAGTTAACACAAAAATCCCTAAATCAAACAATGTACAATTTCACATATCATGCATTTGCTAATCTCAGTCAGATACGCTCATAAATACAGCCCGGGGCAAACGGCTCAATACCTCATTCTCCGTGACACTTCGTTAAATGGACGGAAAATTCCGAGGTATCACGACCAGGAAAATAATTTAATACCTTGCATAGAAATTATATAGATATAGATAATTTATTCAACTTTAAGCAGTACATGCTCATGTGTTGTGTACATAATACTGTAATACAAAGATACATGGGTTCAATGGCAATCATATACGTGGCAATCAGAGAGAAAAAAAAAAAATATATATATATATATACAGAATGGGAGAAATACACATACAGAGACCTGCTTGATGAAACAGTGCATAAACAATCTTTTTCGTTATATAAGATTATTTTATAACAAGATGTGAGATATACATCACGTTGACAAGTCCATGTAATATAGAGACAAATTAATGTAGTCCAGGAGAGTATACCCTGAGTACTCATTAGGGTCGCCTCACTGAGGCGACTCAAATGAGCACCCAAAAGCTACGTCAAAACAAAGCAAAATAAGAACATTTTATACAAATTACTGAAATACTCATAAGAGTGTCCAGTAACGATATGCAGAAACCAGTGTGATGATACAGTGTGATGATACGTTATGTAGTTTATACGGACAGTTTACTGATTATATGACATGGCCCTAATCTTAAAAGCTTTCTCAACAAAAATACATAAATTCAATAAACATTTACTATTATTAGTTGACATGAGTTCTTTCAGTTTTATCATATTCGGTCTATTCCAAAAGAATCCCCTAATATATTTTTGTCTTAATTCTTTATACAGTTCACACTCAAATAAAAAATGAAATTCATCTTCTAATTTATTGCAAACATAACATTTTCTTTGATCTATTGGAGTTCTGTTTGGCTTTGCCCACCTTCCCACTTCAATTTCTAATTTATGCGACGACATCCTTAACTTACTCAATGCTATTCTAAATTTCTTAACCTTAACTGTTTCTAGATATAGCTGATGATCAAAGACTGAAAATAAAGAGTAAAAAACTGCTCTAGTAGATTCCGAAATTCTGCTGTTCCAATTCTGTATAAAATTATCTCTAAGCCTTGATTTAAATTCAGCTAAAAAAAATATTTTTATTACCTACACTTTGATTTAACCACACTCCATAAAAGCCTAATACTGATAATAAATCTTTAACTTTTGAAGCCCAATTTACAGTTGTAGGTTTACTATCCAAATCTGCCAGCATCAGATTATATGCATATTTCATATACTTTGTACTGTCACTTTCTAGTATTTTAAACCAAAAAATTATTATAGAATAATAAACATGTGTTTGTATGGAAACTACACCTAATTCACCATATATAAAATCATTTTGAGTACACTTCTTGACTCCAAGCAATTTTTTACAAAATTGTAAATATGCACGCTCCTGCTGAATAGGCTTCGAAAAACCCCAGACTCCCCCCCCCGTAAGTTAATATAGGCCGTACTAATTTTTCGAATAATTCGAGGGTGTGCTTAGGTGACAAGTCCGTAAAATTATATAAATACTGATTTAATTTAAATATGGCTTTCAAAGCTTGACCAGATAGTGTTTTATGTGTTTCAGCAAAAGAGCCCCCAGTAGTAAATGTAATTCCTAAGTAGACAAATTTCTTTACTATTTCAATAGTTTTACCATTATACGTAAAGTTCATATTTCTTTGCAAACTACCCCCCTTTCTAAAAACCATGATTTTTGTTTTGTCCGTATTTACGGTTAGTTTCCATCGTTCGCAGTAATCTGCTAAAATATCTAAACTCCTTTGCAAGCTTTCACTAGTTTCAGAAAAAATAACTATATCATCGGCATACAAGAGGAGATATAACTTCAACATGTCTGTATTAAAACCTTCCGCCCCCTTTTGGATAAATTCATTCTCTAAATCATTCAAATACATACTGAACAGAAAGGGTGATAAACATTCGCCTTGCCTCACACCTAAGTGACTTGAAAAATCTTCACTGACTGTGTTGTTATACTTAACTTTTGACTTAATGTTTTCATATATTGATTGTATAACATTTAACATTTTACCCCTTACCCCACTTTGTATTAATTTATACCATAGTATATCCCTTACAACAAAATCGAAAGCTTTATTGAAATCTATAAATGCTGAGTATAACTTTTTATTTTCATTTAAACAGTGTGAAATCAGACTATGCAAAATAAAAATATTATCCATTGTACCCATGCCCTTCCTAAACCCCGCCTGCGCTTCTATGTAAATATGATATTTTTCAGCCCATTCATTAAGTCGACTATTTAAAATACTGGTAAAAAGCTTACCTACCACACTTAACAATGTTATCCCTCTATAGTTCTCAACATTTTCAGTACTGCCTTTCTTATGTAATGGGACTATGTATCCATCACCCCAAGCTTCAGGGAAAAGACCTGTATCAAAAATTTTATTGAATAATGCATGCAAATAATACAATAAACTGTTAATACCATATTTTAAAAATTCATTTAATAATAAATCAGGTCCACTGCTTTTTCCATTTTTCAAACCCTGAACCGCTTTACGAATTTCCATGATACTAATTTCTTTATCCAATTCATCAAACATTACACCCAATTCCCCCCTAACAAATCTCTCATTAAAATACAAAACATCTTCATCAGCTTGGAAAAATCTGCTGTCTGGATTATTTATAGCTCTAAAATATTCAGCAAAATGTTGAGAACTCAATTTTTTTGATTCTGAACTTGATGAACTTAAATTTTTTAATAACTTCCAATAATTTTTAGCATTGTCCAACTTATGTTTTTCGAGTAACTGTGTTTGTGATTTTTTATACTCAAATCTACTCTGTCTTAATATTTTCTTATATTCGGACCTAGCCTGTACCATACTTGCACGATATTCTACATCATTTTTATTAGACCTAAAACTATCTAAACATCTGTAAAAAATATTCCTCTTCTCTTTACATGCATTGTTAAACCAAGGCTGTTTTACTTCATCAAAAACATAATCTTTATTTTTAAGAATAGTATTCTTCTTAAATAATGGGTCACACACAGATTCAATAATATTTTGAAAACTTTCAACCTTCAAATTCAAGTCATTTAAAGAATCGACTGATGAAACATCATTTTGTAGGCTAGAAATAGCTGTTCTTATATTTTCAGAATCTAAAGCTGATTGGTATTCTTGAACTAAACTGCCGTTCCATACGTATTTATACTTTATTGCGCAATCAGAAAGGGTTCCGCTGTTTTTATCTATGAAAATTTCAGGCATTTCAAATGAAAAATATAGGAAACAATGGTCACTTAGTATATTAGGATCATCAACCCTAAATGAGGAAACCACTGGAAATAATGACTCACTAGCAATGACATAGTCAACAAGACTTTTTCCTGAGCTGCCCACATATGTACACTTCCCGATGCCTTTGTCTTCTCCAATCCTGCCATTTAAAATTCTAAGCCCTGTTTGCTTACAAAAGTCAAGCAGTTGTGATCCAAACCGATTAAATCCCTTGTCTTCTGAATCCCTGTGCAATGGCACATCAATCAAATAGTCATCCGGAAGTGCACTTATGTGGTCAGAAAAATGATCTTCAACATAATCTGGGAATGTTGATGTTCTCGCGTTCAGATCGCCACATAGCAAAAAGCTACACAAATTATTGGTGACATTTTGAATATGCACAATAATATCTGAAATTCTATCAAATATATCAATATTGTCTAATAACCCCTGCCTACTTGAGCCCTCTGGTACATTGTAACATAAACACAGAAAAATATCTTCTGTTCTATTAAACAAGCTACCATTAAGCTTTAACCACAATAAATCATCACTATCAGTCAAAAATAGAGTATTGTCGGAAACTAGTTCATCACGGACATAAGCTATCAAACCTCCAGAATCGCGTTTAGCACCCCTTTTTCTCAAAGTTCTATTTACTTGAAAATGTGTAAACCCGTTTACCTGTACAACAGCCTCTTCGCCTAACCATGTCTCTGTATATAAAATTACATCATTGTGTCTGAAAATATGCACAAGTTCATTTGACTCTAGTTTATTTGTATTCTTCGAAACAAGCCCCTGAATATTTGCCAGAACACATTTTAATGGATGTGTATTCCCCCCGTGTACCTATTGTTTATTTACACCAGTAAATAAAAACAGCAGAGAAACTTTCATACTCAACTTATGAATATGAAATTTTCTCTGCTTATGAATATGAAAATGGCAATGCTTTACAAGTTGGTCTGTCAGTAGCAGGGAAGTTTAAATTTGAAAGAATGCTGTATTTCCAGGCAGTTTTTATACCGATTCAGATATCTGATATAGTATATAAGTCATATAGCATATCGGATATCTTATGTATGATATCTCAGATATCTTAAATAACATCTTATTCGACGTATATGTTATTTTAGGAGACATCTAATGCATTATATCAGATATCTCAAATAAAATAACATGTATTAAAATCAGATGTCTAAGTTTTATAATGAATATGAAAACGGCTTGCAAGGTTTGAATTATTGAATGGTGATGTATGGAATCGGATGCAAATTTCCCATCTGTTGATGCATGAAATGTGCTTGTCACATTCGGGTCCTTTAATCATCTCTAGGTCAGATATCAGTCTTTGGTGGGTTGTCTTTATGGCTTAATTTCTTCATCACCAATACATGATCACTAAAATACAAATATGATTAGAAATAAAATTTCCTTTTAAAAGGAAGGCTTGCCCAGCTAAGACAGTGAAGTTTTCATGAGTTGTTTATTGAAATAAACCCGATTGTTAGTGCACTTTCTGTAGCTAACTTTTATTTAGCAAAGTATTTAATTTCTAACTTATTGAATGGTGGCATTATCCACGGGTGTAAGGTAAAAACAAGTGTAGAATTTATTTGAAAAACAAACTGAAAAAATATTAAAACACACACACATACACACACAAAACAACAACAACAACAAAAAACAGTTTTCAAACGTTTTGGCCGGCCGTTTTAGGCATGTCTCAAGGAAAATAACTATATGGACCTATTTCAGGTCTTTTCTTCACGGCTGTTGAGTCACACTAAGTCTGAATCAAAATTTTAGGAAAGGTTGTTTCAAACCCATGTCTATGGAATCTTGGCACATCTGAACTTGGCATCAAAAGAAGACAATAAATTTATATTTACTGAAGTTTATTTTTGGTTTAAGTGGCATCAGTGGCAGTGACTGGAACAAAATTTTGACACTCTGAGTAAATATGCATGCTGCTGTTGTTTGGGACAATAGCTTACTTTACACCTTTTGGGAACAACAAAGCACGGAACCCATTGCGTTCGTATTTCCATGAACTCCCAGCAAATGAAATTTATCTCTTTTCAGTAAATGTGATAAGGGAAGAAAATCGTCAAAAGCGCTTGTTTCTAAATTTAAACAATAAATTTGAACTCTGCTCTCTCTGATTTTACACTGATACACAGATCAGCCCACTCTGGCATAAGCGCAGTCTGATCAGTCTGGTATCAGCATGAAAGATGAAGAATATATATATGCCGAAAAAGCCTGATCAGATCCAACGAATGCGTCGGCGCTGTACAGTGTGCCGGTTGCTCTGACTAGTCAGATTATGCGATGCCCTAAGGCCTAGTTTTCGCGACGCCGCTGCATGATTTTTTGGAAAAGCTAATGCTTTGCGCCAAGCTATATATAAACACTGTTTCTTACACAAATTTTGGTATATTTCTTAGGATGCAAAGCCAAATACTTTGCATTGCATTCACAGTGTCTTTTTTTTATTCCATCAGTTTATAAAAAGCAAACGAAATGTGGCCAAGTTCAAGGCACTTGTAAAAGAAAAACGTGCTTTTTAACGGAATATTTGAAAAAAAATAAATACATGAACTATCAAAATATAGAATAAAGTTTCCATCGTTATTTTTAGCAGATGAGGCAAATCGGATATGGATAAAAATAGACAAAATCGGACGAGATATTGTTTGTTATGTCTGTGAAGAAAATAATGAAGAAATGCTGTCTCAAACCGGAACGAACTTTCCGATCTCTTTGGCTTAATTGCTGCCCTAAAAAAGTTTAGAGTACACACTCACTGTGTACACACTCTCCTGGTATTTTCCGACTAATCGTGACGTATCGTTTCTTCCGAAAATAACTCGGTATCACTAAACCACTTGAATACTGGCTTGCGCTCGAAAGCGCAAGCCAAAAAGTGTTTTAAAAATACTATGCCCCAATCGGCTGCTTGTCTGTCAAGAAGATTAACACTATATGAGCCGCCACACGAGAAAACCAACAAAGTGTTTGTGCGCCCAGCGCAGACTCAGATCAGCCTGGGCATCCGCCCGGTCTGATCAGACTCTTTGCTAAAGGCTTAAAGGGTAGCTTAGGGTCTAAGCTACCTCCATGCGCACAGTGAAGACTCTGATCAGACTGAGCGGATGCCCAGGCTGATCTGAGTCTGCGCTGGGCGCACAAACACTTTGTTGGTTTTCTCGTGTCGCGGCTCATTGTTGGTTTTGTCGTGTCGTGTTCATCTCAGAAAGAGGTAAAGCGCAACAAAAGCAACAAAATACTAAACAAAAGTTGATCAAGCCAAACTGCGGTTTGCCAAGCAAAGATTTCAGACATTTTGTTTTAGAGGGACTTTCCTCTTTAATCGGCATATTACCCCGGTGAATGTTGAGTCTTTGGCATTCAGCGACACTGATATCTCAGCTAGGAGCATAGTGGATGCGGATTTCCTCAGAAACTGGTCGAGCATGTAACGCCCGTGGGAATCAAACCAATGACCCTTGTGTGAAAGGCAAACTTTCAATTCACTATGCCTGGTGCTACGCGAATGACGCTGTGGAAGTTAATCCTCCCAATATAGTACACCCCTGTCTTTGAGCGGTTCTTAAGATGTTTGTTTCCAAGATTGCCAAAATGTCTATGACGGAAAAGGGACATAAATGAATATGCTCAAACGTCAATTAGGTTAAAAGCGGAGGGATCACGTGAACGACTGCACGGAATATATGAGTGAATCTCATTTTGATACCACTGCACGGAATTTATGAGTGAATCTTCTTTTGATACCGCTGCACGGAATATATGAGCGAATCTCCTTTTGATACCGCTGCACGGAATATATGAGTGAATCTCTTTTTGATACCGCTGCACGGAATATATGAACCTCCTTTTGATACCCTGCACGGAATATATGAGTGAATCTCCTTTTGATACCACTGCACGGAAATTATGAGTGAATCTCCTTTTGATACCGCTGCAAGGAATATATGAGCGAATCTCCTTTGGATACCGCTGCACGGAATATATGAGTGAATCTCTTTTTGATACCGCTGCACGGAATATGAGAGCCTCCTTTTGATACCCTCTACGGAATATATGAGTGAATCTCCTTTTGATACCACTGCACAGAATATATGGATAAATCTCCTTTTGATACCGCTGCACGGAATATATGAGCAAATCTCCTTTTGATACCGATTATTTGAAATATATGAGTGAATCTCTTTTTGATACCGCTGCACGGAATATATGAGACTCTTTTTGATACCCTGCACGGCATATATTAGTGAATCTCCTTTTGATACCATATCACAGAATATATGTGTGAATCTCCTTTTGATACCGCTACACGGAACATATGAGTGAATCTCTTTTTGATACCGCTGCACGGAATATATGAGTGAATCTTTTTTTGATACCGCTGCCCGGAATATATGAGTCTTTTTGATATCGCCGGTGGAAAATATGAGTGAATCTCTATTTTGAAAGGTTAACTACCTTATTATACATCTTTCAATGTTTTTCTCTTATTAAGCTATGCGTCCTATTCCTGTCCACAGCTTCCTGATTCTAACGGCACTTTGATAGAACCGCAGAGATTCACGCTTTGGTCAAGTTCAGTCAAGTATCTCGACACCAATATTGCGGCAAAATCTACATGGACCTCAGTTCAAATCCTTACCCAAAGAACAAATCTTTTTGCCTCCATCAAAGTGTCTTAGAAACTGGAAAGTGGTGCATAGCTCAAGGAGTATAAACCCAGTGGGCACATGACGTCGAAATGACGTCGTACTGACGTTGATGCGACGTCATTACGTCGCATCGACGTTATTACAACGTCCTTTCGACGTCATGTGCCTGCTGGGAAGTATTTGAAAGCGAAGTTAACCTTGGCATAAACCAAGATTCACTCAAATATATATGCATCGCCATTTTCCGTGCAGCGTCCAAAACAAAAACGTGATTTCCCGCATTAATGTTTGTTTTTTTCCTATATAAAATGCACAATTTTGAAAGAGGCATAACTCATCCAACTGTTTTCAGAATATGCTCAAAATTATATAATTTCATTAACATCATAGATTACACTAGCCTTGAGATGACCAGACAGCCTATTCTAGGGCCTATCAGTGACATTGCCAATAGACTAGCTATACCTCCCGACGAAAGTACTAACTTGCTACAGCTTATACTAGACAGTCACGTTAGTCGCTTTGCTGAAGGGTGGATTGCTTCCACGCTAGACTCCTTGCGTACTGACCTATAGATATGCTTACTAGACGCTTCTGCCATAAACTTCACACTGAACGCTACAAAAGGCTCTCTAAAATTCCGAAAAGAAAAAAGAAACAAACGTAAACAGTAGACGTACCGAAGCACACACCAGCATGAATACAAAAGTTTTAATGGGTATTCTTAAAGAGTAAATAGGGTGATGGTGTGACGTCATTTTAAACCCCCACATATTCAACAACAACAACTACTCTGCGAACTTTGGAGGTGTGCCTTGACTGGCAGAAGTTATACAACTACTACTACTACTACTACTAGATAGTCCGTTACGGCATGCGGACTACAAAGATCTTAGCTTGAATGGTTCATCGGATATTTTGTTCAAAATGTTGTTCCTGTGCCTAAATCGTAAAAGTGGCAAGACTTAACAAAATATTTATGGAATATGTTCAGGAGTTAATCAAGTCCCTTACACCTTGGTCCGTGAGTGTATCTACACTGCAAAAATGTGTCTAGAATCAATGCAAAAAATGCAGTCCGATTTTTTATGTGTTTAAATCGTAACATGTTCAATTTGCAACATGTTTAGGTTTATGTTTAGAAATTAAACATGTACAAAACTGGTTATATTTACCTTTTATTTTGAAAATTTCCTCTGTCAACATTTTCGTCTCTTTTTTTCGTTCTTCTACGGGGAAAAGAGAGAATGGATTCATCCGAAACGCGTAACAGAATTAAACGTGTTTAGCAGAATTTGTCAGGGAAAATAATAGAAAAGGCGTACATGTTAAGCTATATGACATATCCCTAAACATGTTTACATCTAAACATGTAACCACTTGTGTTTTATAGCTAAGCGCGATTTTTACAGTGTACACAGATAAAAAAAAGAGGGAACAGTCAGAGCTTCACGGAATATGCTTACAATTTAAACCAGAGGACCAGTGGTCCTGTAGCTCACCTGACACTTGGTCCTGGTATATATTTTAATACTTTTATACATGTATATAGCCCCAGGGCAGGGGCAGATAACCCCTCCCTCCCCTTGGGGATTAATGTTGAGTCCCAATTCTATATACCAAGCCACAAGGTCACTGGGCCTTTGGTTCTAGACAAAGATTTCTGAAGGGTTTTTATCATATATGGGCGTGGAGGCCACCATGTTCATGTGACCATGACCATCTGAACAAACTTTTTTGATTCCTTTGACCCAGTATTAAAGCTCCATATGAAATACAGTAATCATTTGTATAAACTATGATGGGCCTGAGTGCCCAATGCTACATACCCAGTTTCAAGGTAATAGGCCTTTCGGTTCTTGAGAAAAAGACGTTTGAAGAGTTTTTACCATATATGGGCATGGTGGCCATCTTGGTTAAGTGACCAAGACCATTTGAACAAACTATGGTTCCTTTAAGCCGGTGAAGCTCCAAATGAAATATGGCTTCAATTGACCTCAGTGGCCCCTGAGAAGAAGTTTAAAATGTTGACGGGTGAGAGAATCTCAATGACCTTGTACAAAAGTCAAAGAATGACTATGGCCTTTAACGACAAAATATCTTCATCTGGTCATTTAGTCAACCATATATACCAAATATTGTACCTTAGACTTAAATAGTTTCTGAAAAATCCACTGTTTAAGCATTTTCTCATATAAAAGCCTATGTAATGTACCAAAGTTGACAGTGTCATAAATTAGGTCAAGGTCAATGCACGATCATCATTTGTATAAACTATGATGGGCTTGACTGCCAAAAGCTACATACAAAGTTTCAAGATCATAGGCCTTTTGGTTCTGAAGAAGAAGATTTTGAAGGGTTTTTATTATGTACGGGCATGGCCACCATCTTGGTCAAGACCCCGGGAACAAACTTTTGTTCCCCAATCACTCTTAGACTCCATATAAAATTTGGCTTCAATCAGACCAGTGGTTTCAGAGGAGAAGATGTTTTGAAAAACTTGATGACGGACAGACCGACAAAATGACCCTGACCTTCATCTGGTCATTTAATCAACCATATATACACCACGTATTGTACCTTAGACTTAAATAGTTTCTGAGAAATCCACTGTATAAGGGTTTTCCCATATAAAAGCCTAACATACCAAAGTTGACCATGTCATAAATTAGGTCAGGGTCAACACAAGGTCATCATTTGTATAAACTATAATGGGCCCGCATGCCCAATGCTACATACCAAGTTTCAAGGTCATAGGCCTTGTGGTTCTAGAGAAGAAGATTTTTTTATGGGTTTTTACCATTTATAGGCATGGTGGCCATCTTGGTCATATGACCCAGACCCCGGGTACACACTTTCGTTCCCCTATCCCACTGAGACTCCATATGAAATTTGGCTTCAATCTCCCTAGTGGTTTCAGAGGAGAAGATGTTTGAAAATCTTGATGATGGACAGTCTGACAAAATGACCTTGACCTTCAATGACATAATATCTTCATCTGGTCATTTAGTTGATCATATATACACCACGTAGAAATCCACTATATAAGCGCTGTCCCATATAAAAGCCCAACATACCAAAATTCATGTCGTAAATAAGTTCAAGGTCAAAGCAATGTCATCATTTGTATAAAATATGATGGACCCGCATGCCCAATGCTATATACCAAGATTCAAGGTCATAGGCCTTTTGGTTCTGGAGAAGAAGATTTTTGAAAGGTTTTACCATATATGGGCATGATGGCCATCTTGGTCATGTGACCCAGACCCCGGGTACAAACTTACATTCCCCCATCCCACTGATACTCCATATGAAATTTGGCTTCAATATCCCCAGTGGTTTCAGAGGAGAAGATCTTTGAAAATCTTGAAGACGGATGGTCCGACGGAGTGACCTTGACCTTTAGTGACATAATATCTTCATCTGGTCATTTAGTTGACCATGTATACCACGTATTGTACCTTAGACTTGAATAGTTTCTATAAAATCCACGGTATAAGCTTTTTCCCATATAAAAGCCTAACATACCAAAGTTGACCATGTCGTAAATTAGGTCAAGATCAACACAAGGTCATCATTTGTATAAACTATGATGGGCCTGCATGCCCGATGCTACATAGTAAGTTTCAAGATCATAGGCCTTTTGGTTCTGGAGAAGAAGATTTTGAAGGATTTTGATCATATATGGGCATGGCAGCCATCTTGGTCATGTGACCCAGACCCTGGGTATAAACTTTTGTTCCCCCATCCCACTGAGACTCCATATGAAATTTGGCTTCAATCAGCCCAATGGTTTCAGAGTAGAAGATGTTTGAAAATCTTGACGTCGGATGTTCCGACAGAATGACCTTGACCTATAGTGACATAATAACTTCATCTGGTCATTTAGTCGACCATGTATACCAAGTATTGTACCTTAAACTTAAATAGTTTCTGAGAAATCCACTGTTTAAGCGTTTTCCCATATAAAAGCATTACGTACCAAAGTTGACCATGCCGTAAATTAGGTCAAGGTCAATGCAAGGTCATCATTTGTATAAACTATGATGGGCCCGCATGTTTAATGCTACATCCCAAGTTTCAAGGTCATAGGCCGTTTGGTTCTGGAGAAGAAGATTTTCGAAGGGTTTTTACCATATATGGGCGTGGTGGCCATCTTGGTCATGTGACCCAAATACCTCGAACAAACTTTCGTTTCCCCAACCCATGGAGGCTCCATATAAAATTTGGCTTTGACGGGCCCAGTGGTTTCAGAGGAGAAGATGTTTGAAAATCTTGACGTCGGATGGTCCGACGGAATGACCTTGACCTTTAGTGACATAATAACTTCATCTGGTCATTTAGTCAACTATGTATACCAAGTATTGTACCTTAAACTTAAACACTTTCTGAGAAATCCACTGTTTAAGCGTTTTCCCATTTAAAAGCATTACGTACCAAAGTTGACCATGCCGTAAATTAGGTCAAGGTCAACGCAAGGTCATCATTTGTACAAACTATGATGGGCCCGCATGCCTGATGCTACATACCAAGTTTCAAGATTATAGGCATTTTGGTTCTGGAGAAGAAGATTTTTGAAGGGTTTTTACCATATATGGGCATGGCGGCCATCTTGGTCATGTGACCCAGATACCCCGAACAATCTTTCGTTTCCTCAACCCATGGAAGCTCCATATAAAATTTGGCTTTGATCGGCCCAGTGGTTTCAGAGTAGAAGATGTTTGAAAATCTTGACGTCGGATGGTCCGACGGAATGACCTTGACCTTTAGTGACATAATACCTTCATCGGGTCATTTAGTTGACCATGTATACCAAGTACTGTACCTTAAACTTAAACAGTTTCTGAGGAATCCACTGTTTAAGCGTTTTCCCATTTAAAAGCATTACGTACCAAAGTTGACCATGCCGTAAATTAGGTCAAGGTCAACGCAAGGTCATCATTTGTATAAACTATGATGGGCCCGCATGCCCAATGCTACATACCAAGTTTCAAGGTCATAGGCCTTTTGGTTCTGGAGAAGAAGATTTTTGAAGGGTTTTTACCATATATGGGCGTGGTGGCCATCTTGGTCATGTGACCCAGATACCCCGAACAAACTTTCGTTTCCCCAACCCATGGAGGCTCCATATAAAATTTGGCTTTGATCGGCCCAGTGGTTTTGGAGAAGAAGACCTTTGAAAATGGTGGGCGGACGACGGACGACGGACGGACTACGGAGCATTGCCATACTAAAAGCTTACCTATGAGCCTTCGGCTCAGGTGAGCTAAAAATACAGTGAGCCGCGACACGAGAAAACCAACAAAGTGGTTGTGCGCCCAGCGCAGACTCAGATCAGCCTGGACATCCGCCCAGTCTGATCAGACTCTTTGCTAAGCGCTTAAAGGGTAGCTAAAGGTCTAAGCTAGCTTCATGCGGACAGCCAAGTCTCTGATCAGACTGGGCGGATGCCCAGGCTGATCTGAGTCTGCGCTGGGCGGACAACCACATTGTTGATTTTGTCGTGTTACGGCTCACAGTGAGTGAGTTTAACGACCCACCTCTCCTTGATCTACACTATTTGCCATCTAGTCTTCTTGGACGAATCATTTTTGATATTTTGAAGACGTAAATTTATTGATTTATTTTTGGGAGTGGGATGGGGCGGGGTTGAGGGGGATGCCTCGGATTAATCAGAGTCCAGATTAGAATGCCAAATATCAAATATGTCCTACACGGTTGCAATATCAAAGTTGAAAAAAGACATAAAAACTTTATCGATTAGCATGTTTTTTTTTTATTTACTAATTTGAACTTTCATGACTTTAGAACTTACATTTTTGTTTTGGACAGACGAACAGACATGACGAAACTAATATACTTTTTTAACGACGGTGACAGTTGGAAATAAACTTTTCTTTGACAGAAAATGAATAATAGCAAAAAGATCGCTTTCATTTGCTTAGTCTGATGTAAATATTGAGCCGCGACACGACAAAACCAACAAAGCGGCATGTTCGCCCAGCAAAGACTCAGATCAGCCTGGGCATCCGCCCAGTCTGATCACAGTCTTCGCTGTCCGCATGGAGGTAGCTTACACCCTTTGCTCTCCTTTAAGCGCTCAGAAAAAAACTCGGATCAGACTTTGCGGATGCCCAGGCTGATCTGAGTTTTCGCTGGACGTACAAGCCACTTTGTTGTTGGTTTTGTCGTGTCGCGGCTCCATTTTATTTGAAGCCTTTATTATTCTTACAGTTTATAATACAATGGATGTCCAAAGGTTGATATGTCATACAAAAGAGGAAACATTCTGCGTGGAAGAGATTCTTTACATTTACTGATTACTTTTTAGGCCTTATAATGATGAAAGGGATAAAAACTTCATTTTGTGAAAATAATTTGGAAGTGTGCTATCGTATGGAATACGTTCCACGATACTTTGCTTCTTCCGGTGAGGAAAAATAACATACAAACATCGAAAAATCTATAGCCAGCCCAGCTGTTGAACTGTCCTCACCGTTAACATACGAACAATGTGTTGATCTTTTGGAATCTACGGACATCGTGATTTGCTGAAAAAAAAACAACAACAGAAATTGACGCCAATGACAAAATGACGATGACAAAATTTTATTTCATTTTGAAATTTATAATCAAAGTCTGCCAAATATCGAAAAAAGGTGTAGAACTGGGAGACCCCGCTTTCGAAGGGCTACGTCGTCGAACGCAAACAGATGTGACCCTTTCTAAAATTTGCGGGTAACCTATTAACATTATAGTCGACATCTTTTAAGCAAGGAATATAAAAACTTTTTTCTATATTGTGATCTGTGAGAAAGAGAAATGTTTCATTCAATATTTAGAAGCTATAGAATGTACAGGAGTCAACTAATTAACAAAAAGTGTTTATTTCTCTTCATATGTGTTACCAGTGTTATCACTTTGTTCAGTTTTCAAATGCACTGTTCTTCCAACGTTCTGGACATGGAATTAGTTGATAGGCAACCACAAGTTAGCTACAGAAGTTGGACGATGACTAGGCAAACGTTATTAGCGGATACATTTAGAAACAAAAGGAATGGCTCGAAACTGGGTACTAAAAATGAGCTAGATGCTTCGAGCAGGCTTTCGTCAGCTAATGAAGGACATTCTATAGGACCAGACAGAAAACGTGGCACAGAAAGAGACTCGAGATTGTCTCTTTTGCATACCTTACCTAGTAATATGTCTGTGCAAAGGAAAACTGCAAAGCTGGAAAAACACGCATTTTCAGAAACAGACGATGGTGCGGATTCAAGAAAAAATACGTCGCCCATGAAACAATCATTAGACACTATGTTGACATTTAACAAAGCTTTACCTGATGATCTTAATGAAGCAAAACATATTATGAAGCAGAGCAGTGTGCAAACTAAGACAAACAAATCAAAGGTTTTATTTTCCGACGAATATACAAAACTAGACGAAAAACTGTTGAACAAAGCACAAACTGAACAGAAAAATATATCGAAAAGTGACAGCCACACGCAACAGAATGTAACTAGAGTTCTATGCAGAAAAAGGCTTCCAGACGCTTTGATAATTGGTGCTTCGAAATGTGGAACAGGAGCGTTAGCAAAATTTCTTAGTTTTCATCCGGATATTGCAATAATCCCGGGAAAGGAATTTAATTTCTTTTCCGATCAGTACGACATGGGATTTAAGTGGTATTCGGAGCGAATGCCTTGCTCACTAAATGGTCAATTAACAGTTGAAAGATCAAGCACATATTTTATGAGACCACATGTGCCCGAGAGGATACGAGTGATGAGCAAATGGACAAAATTAATTCTAATTGTCTGCGAGCCTGTCAGACGAGCAATATCACATTTTACAATGATGAATGCCGCGGGAAAAACATCGAATATGAGTTTTAGTGAGTTTCTGTTTCAGTTTTCGGGAGAACAAATCCAAATAAAACCTGACAAAGATGTGATTAAAGTTTCCGATTATTCTCGGTATTTTCCGTCTTGGCTCAAGTTGTTTCCTTTCAAACGAATACATATCGTGGACGGGGATAATTTGTCTAAAGAACCGTATCAGGAACTTTCCGCAGTCGAACATTTTCTAGATGTCGGAACATATTTCACAGAAACAGACTTCGTTTTCAACAGCTCAAAGGGATTTTTCTGTTTTAGAAAAAGCCGTATCATTCAGTCCAACGATGAAAATCAAATGGATTTTAAGGAAAATATTGGGAATTCTTCGAAATTTCGAATTCAAAATGAGCCTGATTTTAATCAGAACCCAAACAACATCACAGAACTAGAGCAGCACCAGCTGACGGAAAATCTGAAACATTCTGGAAATATACCTGGATCAGAAGAAATGATTTGTTTGGGTGAGACCAAGGGTAAAAAGCGGCATGTAGACGTACCGGATAAACTTGTCCAGTTTTTAAAACAATATTACAAACCTTACAACGAAAAGTTTTATACAATGGCAAACAGAACTTTCAACTGGTAATTTTAGAAATGGAAAAACTGGGGTCGTATTTATGAAACCATTTAAAAGACGTTGCTATGCTGTTGCTAAGGCTAAATTTCTATGAAGGAGATTCCCTACAACTATGAAATTTGCTCTGGAGGAACAGTCCTTTTCAGACTGTTCCTCCAGAGCAAATTTCATAGTTGTAGGGAATCTCCTTTATAGAAATTTAGCCTTAGCAACAGCATAGCAACGACTTAAGTCGTTTTATAAATACGGCCCCTGAAAACTTACGGGCATGATGGGAATGGCTGAAGTGCCAATATAGTTAGTACTTTGAAATGATCGGCTGAATTTTTATATCTTTTATCTAAATCATGTAATAAAGCTATGGAGGCGTCTATACATAGAGGATCTTACATGAGTGTACATGTATTATTGAATTTATTAAACGAGTTGGGGAAAACGATAAGATGCGAGGCATTGCCGAGCATCTTATCGTTTTCACAACGAGTTTAATAAATTCAATAATACAGGAGCACGAATGCAAGATGCTATTTATAATATAATGCTAAAATCACATTTTATTAGCAAATTTTGCACTAAAACGTCACGATCTTGCCATTAGAAAACGCGACGTTTTAATGGACGCCAACGTATAACGTTACGACGTACTTTGCATATTTAATCCACTAGTGGATTATCGTTTTTAATGCATGGCTTTATTACACTCTCAGATGCTACGTCATATGATAAAATTCTTTCTATTTTATTGGCAATCTTCACAGGTATAGCCTCGTCGCGGCCATTTGGGAGGCACTACCCATATCAGCATCATGTGGAATATTTGGAAGCAAACGTGCAATGCTAAGAGTAATATCAAGCTTCTCTGTTTGGCTTAAAAAAAAGATAATTTGCAACAATTACAGTCAGTCAAGTTTTCAAACTCAAAATATTTTATATTGACAATACAGTTTCACTTTTTCATTTGAGGAATCGTAATGTTACAGCTAATCAGGGCCTGTTGTTCGAAACATCGTTTAACGAAGTCTTAGTCGAGGATTCGTTAACTCTTATAGCAATCGCAAAATTAATTGCGGTAATATTTTGCTGAAAAATTGTGAGGAGCTAAAAGCTCCTCACATTTTTTCCGCAAAAAATTGCAGTGTTTTGACGTATAATATATCATAATAATTATTACGTTTAGCCTACAGTACTGTATAGTAACGTCACGTTAGTTAACAACGTTGTTAGTTTTGAACAACTGGGCCCTGATCTGCAGTGTCTCTTAGACTTTTAAAAAAAAACTTTTTCATTATGCTCTGTACATAATTTTACGTTATGTGTATACACCGTAAAATTCTAAAACTTGGGATGCCTACAATTTTAACCAATATTGTCCAAAAATGGAACAGTTGGCTTTTCATATGCAGTAGGGGAGAGTCAGGTAACTTTGGACAGGCGGGTAAAATCGGACATACTGTTGGAAACAGTAAAAACCCAGATGAGACGGCTCATAATGAGCCGTCTTATCAGGATTTTCACTGTTTGGCCAGTTATTTTTTTTGTTTTAGTTCACAACTGACATATAAAGGAAAAAATGTCACTGTCCGAATTTACCCGCTGTCCGAAGTTACCCGACTCTCCCATAATGCTGCCACATGTAGGATGCCGGAGCCTTCATTCGATAAAGTGAATCAGCCGTGTTCATGTGCACTTTTTGCACCCGGGGGCACCAGGGGGCTAATTTGCATCCCCTTGTATAGCGTTCATATGCCAATAAGTTGTGTCCATACGTACCTGGATTTGACATTAAACTTAACACAAGTTACTCAGTTTTGAGGAGAAAGATGTTTAGAATAGTAGTTTATAAAGATATCGACGCACAAGAACGATGCAGACTGCAGCTAAATTAGCAGCTGCTGCAGTGTTGAGTAAAGGCCATTTGGAAGAAACCGCGTAGTCAATAGTGGTGGACGACTATAGTGCTTGGGACTTACACTGATGATCAGTGGCGGAACGATTTCCGCATGTCAAGGGCCTCTTTTGACAATCTGTGTGACAGACTGCGAGGGCAGCTCTAACGGGATGCGCGGGTATACGTAGTTCTTTTAGTTGAGCTCCTCTGTTTACATTGTGTATCAGATAATTCGAAGCCCCTCTCTTTCATTAACTTGGAAATTTTCTTATAAACTACTGTATGGGACACCGCAGCATCGTCCAATTCGTTTTGCACCGTAACATCATTCCAGATGTCCATCTGTTGCCTCGTCGTCCCAGCCGCTTTCACGTTTACGATGTTGACGGGTGGACATCTTGCTTAAGAATGACCAAAATCGTAGACTCATTAATTCATGCAATTCTGTTTTGATGTATGGTCGGCCATAAATGACAGTCTGACTTTTATAGTTATGCTCCCCGAAAGGGTGAACATATAGTTGCCGCTTTGTCCGTCCGTCTGTCTACCCGTCCGTCCGTCACACTTTTGTCCGGAGCATATCTCTAAAAGTATAAGGGTTAACTAAATGAAGCTTCACACATTGATAGAGGACAATAAGGGGAAGTGCAGGGCACAAAAACCGTAACTCTGTCACAAGGATTTACAAAGTTAGCTCCCTTTTCATTTTTTTTCAATATTTTTCTTGTCAGGAGCATATCTCTAAAAGTATGAGGGGAAACTAAATGAAACTTCACACATTGATAGAAAACAATGAGAGTAAGTGCAGTGCACAAGAATCGTAACCCTGTCACAAGTATTTACGAAGTTAGCTCCCTTTCCAGTTTTTTTCAATATTTTGCTTGATAGAGGACAATGAGAGAAAGTGCAGTGCATAAGAACCATAAGCCTGTCACAAGTATTTACGAAGTTAGCTCCCTTTCCATTTTTTTCCAATATTTTGCTTAGCATATCTCTATATCTCTGAAAGTGTAAGGGGGAACTAAATGAAAAAACTTCACACATTGATAGAACACAATGTGTGTGTGTGTGTGTGGGGGGGGGGGGGGGGGAGGGGGGGGGGAGAAGTGCAGTGCACAAGAACCGTAACCATGTCATAAGTATTTACGAAGTTAGCTCCCTTTTCATTTTTTTTCAATATTTTGCTTGTCTGGAGCATATCTTCAAAATAAATCAAACTGCATACGTTGATATAGGTCATTTAGAGGAAGTGCAGTGCACTAAGACTGTAACCCTATCACAAGTATTTACTAAGTTAGCTCCCTTTCCATTTTTTTTTCAAAATGAAGTTTGTTTGGTGCATATCAGATGAAGCTTGTTTGGTGCATATCAGTACTAAAGGGAACCTATAGAAACTTCCTACATTGAAAGAGGGCAGTAAGAGGAAGTGCAGAGCACAAGAACCACAACCCTGTCTGAAGTATTTACAAAGTTAGCTCCCTTCCTATTACTTTGTTTGTCCGGAACATATCTCTGAAAATAAAATGGAACTTAATGAAACTTCACACACTGATAAAGGGCCTTGAGTGAAAGTGCAGACAAGAGACATTGCCCTGTCATAAGTAATTACAGAGTTAGCTCTCATCTTAATATTTGCTTTGTTTTGCTTGGCCAGAGCATATCTTTGGAAGTTTTGAAGGAAACTAAATGAAACTTCACACATTGATAGAGGGTAATGAAAGGAAGTTGGTTGGTTGATTTAATGCTTAACGTCCACGGTAAACAACTAAGGTCATGTCGGGACGGTCAGTTAACCTAACCACACTATTCCTGGGCAGGCTTAGACCTCCTAAGCGGTTAACCAGTACTAAGTGCACATACTTTCGCCAGTAACTGACAACTGCCCTTCTTGAATCAGCGGAAGGAGAAACGAAAGTATGTGGCCAGACCGGGATTCGAACCCAGGACCTCTGACTTACGAGTCAGGTGCCCTACCGATTGCGCTACCCGGCCCGGCATGAAAGGAAGTGCATAGCTTAAAAACTTTAACCCTACCCTTCACCAGGATACCCATTCCCCTATTTGATGCCTTCGGGGAGAATCCATCGGTTCCACCGATTTTCTTGTTTATTTTTGTTTCGGATTATATAGGATCATGATAAAAAGTCCAAATTCTAGATGAAAATGTATACTGACAAACACATTTTGCGTTCATGTGCACAATTTGCAACCGGGGGCAAATTGCACCGGGGTGCAAATAAATTTGTACCACCTCGAAAGTAGGGTCAAATTTGCACCCGGGGGCAAATTTGCACCCGGGTGCTTTTTCTTAAAACACCGTTCACGTGGCCAAAATTACACCAAGGCTGCAAATTTGCACCCCGGGTGTATTTTTGCACCCGGGTGCAAAAAGTGCACATGAACAAGGTTAAGTGGCTGAAAGCTTACTGACAGTTTGTAACCGTTGTCCACTGACCTCTGTACCACAGTGGGCGCAATTTGAATTGTTGGTCATGAGCATGGTTTCTTTACATCGATCTTCACAATAAAAGCCTGCCTTTGGGAACAGATACGAAAATCGGAGTATCGATTTCATTGAGACTTTTCGTGTAACTGCAGTGTCATTTGGAAGGCTACAAACCTTATTGTATCGTCAACGGCTTGTACAAGACTCTCAGACTCTCTTGTACACTTCCTGTCAGCCTATCATTGTCCTCTGCAAAGCTCATTATATTTGGTCCGTCTCAAATACTAAAGGCCCCATATACGTGTAGTTTATATTTCCCAAGAATATGGTGAAAGAATAAAGCCTTGGCTGACACAGGTGATAATGGATGAAAAATGCACCATTGGCTTTCTAGTTAGCGGACTTGGTTTTCATGGATGTTTCCGTGATGGTCAAGAGTGCTAAATAACATATCCTTACGATACCTTTTTATGCGCCTTTTTTGCAAAAAAGGAACGTATTATGTAATGTTGCAAGCGTCTGTCCGTCGGTACGTTATTTCTTTTTATTTCCGCATGACACCTCCTCAAGTTTACAACAGATCAAGCCGAAACTTGAAGTGGCCTAGTGCATATCGTTCGCTCCAATGCTTTTTAGCCTAGTTTCAGCCATTTACTTAAACTTTAAGGTTTTGTTTCCGGATAACTTCTACTCAAGTTTTTATACAATTAAGCTGACACTGTAAATAGTAAGATGAAGATGTGGAGTAGTGCATAAAATGATAAAATATGTGAAGGAGTGCGTTCATTGTCATGTAACTGGATAAAAATAGATGAAAGGCGTTTTTGAAAAATGTCAAATCGCTCCAAAAATACTTTCCTGGTTCCCCGTCGAGCGATGCAATACACTCAAGAGAATTAGAAACACTACACCGAAAATTTAAAGCTTTTATAACAAAACCAGGATGCTGATTTTTATGTATGATGCTATATATATCACATGGCTTCCATTTAACGTTCTTCGCCGTCTTTTTTCTGACGTCACATATTGCTTCATTTTCATGAAGAGATAACGGTTGTAAGTGCACGCTTTTCAGAGCAAAGATTCTCGTATGAAATTGAATGCGCCTGATGACTTACTTTTCAAATAACTACACGTTTTGGATCCAGTGTAGATAATACTTTTAACAAAGGATTTTAGATTTGTCTCATCACTCTTTGTTGGTTTATAATGATGAAACACAAAGTTCTAATTTTGCCAAAATGTGTTCCATCTGAAGAAAATGCGAGGTTATCAGTCATTCCGCATATTTGGCTTTGTCAGAAAACGAAACTTAAAATAAAGTATTACGTTTTATAGAAATGCCGGAAACGTAAAATGAAACTGACGTTAACATAGGCTGACACTGACGTTATCCTTACAGGCACGCGCTTCTTTTTAACTGGTTATCATTCTAGACTATTGCTTGTTGGATTCGTAAGAACTTCTTGACTAGTCTTGATCTAGAAGACTCGTTGTCTCTAACTAAAACTTCAAACAGTACCCCATGTAGTTTCCATTGAAAAAGTGTAGTGTTATTATTTTTATGCGAAACCCAAGGATGATTATTTGTATAAAGTTTGCTATATACGGTCATTTACAATGATAAACTATGACGATACGTCATGATTAAATATTTCATGCTGATAACATGGACTTTGGCATTTTTTTTTTGAGCTCTTCTTGTGACGAGTGTGCCTCATAACTAGGTTTCTGTATAGCAAAACGTATGAGACTGAGACGGCGTGTCTCATTTACAAATGGTTACGTCCGTTTATTATTTATTCTGTATGAGACACGCCATCTCAGTCTCATTGTAATTCGGCATTGGTGACCAGCAAAGGCTCTGATCAGACTGCACATAAGTGCAGTCTGATCAGAGCCTTTGCTTGTCACATCAGCCATCTATGGAAGTGGCCCAAGCCATACAGCCAATAGCGAGGTCTCTGGTTACCCTGTGTGACTGTGAAGGATCATCTAAATATCACATGACAAAAATGCCACATTGTTGGAAATCACATGATGTGGCTCGTATAATGTTGCAACACTCCCCCTGGTCACCGTCTTTTGTGGTCAAAGGGCTAGCCTGACATCACAAACAATATATCAATAACAGACATAGCAACTAACAACACATAAAAAACCAAGAAGAACCAAAACAGAACTGCCGCCCTGGGACGGCCAGTAATGAAATTACTTGGAAGGGGGTGGAGAGGGGGAGGGGCGAGGGGTAGGGGTGGGGCTTAATCGGATTGTGCTCTTGTAAATACTGCTCTTGGATTCAAACATCGTCAATTTCATTTTTTTATTCTGATGTTTACGTTTCTACCAGCGTTTTGCAACATGAACGTCAGACTAAAAAAATGCGAAACGTGATCTTTGACAAGCAGAAGAAACTATTCAGTAAATTTGAATGGGTACATTTTCAGGAGAAGCAACTCCGCCATTTTTTGTATCCCTTTCCAATTGAGGTCAACTCTTAAAGGAAAGAATTTGCTCCCGTTGGAGCAAATTCTTTCCTTTAAGAATAGACCCCATTTTGGATGGGCATTGTTGACCACAGAAACAAATAGGAAGTCACAAAAGTTGTTCGCATTTGTAAAAATGGCTGAAAAACATGGAAGTGTATCCATACTCCTTAAGATGCCGACGAAAAGTCGTCCTTAGCTTGTAATGCTTATCAGTACTTCTGTCAGGATTATATGTTTTAATGAATAATATGAAGGTAAAGTGTATACTCATGGGCATAATGGCCCATTGTATTTATAACGTATCCATGCTACGCGAAAGTGAATAATGACTAGGTCAAACTATTTTAATTACAAACCACAAGAAATTACATTGTATAGTATGAGGACAAAGATGGAATTCTAAACAAAATTCAAATAATAAACTTAAGTAAAGTGCTTTTCGATTAACCGAAAATATTAGAAAGCTATCAAATAACTACCAGTAGCCTATATATCCACAATACTAGTTTTGTTTGATAAATTATGGTCAAAGTAATTTCTTAACTCTAATTTGATAATCTCAAGGACCATCTTTAAACTAGTATCAAACGTGTCTCGTCATGAAAAGGCCTGTTCATCTGTGGGCTTTCAATATGTCCATGTGCATACCATCTCGAGCACCTTCCCCAGCAAGCACATGACGTTGAAAGGACGTCGTTCTGACGTCGATGCGACGTAATAACGTCACATCGACGTCAGAACGACGTCAGTGTTACGTCTTGTGCCCGCCGGGTCGCAGTCATCGTTTATCCGTTTTACGTTATGCACGGTTGATTGATGGACGGATGACTTGCTAATTTACGTCCTTTTCAATAGTATTTCAGTCATATCAGGACGATGGTAAGATGATAATGAAAGGCTGTGTGCAATGGAAATACTTTTACAGTCAGAAAGATTTCCGCATCGAGCGGGTCTCGAACCCGGTACCGCTGGCTCAGCAGGCCAGCGCTTAACCTACTAGGCTACCAGGGCTCCTCGATTATGCACGATATTTTTAACCTAGCCCTCTTTCTTGGCAATTTCACGTGTCCTGATCAGACTGCGCGAATACGCAGGCTGGTCTGGGCACGCGCGGTTTGCAAATGCTTTGACAATATTTTTTCTCACATCGTGGCTCAAATGAAGTGGAATACTGTTTAGGAGTAGCAGCATATTCAGGAAAAATGTAAGATGACTGCGTAGACTCAGGTCAACTCGTACATTTGGAGTCCACTTTGTTTCTAAAGATCAACAGACAACCGAAGACCAAGCTTGATTATGGTAGTGTCCTCAGATCAAGGGATACACACACACCTGCAGGTGCATCCCGATTCCCAAACATTCTGCATTTGAAAATGTGGCCTCTTAAACATCGCTTGTCTTTTGTAACTTTAAATTTTACCCTATGCCAAAAGTGTTGGTTCTCCCAGTTACGTTGTAAAAGATATTAAGTGTTTCAGCCATTCTTTTTCTCCAAAATACATGGACACGCCAAACTAAGGACGAAAACCTGTGAGTGTGGTCTACTTTTGCAAATGTGCTATGTACTCTTTGTGGGCGTTTCTTTTGGCGTTCAGAATACATAACAATGATACACCCATCTAACACAGAAAGCCGTATCAAACTGACGTTTTCTGAATCCGTATGACTATCCCATAAGACGAGGCTATGTCTGAGTTCCCGCTTCAGACGGTCATCGATCATGTTTTAACGCGCATCGTAAAAATGAGAACCAGAGAAACGGAACTAGTGACGTAACGCCATCAAACACGTCAAAAGGCGCGCCTCAGTGGCTAAGTCAGGAGCGTTTGTCTCACGACTAGCTACATACCCATGCCGCGCAGGCCAAGTTCGCATCCGGGTCGATGCATTGGCTCTGGCAAGTATGCCCTAAGGTAATCATCACGTCTTGTGGATGAGCTCATACCATCGGATCACCCGAGACGCAAGCGTTTCGGGTGATCCGCTGGTATGAGCTCATCCACTTGACGTGGTACATTACGCCAGATCAAGTTAGTATTATGATAAATGTGTATGTGCTCGGAAATGGGTAGATCACTGTACAATAGAAGAAAGGTTGAAAGATTGCCACGACTGGAGTCTTATCCCAGCAGGCACATGACGTCGTAATGACGTCGTATTGACGTTGACGTTGCATCTACCTCAGAACGAAAAACGTTGCATCGACGTCAGTTCGACGTAATTTCGACGTCATGTTCCCGCTGGGATTTCTTGCAAACAAAAATGCAGGATACAGTGGAGGCCCTGGCACTGTACTTAAAAGGGCGTTTTCTCTTGTATCCGTACCGCATTTTAAAATTCTAATTGCCAATAATAATCGCTTTATGGCCCTAATAACTTTGCGTTATTTTGCTGAGAAACTCAAAGAATCTATTCAGTCACGTAAACGCTCTAATCATGCAATACAGATTAAACTCCCTTGTTATATTTTACTTCCTGTTTCGTTTTCGACCTACCAGGTCGTGAAGGTATGTCTTTTTTAAGAGTTGACTTAAGCCAATCGGTTGGAAAAAGACATTTGTCCAGTGCGCCTTGTGATCGAACCCACGATCTCCAGAATTGCTGTAGAGCATTTACTCCTAATATTTTATTTTTTTTTCATCAATTTCAATGCTTTTAGATAAACACCTTATACAAGAGGCCCTCCCAGGGGTTTGGGGGAGCTGGGGAGAATGGCCATTTATTTTCAGGGAGCTGGGGAGCACTAGCAAGTATTTTTAGGGAGCTAGGGAGCAAGCTCTTAGTTTTGGGGAGCTAGGGAGCACTGTAAGAATGCGATTTTCTATTTGTTTTTGGCTTCTGGGGGAGGGGGCACAGCCCCCAGACCCCCCATCTATATATATCAGTCGTCTTTATAAGATGGCCATTTACACTTGCCACTGCTAGCATTTCCGGTTTAATTCTGGCTAGAGGCGGAAATGACTTCCAAACAGTTCTAATATACATAGGGAGCTGGGGAGCAGCCGAGTTACTTTTAGGGATTTGGGGAGCAGTGGCAAAACAATTTTAGGGAGCACGAGAAAATATCGTAAGGGAGCTGGGGAGATTTGGACATTATTTTCAGGGAGCAAGGGAGCACTGAAACCCCACCCCCGCCCCTGGGAGGGCCTCATACAACAATGTTTTGACACAAGTGAGATATACTTATATATGTGTAAACTACGGGAGAGTCGGGTAACTTCGGACAGGCGGGTAAAAATCGGACAGTTGCATTGTTTCCTTAATAAATCATTATTTGGAACTAAAACAAAAATAACTGGCCATACAGTGAGAATCCTGATGAGACGGCAGGATTTTCACTGTTTGCAATGGTATATCCGAATTTACCCGCCTGTCCGAAGTTACCCGACTCTCCCCTATTATTTTGCATCCGAAACTGACTTATCGCATCGGAAGTCACACAGTGCAGAAGGGGAAATATGAGCCATGACGGCTCCACAGTTCCCTAACAGTAAACAATATGAATACCCGATCACGTCACTTTCCAATAAAATGAAAATGAAAGTAAAGATTAAAATGTCAGAATAAAAAGAGGAATAATGTGTGTTTGGGGGGGGGGGGGGGGGGGGGGGGGGGGGAAGGGGGCTGGTATGTCAATAAAAAGAGTGGGGGGGGGGGGGCTGGTATGTCAGAATAAAAAGAGGAATTGGGGGGGGGGGGGGGGGGGGCTGGTACAGTTTCCAAAAAAAAAAATCACTGTCTTTGGGTATGCAAGAAAATAATAAATTGGCTCATAAGGGGATTTTAAAGAATAATCTGGCCTCACAAATAAGGGACGAGTCATTTATTATCAGGTGGGGGGGCCGGGTACATTTTCATATGGTTCACCAAAATTTTTCCGACCCCCCCAGTCTCACCAAAAATTTTTTTCCGACCCCCCCAGATAGGAGACAAAAAATTTTATGACCCCCCCTATCCTCAGTGCCAGCTACCCTTCACACACATACCATATTACCTATTTTATGTCAGACTGACCTCAATCAAAACCTAGCTGTATGAAACACAAAGAACATTTCTTATTGTAACAGGCTAATTACATGTAATCATGGTCTGTTTAAACTTTGCCTGCATTTCTTGCACCTTTTCTTCTGCTAATGGCCATCCGGAAATCTTTTGTCGAATGCTTAATAATTAAATAATTATAACTGTAAATAATATTAATTGGGCCTCTGGGTGGTGGGGGTCTTGGGGCTGTGATTTTGCTGATGAAAGGGCACGTGGAGAGCTGATATCACAAATGCAGGCATTAAATTTAATTGAGCACAAAATCATCTACATGACATGATTTTATAGACACTTTCATACTGTTCTAGCAAAGCAATGAAAAGTTTTGTTTTTGGATATGAAGCTGTCCAATTTTTTTGAGTCAGTTCCACAAAGACTTTTAAGTTTTAAGTTGTGAGTTTGAAAGGAAAGCGACTGTAATTGTATGAGTAAAGGGGGGTCTGGGGGGCTTCGCCCCCCAGAAGCTGAGACATTTTTTAAAATGAAGACTGACGGAAGAATTCTGAACCCCCCAATATGCCTAATAAAATATATGACCCCCCCTGCTCCAAGGCTTTTTTATTTCCGACCCCCCCAGTACATCACCAAAAAAAATTCCGACCCCCCCTAAATGTACCCGGCCCCCCCAGCTGACAATAAATGACTCGTCCCTAAGTGAAAAAAATAATTTGGCTCCATCCAAAATTAAAAAAAAAAAAAATAGTCTGCAGATAAATCCATTTGAACCATTTGAACGGAGTTCTTAAAATATCGGTGGACCCCCCATATTTATAGTAATGTTTTAATATCATCTACAATTGTTTTACACCAGCAGCCCCCATGTGCATACATTTACTCAAAACATCCTAAACAACATTCACGCACATGCATCATTGATCCGCCGCATTACTAAATAAATGTTTCTACTAAAACTGAATATAGCAAAAGAGTCACTAGCTTATGGGAGACAAAGCCATTATGGCAAAATAAACACTCTAAAAGGCAAAATTCCTAAAAAAAAAAAACTTATTTTTTTTACCATCATCCCTAGTTTTTCTCTATCGTTTCCAGTCTTAAAATTGCCATTAAATTTGGGAAATTGCTTTGGCTTATGGTATGCAACGCCCCCCCCCTCCCCCCTTTGTTGACTTCTTAGCATTAAAACTTTCAGTAGCCATTTATAAACTTGCATTCATTTATAATGTGACTCTATCAATAAGTATTTATCAAACTTTCAAAAGTGCAAATAAAAGCATGTTTTGGCATATGATTGGGCTAGAAAAAACCCTTAAATTCCTAATGTTAGCCGTAAAACTTTGCGAAAATAGCCCTATTTTTTTGGTCAAAATATCCCAAATTTAAGGCCTAAATTTCGCCAAGCTCTTACAGGGATGTTTGCATCTGTACCATAGATATAGAGAGAGTACCATGCTCCAGGCACTGGTTTGCAAAAGCAAGCTAAACCATGCCCTTAGTCTGGTTACAGACAGCACCGTGTTCTTTTTGAGAGAAAATAAGGTGTAAAAATTACTGATGTGGGTAAAATGAAAGGATGTTGAGGTCAAATGAATAAGGATCCGATGGTTCAGCCTATAAAATTAAATGAGTTAGTTTGTAAAAAAAAAGAAATTAGCTCCCTCAAGGTGAAAAAAAAAAAGAAATTGTTTCCAGAGGCCAGTGAAAAAAATCCGACCCCATTAAGAATACCAGCCCCCCCGCCCCCCCCCCTCCACACACACACACACCCACCCACCCCCACACCCCCACAGAATATCAAATGGACGGTCCCTAAGAGAGTGACAACTTTATACTATTAGCTCATAGCATTCACGAGTGACTTTTCGAATATATTAGGAACGAGAATTCAGATCAGCCTTTTCTCTTGTTCTCTTGGTGTTACACATATACATGTAATATGTCATGTTATGTATAATATTATTTAATGAGAAACTTCATAATCGGAGCCAACTCTGATAGGGAAAGGTTACGCGCGGCTCCGACTATACCGGCTAAAAATTGGAGAAAAGGTAAGTTTCGCATTCGTGGTATAAGAGAATGAAGTTTAATGCTCTGGTCTTTTAACCTTTTCTAGACTGAGGTAAGTTGTCATAGTAAATTTTTGCCTGAATCATTTGTGCCGTGGGATGACCGAAGGTCAATTTACAGATATGCAGCTCACAATTTGTGTTGATATTCCTGTTGAAATGATATAAACGTGCAATTCTGGTGGTCGTAGAGCGTGCACTGATTGTCTAAGGTCCATCAAAATAAGGCCGCGTTTACACGAGCAAAGTTTCTATGACAAAGTAGGTTTATCACAGAAAAATTTGCTCGTGTAAATGCCAAAATATGACAATGTTTCTTTGACAAATATATATGGTAAAGTTACTTCGATAAATTAAATTTGTCCGTGTAAACGGAGAACTTTGCTAAAGATTATGTAACAAAGAGCTTTGCTATAAGCGTGGAAAATGTGACAAAGATTTTGTTTCATTGCTGCAGGTAACTTTGACGAATAATATTTGGTCGTGTGAACACTGCAGCAAATATTTCATTGCCAAAGTTTATGCGACAAAGATTCTATGGCACATTTTCTTTAACAAATTATTTGCTCCGTGTAAACGCAAAATGGTTGTCATACTTTCTTTGTTAAAGTTTCTGTGACATAGAAATTTTGCTCGTGTAAACGCGGCCTAAGTTGCAATTTGACAGATGAGTGATTTCGCAATACATGTACCATTAATGCGAGAAAAAAGGTTTTGCATACATTTTGTACTGCATTATATTTTTGTGTAAAGGTTTTCCATAGCTTAGTGGCCGTTGAGGCTCACTGTATCTTGGGCACAGCATATGAAATGTGAAGCCCATCCCTTTTCTTTCGTTGCATTATCCTTCCCTGATTCTTAAAAGGTACTCATTTACTGCTGGGTTGACAGCGAGCTTTCCAGTAGCCCGAATTTGAATCCGCGACCTTTCGGCACTGTGAAACAGCCTCATACAAATGTATGTGACCATCGTTACGAGAATGGGAAAAAAAAAAAACAATAAAAAAATTGAGCCGCGACACGAGCCGGTGCAGACTCAAATCAGCAAGGGCATCTTCCCAGTCTGGTCAGACTCTTTGCTAATATCCCCATTCCACTGGACGGCGCTTCCACTGCGCTCCGAAATTTTGGACAAAGCGCCATGAATCGTAGCAGAAGCGGCAGCAGCGCAGGAGAAGCTTCTAGGTCGCAGTGAAAGCGTATCAGAAGCGGCATGATCGCCAAGTCACGGCGCTTGTTTTGACTGTGCTCAAAATTTACGCAGCGGAAGCGCCGTGGACTCAAAGCGCAACGAAAGCGTAGTAAGAACGTAGCTCGAAATTCATGAACGCAGCAGCAGCGGGAGCAACGCAGCACCAGCGCAGCGGGATCGTGCCGACAGCGCCGTTAGATTCGTTTGCGACCCAGCTACGCTTCTGCTACGCTCTTTGCGCTCCCGTTGCGCTCTTGCCGCTTCCGCTGCGACTCTATTATTTATGAATAGCGCAACCACGACGCTTCCGCTGCGCTCTTGGCGCTTTATCTGCGTTTCTTCTGCTCTTATGGCGATCTTGGCATGAAAACGCCGCGTTTCCACGACGTTTCATAACTCGATTCTCACGTTTCATTCAAGATGCCCGGAGCAGGAGTCGGAACCCTCTCCTGTGGTACAGGCTGCGTGAAAATAGTCTCCTGACCAGGCCTGGGTGTGGATTTCGCCTTCTTTTGACAGGGGGGGGGGGGGGGGGGGGGCAGGCTTTTGCTCTCTGAACTGAGCCAGATAGGTGCCCTTCAGAACGCCGAGCAGAGGCCCCAGTTGAGCCTGAACAGCAAGAAGAAACAGACGAGCTGTTCGAAGTCACTAGTTCATGATTGCCAGCTGGAGCATAGCCACTGGAATTGTTATATTATCAAAACTGTTTGAAGGCTGGTGGCTAACTTCAGCTGAACCCGATTCTCCGCCGATTTACATAGAAGCGGTTACAAAGCGCAGCACAAGCGCAGCATGAGCGTAGCTCCGGCACTTAGGTCGTAGCACGATCGCAAATGCATCGTAATAAGCGTAGATCAAGCGTAGCTTGAAATCCTTTGCCGTAGTGGCAGCGTGTTAGAAGTGCCCTCAAAGTCCGTTAAGCGTGGCAGAAGCGCAGCTAAATCGCGGCAGCATCGTGACTAGCGTGGCGAGATCGTATTAGAAGCGTACTGGCAGCGTACTGGAAGCCCACAAGTTCCAAGGTTTGGCAAATGCCTACGCTTCTGCGGCGATTTCGAAAATTTTGAAGAAGCGCCATGATCGCCAAGAGCGCAGTCAAAGCGTCATCCAGTGGAAAGGGGGTATAAGCGCTTAAAGGGTAGCTAGGGGTCTAAGATACCTCCATGCGAACAGCGAATACTCTGATCAGACTGGGAGGATGCCAAGCCTGATCTGAGTCTGCGCTGGGCGCACAACCACTTTGTTGGTTTTGTGTCGCGGCTCAAATTATAATGACGAGATAATATTTGTATGAGGATGTCTCACAGCGTTGTTAAGGTGGTGATTTATGGTAAATATAAAATCTGCATAAAACCATAAAAAAGTAACGTATCTCCCTGAAAGTTAGCAGACTTCTTATTTTTGTTGTTCTTTATAGTTTAGAATACAAAATAGACGTACATGCTGCTTAAAAAAGTGTTTTTATAAGGAAAGATCAAAGGGTAATTTTCTGCGAATAAATCTGAAAAGATAATATCGTTATTGAAAATTTACGTAGTGCTGAAGGTACATTATTGCATAATGAAGAGCGTCCTAGTAATTATTTATTCCAACTCTTTCTCAAATTGTAATGTAGACCAGAAGAAAACGGTAGCTAATTCTCAAATGTTCAACCATGTACAAAGTAAATGTACACTGGACGCATTTATCAAATATAGGGTAGGCAAGCATACCTATGTTAACACCTACAATATAAATAATACATTACTGACACGATCAGTGGTGTGTAGACGAAATTGTTCAACCTTGTTAAAATAGTCTCACCTGTCTCACCTGTGTGTTTTGACGAAAAAATTGGACACAGACTGCATCTTTTTTCATCTGCTCAGTTTTTCATCTGCTCAGCCTGATAATGTGTGAAAGAGTTTGAAAAAAATAATTGCTAGGACGCTCTCCGTTATGCAACAAGGTACTCTAAGCACTAAGTATATTTTCAATAATGATATTTTTTCAGATTTATTAGCAGAAAATTACCCTTTGATCTTCTCTTATAAAAACACTTTTTAGCATTAACAAATGCTGCATTTTGGGATTCTAAATTATGAGAAACAACATACAGAAGGTTTGGAAAGATCAGTTTTATTTTGAGCATTTTATGCAGATTTTTGTCTTTGTCCCAAATCAGTGATTATCACCACCTTTACTACGGATTACTATGATCAAAAGGCCCCGTGACCGTGTGGTTAGAGCAACCTGGTTATGGTGCAGAAGGTCCCCGGTTCCGCCCGGGATGGGCCATCCGACGACTGGAAAACTATCTCTGTCAACCCAACCCAGCAGCAAATGAGTACCTGTAATGTACTTATTAAAACCGCCCTTTTTTCTCGCCTAAATGACGTTGCAAAATCAATCATCTGTCATATTTACATGTATGTATAAAATCTTCAGGAGATGACTTACATATAAGCGTTACGCTTACTGTCAGATCATGTATTGCCTCACTGTATTATTTATATGTATGTATAAAATCTTTGAATAGAATATTGTTTAAACCAATCATCTGTCAGATTGCAACTAATTTTGACGGACTTTAAAACCCAAATAAAATGAAACATATGTCCCCGAACGTGATGTAGACTACAGTCCTGTTTTACAACGCTCATACAGTATATAGCACAACTACAAGACATTCACTTCAGTAGTAATCCGACTGTTACAAAACAAGCCGTCGTAATAATAATAAATAATAATAATAATCTAGAGGGTACACATTTAGCAAAAACTAATCTTCCATGAGGCCCTCAGTAACTACAAATATGTACATACAGAAATTGAAAAAAAAAAAAGAAAAAAGAAGAAGACATAATGCATTATATAAACTTAAACAAAGATAAAAAAAAATAATACCAGTCACACACACACACACATCCCTTCACACAAACTGATAAAGTAATTGAAGTGCAAAAAAAAAACAATATATATTTACATGGAAAAATATACAAATAAGTTTACGTTAAAAAGGAAAAACAAAAACAATATATATTTACATGGAAAAAATATACAAATAAATTAACATAAAAAAGGAGGAAATAATAATTATTTATATGATGTTCAAGCGTTACTAGTTGATGGACATTTTATCCATTTTATACAGCGATTATAGAAAGAATCAACAGAGTCAGAGTTTTTTAACCAAGCTGGTAAATTATTCCAGATAACTGGCCCAGAGTAGATTAAACTTTGCTTAAAAATTTCTTTTTGTGGCCTTGGAGTTTGATAATTGGATGTATTTACTGACCTGGGAGATAGAAGAGTTTCATTAATAGGTCTAAGAGAGGAAATTGCATTAATATAAGATGGTGTGATAGATTTTGAAATTTTGTACATAAACTTCGCTTTTCTCAGAAATATTCGTTCATAAATATTTAGGATTTTAAGTTCATTCATACTGCAGGCAATATCAACATAATCATAATCTAAAATGATTTAACCGCCCGCTTTTGTAACCTGTAAATTCTGTTGAGGTTAAAATAATATGTTCCTCCCCATACTGTGGAACATTAATCAATGTGGGGTTGAATGTATGTCTTATAAAATTGTACCTTATGCTCAAGGGACAGGTACTCTTTCAACCTTGATAAAAGCCATACATTTGAAGAGATTTTCTTAGCAATGAATTGAATATGGACTGACCATGTTAAATCATTGTCTACATGCACTCCGAGGACTTTATCATTATCCATATTTTTCAAAATACCATTATTGTATGTTAAATTTAAAACATTACTGTGTAAATGAAGGCGTTTCTGTGAAGTGGTTATTAACATTACTTTAGTCTTGTCAGTGTTTAAAAGCATTCCATTGAGTTTACACCAAACAGAAAGTTTTTGTAAAGCTATCTGTAGACTTTGTTAAGTGAAAATCTGAGAAATGTTGATCTGAAATATTGTCGTATCATCAGCATAAAGATCAGTTAATACATTATCAGTGTAAAGTGGCAAATCATTTATGAACATTAAAAATAACAAAGGTCCCAAATTGAGCCCTGAGACACACCACATATAATATTTTCAGCTACAGATTCACAATTATTAATGACAACTTCTTGTTTTCTGTTCATTAAGTAAGAGGAAAACCAGAGAAGCGTTTCATCTGAGATTTTATAATGCCTGAGCTTTTTAAGCAAGAGTGTATGATCAACTAAATCAAAGGCCTTCCTAAAATCCACCATGACCATACCAATAATTTGACCTTTATTTATGGCTTCATGGAATTTATTGATCATCTGAAGGAGGGCTGTTTTACAGGAATGATTAGGTCTTAAACCAGATTGTGTTAAATGAAGGACATTATGCAAGACCAAAAAAGACATTACAGAGTCATGAACATGTTTCTCTAATAACTTTGATAGGACAGGAAGGACTGAAATAGGCCTGTAATTGTTTGTGTCATCCTTAGGGCCATTTTTGTGCAAAGGCCTAACTTTACCTTCTTTCCATTTGTCTGGAAATTTTGAGTTAATTATGCTTTGATTACAAATATATGTTAAACTCTCTGAAATAAAGGGTGCTGCTAATTTTAATAATCTTGGCCCAATGTTATCAGAACCAGTAGCCTTTGTGAGGTCAATATTTCTGAGATGTTTTTCCACTTTTTCACAGGAGATTTTTAGTATTGAAAAATAGGTGTCTGCAGGAATTTTTTCATTACAAAACTGATGCAGCTTTTCAAAATTAGAAGACTCAATAGATTCTTTGAATTTTGATGCTACTGTCACAAAAAATTTATTAAATTCATTTGCTTTGCAATATCTTTTGGATTTTCAATGATACTGTCATCAATTTTAAGGGAAAAAGTGTCTGCACTCTCTTTCCGCTTACTCGTCCCTCTTTCCTTAAATAATTTCCATACACTTGCTGGATTATTAGCATTTTGGTTTATTATTTCAGCGTACTGATGTTTCTTGGACTGTTTAATCAGGCTGCAAACTTTATTACGCCAAATTTTGTACTGTTCATTATCATTGATAGATTTATACCTTTCACGTGTTCTAATTGCATCTATTATTTCCCCAGTAAGCCATTTTGGTTGTTGCTGCCGTTTCACTCGATGCTGTTTCAGAGGTAAATGTTTGTCAACAATGTCCAAAAACAGTGATGACCAAGTTTCAACTGCTTCGTTTGTGTCCTCAAACAATTTAATGATGTCCCACGGTACTGATTTTAAATCATTGCAAAATTCTTCTTCTTTAAAATTTTTAAAAGACCGGTAAGATATGGTAAAATGAGATTTTTTAACAATGTATGATGAATTAACTTTTCTTGTTATAAAAACTGGAAAATGATCACTTATACCTAAAATAGGTGTATTTACTGACATTATATTATCTGGAGTATTACAATATATGTGATCAATTAATGTTCTTGAATTATTTGTGACCCTAGTTGCAGAATCAATAACTTGTTTAAGGCCAAATGATTCCATATATTCAAGCCATGTTGACTTAATATTTTCTTGATACAGGTCACGCTTTAAGTCTCCCATCAAGTATACTTCTTTTTCACACTCAAATACTTTATCAAATTGATTCTCAAACAATTCGTTCCACTGAGTGCCCTCATAGGGATGCCTGTAAATTCCCCCAACCAAAAAAGTTTTGCTGTTTTTCAGAAAAATTTCCAACCATACACATTCAATGTCATCACACTCTAAATCGTATCTTCTCACACACTTAATATCGTCTTTAACATAAACAATTATTCCGCCACCTTGTTCAGGTCTATTGACTGATACTATCCTGTCTTTGCGAAAAAGTTGAAAGTTCTTGATGGTGAAGAATTTATTTGGATGATTACCATTCAATTTGCTCTCACTCAGTCCTAGCAACTGAATATCATTATCGGAACTGTTCAACATCAAGTCCACTTGTTCCACTTTACTCTGAATTCCTTGGATGTTCAAATGTCCCATTTTGAAACCTTTTTTCTTAAGACCTAAATTCAGCATGCAATGGGCTCTCATGGAAGATACATTCAGATCATGCAAATTATTACTAGATAATTGGTCATGCACATTGTTTTCAACTGTTGCATTTGTATAATGTATAAAGTTATTGTCAATATTTTCATCAAAAAAGGTTGAGAGGTTATAGTCACAATCACTTTGATGATAAAGTGTGGATATATCATAATAATCAGTATCATTATTATTATTTGGTTCCACAGACTTCTGGATAGTGGTAAGGCTATTACACGTACACTTTGAATGATTACAGTCACTGCATATATCCACCAATAAGTTGTATTTGTTTACTGAGAGGATTGACCTAGACTTAGTGTGTAGTCATGTAGATGACTTTAATGCTCGTAATAAATGTTTAACTGCTAAACTTCTTCAACAGGACTATCGGTATCATAAGCTTAGAAAGGCTTTTTCTAAATTCTATCGCAGACACCATGAATTGGTTTCAAAATTTAATGTCGGATTAAAATTTCTTTTACACCAAGGCCTATCGGAACCAGAATTTTATGGTGACTTAGTATACAAATTCAAAAAGATTAAGGGTAGGACTGATTTTTCTGATCAATTCCGAAAAATAATAATACGTCACAAACGTATTGGCTATAATTTAAATGTTATGCGACAGTCTGCATGCTTAGTGATTAACCCAATCACGGTTGATAACTTTGCTGCACTCTTTAATTGCACACCGGGGGATCGGTCGTCAGACTCTATGATGGCCCCGACCTAAAGCTATATATTTTAGTTGGTTGGGACCGGAGCCTTTTTGTCTGTTGCTTGGTCCACCGGGGCTCAACTGGTGACCTTCTTTTGCTTCAGATTTCCAGTGGGGTCGTTTGGCAGGACAGGGGTCTCCACCTGTCAGACGGCCCGTTGTATCTGTTGAGTCCTCGTCTTTGCTTCTTCATGGTGTTGAAATTTGATTTATGTGTTTACCGTGATGATTCATTGACGAGTTAGAGGGTTATCATGCGAACCGAACAACCAACTAAATGTTTTGTACCACTTCAGAAACTGAGGGTGGTTGGGCCTGTAAAATCGATTTAAACCCCCCAGTAATTCATTACTGACCGTTCCAAGGCGGTAGTTCTGTTGTGGTTCTCTGTTGCCTGTTTTTGGTGTCAGAGTTTCTGTGATGTTTTACCTTATGTATGTTCTTATTATTTTTGGTTCGGTTTTGGGTTGCTGAGTGGCCACCTTTTGGGAACAAGCTGCTCACTCGGTTGGCCATATGTTCTCTGTATCTTGATTATTTGTAATCTTAGTTGTTTCCAACTATGGTTTGAGGGCTGGATTTGGATTTTGATTGTTTCAGTTCCTGGTCTTTGCATACTTTTACTTTTAGAACTTTGAATACTTAAGGCATATTGGCCAACTTCCTAATAGTTCCAACAAACAGTATCTTTGTGGCCGTAGAACTTGCAAATGTAACACTGTAATTGTTTCTTATGATGGCATTCAAATGTTTTATGGTTGCTCATGCCACATTTAAAGCACCTCTCAGCATTATTATGGTTTGTATTGTCTTTTGTATTTTGTTGCCTGTCCATGAATGGGAAAGCATTATCTCTCCCTCTTGGACATGCTTCATCCCGTCTCTGCGACAGTGGTATCTGTGGCCCCCGCAGCATCTGTGGGCGCCGTGGCATCTGTGGCCCCCGTGGCATCTGCGGCCCCAGTGGCTGAGTTACTGGTTTAGAGTAAGCACATTGTTTGAAGCTCTCCACAATGTCAATGTGTCAATGTCAATCCAAGCAGGCCTCTTGTACCTGATGGTGAAAGATGGATATTGTCTCTTTGTTTGTAGAAATGTGATTTCAGTTGACTGTGATTGTTGTAGAAAGTTTTGTTTATGTCCACAAACACACAGTTATGTATTTCACATAACTGTTTAATGACATCATTGATATTGTCAACTTCTGGCACATCACCACGTGGGCAGATACTACATAAGTAAATGTTAATAGTAGGGTTTTTCTCTTTGATTAATAATATGAGTTTATCATACATCTCCTCAATGTATTCAGTTTCAACATTTTCTCCCAACATGGCTTGTGCTCGATGACCCTGAGAAACATCATTCCCTGCTACATAGACTATAATGTCCTTGAAATGTTTGAGGTCATAGATTTGCACTTTTTCGGTAAGGGTACTGATGATAGCTCCAGAATAAGACTGACAAGTAGCGTTGTTTATTAAGCCTTTAGGATTTATTCCTGCAAGAATTGAGTCACCAATAATCAAAGTCTGTGACGGTGATTGATGCTGGCTGGTCCCTGGTCTATTTTCTTCATCACTTTGATTTTTTTTCCCAGATTTGGACTTTCTTGATTTTGAATTTGTTGGGTTTGTCTCTCTACTATTGGGCACATTGACGTTTTCTGATTGTGTCTGTTGCACAGGTTCATTTGCACTGAGAGTGTCACGATATGTTTGTGTCCCTGGTGAAATCTTTACTGCATCATTGGTACTATTAACTGTTACTATTTCTAGCTGATTGTCCTCATTGATGTTTTTATGGCTTTCTATTAGCTGCACATTTTTGCCTTTCTCAACAAGTTGGCTCATGATTTTGTTTATTTCCGTTATCTGGGTTTGTCGTGTTTTTGTGATATCCCACAGAACATTAATCCGCCTGTTAATATCCATCATTGATGGTTGACAGTTTGAGACTTGTTCAAAGTCAGATAGAGATTTAGCAAATTCTATTGGTGACCATGGTAATGTTCTGTGAGACACATGTCTTGGCTCTGCAGAGTTGCATTCTGACACTGAAACGACTGTTTTTCTTCATTTTCAGCTGCAAAAGTTTTAAATAGTCCAAAAGATAGCCGTAAAAATGTAGTTTCCCTCCAGATACACATTGCTGGTCCTGTTAATACAACTACACTGTCTGATTTGTTGCATGTTATTACACATTTCTTTCCTTGCATATGGATCTGATAGATAGTATTATCCTTGTTTGATGATCTAGAGTGAAGTTCTTTGTCTAAAGCACCTATAAACTGATTGTAAAGGGCCTTAGTGGAAAAGAGAATACTGATCTGGTTGAATGTTGGTATCACATGATACAATATCCCATTAAATTTGTCATTAACATGGCTTTCTCTTTCAATTGCTTCTCCATTTGAAACAAAGTCTGAAACCCCAGTTAATTCTGTTGTGTTGCAATTTGAAAATTGGTCCACAGAGAAGGCTTTGTCACTTACCTCACTGTGTTGGGATGTTTTATTTGCCTTTTGCTAGGTGTTTCATGGTTATCCTGTTGATGTATAAAGGGGCTTTTTATGATAGGCCCTTGATTAAGTACAGGTCCCTGAGGTAACCAAAGGCAGCTTGGTATTGTTACATCACTTAAATTGTCACTAGTTTTGTGTTCTGTCACATTATTTACAGAGGAGACAGAGTTGCCCATTTCTTCAGCAGCCATTTTCTTTTTGGTCAATATACAAGCAGGTATATTTGTTAAGTCACATTTAATAGACTTCTCTCCTAATAGCTGGGCAATAAATCCATAATACAGGGCAGCTCTTTTGCTGCAGGAAACATATTAGATCTGCTTCATTAAGAGTTTGATTAATGGACTTCCACTCCTATGCAATACTACTCAATTGTCCAACTTATCAAAAGAATACAACTATCCAGATAATTTAAATGTTATGGTACTGTTCTATGAGCTCCAAATGTCTTCTTTGAAGCAGAATTTAGGGATCCACAATAGACGATGGTGGCCTTTGTTGAACAAGAGCCTTTGAAATTATGCAGAAATATATATTATTTCATTTTTCAGTTATTTCTCACTTATTCACAATGTTATTCCATTGAAAATATATATCCAAAAACTGTGGAACAAGATCTCTATGATCATATAATTTTTATCACATTATCTCTGAAATAAACCACAAAAAATAGCTGATTTTGCAGGAGCTTAAAATTCCATGACCTCACACTACAAGTGGTCAGGGAGTTTTTTCAAACGCCAGAGCCGGTTGATATAGTCAGAACCGCGCGGCATACGAGAAGCGTTTGTTTATTTATTCTCTATTTCCGTTATTTGCTTTTAATTCTTACTTTTTGCGAATAAGGTAGGATCAGACAATCAGTGCACGCTCATGGATCACCAAAATACGTCTATATCATTTCAAAAGCAATATCAACGCAATTGTTAGCTGCCTATCTGTAAATTAACCTTCGGTCATCATAAGGCAAAATTGATAAAGACAAAATTATACGCATATGACAACCTACCTATATCTAGAAAAGAAGTTAAAAGACCAGAGCACTAAACTACATTCTCCTTTTTTGATGGTCCACGCTGTAAAAACGAATTTGTACCACGAATGCGAAACTAACTTTTTCTCCGTCCAATTTTAGCCGGTATAGTCGGAGCCGCACGTGCTCCTGAAGACTGCCATAACCATTCCTTATCACAGCCATTGGCTCCGTTTATGGAGTTTCTCACCCGTGATGTTGGTTTGTGTATGTTCTGGTCCTTTCTTGATATGGTTTTCACGGCCCTTTAAAGAGTATTTCACTCATTTCAAGACCATTGTTAAGCAATGGTATGCGAAAATAGGAGCTCCTGGGGGAAAAACACTTGAGTACCTATTCACCTTCGTTATATAAATTGTTTCCGGTTGACAGAGTTAAACATGTCTTCCACAAAAGTGCATTGTGTACCCTGCCAGCGTACTGGTAGGGAAACCACTGAGAAGTTATCATGGTGTAGCGACTGTGCAGAGCTAATGTGCCACGAATGTGCCAAATTCCATCACAGATTTAAACCTACAGTCCAGCATGAAATAACCGAAGTGACAGATGAAGATGCTCGTGACTTGGCAGTCTCAGTCAAGCTACCAGTTTGTACGATGCACCCAGATGAACTAATTTCCTATTTCTGTAAGAATCACAAAACCATGTGTTGCAAAATATGCTTAGTGAAGAATCACCGCTGCTGCAATGAACTACAGGGTACAGATGAACTTGGACAAACTTTCAAAAGCACTGGCAGATGCAAGGATTTCTTTGGTTGGATGCGAAAGCTAGACGAAAACATTGAACTGTTGAAAATAGCTTTGAACGTTTCTTTGGAAGAACTAAGAGTTGAAAAGGAAGCTATTATGCTTGAAATAAAGCAAATGCGGGTTCAAACAAATGCAGTTCTTGACAGCTTAGAAATGAAAATTATCGACAAATTTGATGACAAACACAAACAAATTTACAATCAGATAAGCTCAGACATAGTGGCGCTAGATAAGGCAGAATCAGATACGGACCTGAATAGTAAAATTCTAAATGTAAATAAAGTAAGAGCAACAAACACTCAGTTTCTTTTAGTACAGCAAGAAATTGAAAATAAGCAAAAAGATATTGACGGTAAAGTAAAGGAAATATATAATCGAGGAAAAAGGACATTACACTTGGACGTAAGGGGGATTACTTCTGATTTGAAATCAGTGCTGAAGAAGCAAATCCACGATGTACCAGCAGTGATCGTTAAAACTCAACCATTTCCACCAGTGACTGAATCATCTTTAAATACTGTCGTCAAAGAGCAAGAGCAGAAGCCATTTTTTGTTGGTGTAAACATATTTGACGATGGCCAAAGTTTAATTCTTGACCATAACAGATCTATTCTCAGACTTATGTCAAATAAGCATGAGCAGACCTGCCAAATATTAATTAAAAATGCAAAACAATTTGCATCGCTTAGTAGGAACTTGATAGCTGTTTGCCTTAATGAAAATGAAGGACTTAAATTTCACAAAATTGTTGGCACCAACATAGCTCCAAACGGAGAAATTCGAACTAATATAAAGTGTTTTGGCATGTCTAAGTATCTGTCTTCAATCATATTGTTGTGTGCAAAGGAGCAGAACGACAGCGAGGGCTCCATTAGCTTTTATCCAAAGGAAGTTACCTTCAAATTACTACGTGAAGACAAGACGATAGTCAATTTCGATCTATCAGTAAAGAAAGCAATAAGCCCGTGGAGAGGTTTTCTATATGATTCGAAGTCCAATGAATTTGTTGCGATAAGTGAAGATGGGAAGGCTTTAATGTGGATCGAAAAAACTGGCCATATCAGACAGGAACGAAAATACGAGGATATTGGACGGGGTGGACTATCCGGTCTTGCAGTTGACAAGCAGGGTCACTTGTTTGTCGCAGAAACACGCAAGATAAGGGAGATTGCTCCAAATGGACACGTTCTACATATTATAAAGGCAAATATTAATGCCTATAGTATTGCCGTCAATGAATCAGGTAACAAGCTAATTGCAGTTGGACATAACAACTCTATAGAAGTCTTTACGATCAGACGAATAGATCCTTTTAAGATAACTGTGTAAAAACCCTTGCAGTTACATTATTAAAGAGATTGATTGCTAGTTAATTCAATTACAAGTCTAAATTTAGTCAGCTTGAATCTACCGAGTAAGCTTTCTTACTGCATAACTTCATTTACCATCATGACTTATGCTGTGACATTGGCAGCACCACGAACTGCGCTTATCGCTAAACTGAAAACTTTTAGCCAGTCAAAAGCAGCATTTGCTGTTCAAAGGAGACTTCATTCACATAAAAATTGAATAAAATTCTAACACACTGTGCCTATAGAGGCAATGACAATTTTTCGTGGTTTTATTCTGTAACAAGCCACGGTTTCAGAGCAGGCGAGTCTAATGTTGACGTCACTGGCAAAAGTGACGATTTTGATGCCGTATGACGGTGTAACCTCTTTTTTATGATAAATGCGCCAAACAAACGTGCATTTATCTGTGTTATAGTGAAGAATGCACGCGCAGACAGAAACTTTTGGAGAATTTGAAGAAATTGAGCCACGGCACGAGAAAACAAACAAGGTGGCATGTGCGCCAGGTGAAGACTCAGTTCGGCCTGGATCGCGTCCTTATTCACTGTGCGCTTAAAGGGTAGGTGAGGGTCTAAGCTAGCTCCATGCAGACAGCAAAGACTGATCAAACTGGACAGGTGCCCTGGCTGATCCGAGTCTTTGCTGGGCGCACATGCAACTTTGTTGGTTTTGTCGTGTCGCGGCTCAAATACTCTTTTTCAGCGTTTTTGAGTGCTAGAACCGAAAAAGTGCAACTATGGAAGGTACAGTGAATTATTTGTAGTTCAGTTGTAAGTAGAATCATAACTAGCGCTCCGTGCTCGTTTTATGACCTTTACAACTGACCTCCAAACAGAGAATTATTACCCAACATTTCATGGCTTATATTGTTCTGTTTCTTAATAAATCAAAAGAAAAAATAAATAAATAATAAAACAAGAGGGCCATGGGCCACAAAGCTCACCAGATCTCTAGCTCAAAATTGCTTTCAAAATTGCTGTCACCTTTGTACAGGCTAATACAAAATAAACTACTACAAAGTCTCAGTCTGACAGTCTGTTGAGTTGATAACAAAATATATAACTATTTTCCATATTTTGATTGCAGTAAATGCCATTGTTTTAATTTTCCCCATCGTAAGTCAATGCAACTCTAATTTGCCATAGCAACCAAACGAAAGAGCTGATTTTCATAAAAGAAAAACACAAATTTTCACTTCCTCAGCCCAAGGATCTGAGCCCAATCCGCCCTGTGGCTTCAGAAGAGATCATTTTTTAAGGGATTTTTTCCTTCTTTTTTATGTCTTCCAATAACCAATAATAAAAAGTGAAGTGGACCAAAAACAGATAGCTTATAGAAGACTTCTCAAGGAACATTTGTATAAAAGTTTTGACAACATATCTGCAATGGCTTGGCAGTAAATGCCATTTTTCAATTTTCCCCATTAGAAGTCAATGCAACTCCAAGTTGCTATAGCAACCAAACGAAAGGGCAGATTTTCATAAAAATCACAGACGTTTAATCCCCAAGCCTAAGGATACTACAGATGAAATCTTGGCCTTATCAGCCCAGTGGCTTCTGAGGAGATAATTTTGTAGATATTTTTTCCATTATTTTTGCATTTTGGTTTCCAAGGCAACCAATAAAAGAAGCAGTGGGCGCAAAAACATAATGCTAATAGAAAACTTCTTATGGAACATTTCTATAAAGGTTTTGTCAATATATCTGCAATGGCTTGGCAGTAAATGCTATTTTTCAATTTTCCCCATTGTAAGTCTATGGGAACTCTAAGTTGCCATAGCAACTAAACTAAAGGGCAGATTTTCATAAAAACACAAACTTTCAATCCCCCAGCCTAAGGATACTACAGATGAAATTTGGGCCCAATCGGCCCAGTGGCTTCAGAGGAGATAATTTTCGAGTATTTTTTCCTTTTTGATTGAATTTTGGTTTCCATGGCAACCAATAAAAGGGGCAGTGGGCCAAAAAAAAACTTCTCAAGGAACATTTCTATATAAGTTTTGTCAACATATCTGCAATGGCTTGGCAGAAAATGTCATTTTTCAATTTTCCCCATTATAAGTCTATGGGAACTCTAAGTTGCCATAGCAACCAAACTAAAGGGCAGATTTTCATAAAAACACAAACTTTCAATCCCCCAGCCTAAGGATGCTACAGATGAAATTTGGGCCCAATCGGCCCAGTGGCTTCAGAGGAGATGTTGTTTAAAAGTGTTGACGGACGACGACATACGACAGACGACATACGACGACGGACAACTGCCTATCCTATAAGCTCCCCCGGAGCCTTCGGCAGTCTGGTGAGCTAAAAAGAAAGATAAATAACTCCAAAAATATCAAATATTGATAGGTTTTCTTGGACTGTGCTTTTAGGAAATTTATGTAATAATTTTATTTTTTTTTCTCAAAAGAATTTTTTTTTCAAATTCTTTCACAGTTTGGACATGGTCGTTCCATTTGACGCAAAATGCTAGGGACACTAAGCGTAGTTTTCGGCCTTTCTATGTTAAACAAAAAGAAAAGGTGAATTAATATATCATTCCGTCTTCTGGAGAGAATAGATTTCAATACGTCAAGGTTCACGTTTTTGCATGATGATGTTCTTTCGAATTATATACTAACCAAAAGTTCTATCACCTATACGTCATCAATTCCCCCCCCCCCCCCCCCCCCCCAATAATCTTACAGTTCTATTTTCATCCCCAAATAGGCAGCTGTGTCAGTCAACTTAGACACCAACACGTGTTTGACAAAATTTCTTAACATTACATCCAGGATGCGTCGATAAACACAAGTACCCCCATTTCAGCATTTCGTCACAAGTTGTGATAAAGTTTCCTTTTAAAAGGAAAGGCTTGCAAAGTCAGCACTTTATTTCCGAAATACATGAAGTTCAATGTTTTGGTCTTTTGTGGTTTATGGTTTGTGGTCTTGGGAGATGGTATCTTACTTGGAGACACTTTCTTCAATTAAAAACGTCCACAACTGTAGTAAACAATGAGGTTACTTTACATTCTGACTGTTCTGACAGTCATATAATAAGGGACGAGTCATTTATAAACAGGTGGGGGGGGGGGGGGGGGCCGGGTACATTTTCATATGATTGACCAAACTTTTTACGACCCCCCCAGTCTCACCAGAATTTTTTTTCCGACCCCCCCAGACTGATGACAAAAAAGTTTATGACCCCCCCCCTACCCCACCCCACATCCCTGCTACCCTTCACACACACACCATATTACCTCTTTTGTGTCAGACGGATCTCAATCAAAACCTGTATGAAACATAAAGAACATTTACTTATTCTGACATGTTAATTTATTATGCAGATTAATGGTTTGTTTAAATTTTGTCTGCAATTCTTTCCAAGCCTTATACTTGTAGGCATCTTGAAAACTGTTGTTGAATGCTCAATAAACTGTTAATAATAATAATGGGAGGCGGGGATGTGGAGGCGCAGCCCCCTGAATGCACAGCCGCTTTGCTGATGACAAGCTGGTATTACAAACACAGGCATTAAATGTAATTGAGAATAAAATCATCTGTATACTGTTCTACTAGCAAGCTAATAAGAATATCTGTTGACAGAAGCTGGCCCAATTTTTGTGTGTCATTCCCATAAATGCTCTTATGTTTCTAAAATCAAAATAGTCTGAAATATTAAGAGTAATGGGGGGTCTGGGGGGCGAAGCCCCCCAGAAGCTGAGACATTTTTTAAAAATGTAGACCGATGAAAGAATTCTGACCCCCCCCAATATCCCTAATAAAATATATGACCCCCCCTACTCCATGACTTTTTTTTATTTCTGACCCCCCCTGCACATCACCAAAAAAAAATCCGACCCCCCCTAAATGTACCCGGCCCCCCCCCCCCCACCTGGTAATAAATGACTCGTCCCTAACCCTCAGTGAAAAGGTCAATTTTCGCATTACTGCTACTGAAAAATATTTCATAAAAGCATTTATATATAAGGATTTCTCGTATTCTGTGATGTATTGTTATAAGAAATTTTAGGACATTAGAAGATTTACTGGGAGTTTCGTATTTTTATGTGAAACTAAGCAGAACTGCGTTTGCACTTTTGAGCAAATGGACTACACATAACTGGTGAAGTGTAAAGAAAAAAGTCAAAGGGTATTCAAGTTACAGAGTGGACAAGAAAGTGTTAATAGACGTACTAACATACGGACAGAGACAGGCGGACGGAAATTTGATTGCTGTAGTCCCTGAACCGTTCGGTCAGGGACAAAGTTATGTTTATTTTCAGATCGCCATGTCTTGATGTTGAGAAAAATACATCTTACATTATGGAACAGTATTTTAACAAGTACCTTACATGTAAGATGATTGGTTCTTGACCCCTGAAGGAAATAGTCGAAGTAGTTCGTCCCACTAGTCTCATGTGTGACAGATTGGTAGGGAAAAATCATACTGTTCGCAACAATGGCTATTATTACAAGGAGAAACCTTGTTTCTGTTGGAGCAGATTTGAAAGCTGACCGCCACTGAGAGGAGGTTATTATGAAAATGATAATTCCTTCCCAAACGGTTGCCATATATATTTTGCAAATTTTCAGTATTATTATTATTCAATATTATTTTTCGTATTTTATCATAATTGAGTTATGTTATAAGTACTGGTTAAGCCTGTGGTATTTTGTTGTTGTTGTGTTATTGTTTTACGTCCACGGTAAAAAGCTACATGTATGGTCATGTCAGGACGGTCAGTTAACCTAACCACACTATTCCTGGTCAGGCTTAGCCGTCCTTAGCGGTCACGCGGCGTTTAACCAGTACTAAGTGCACTTACTTTCGCCAGTAACAGACAACTGCCCTTCTTGAGTCAGCAGAAGGGGAAACGAAAGTAAGTAACCCGACCCTGTATCAAACCCGGGACCTCTGGTTTTTAAGTCAGCAGACGTGCCACCGACTGCACTATGAGGCCCGGCAAGCCTGTGGTATAGAGTATAACTGGTAATTGGTAATGACTACAAGTCAATCCAGCAGGCATATGAAGTCTAAATGACGTCGTACTGACGTCGATGCGACGTAATCACGTCGTATTGACGTCAGTAAGACGTCATTACGACGTTATGTGCCTGCTGGGATATGAAGGAATTAGTGTATTTTTGCTGCTTCCAAAGGATGTTGTTTTCAGAATCACTTGCGTGTTATCCTTGATTATCATATATTTGATCATTATTTAGGGATTTAATGCAAAAGAAAAAAGTAGTCTTTTTTAGTAAGTCTTATTAAATCAAAGGGCCAATTGCCCTGAAATGACAGATTCTATCAGAATAAAGACATGCTACGTCGGCTCAAAATAATTTCAAATTTCAGCCCTGTTGCTTGTATATGGTCCAACTCTAACATTGTAAATAAGCCATTTAGCGCAAATCACTTCATGCACCTGCCAAAATTCTATCTCTTGTACGCAAGTAATTTCTGGTTTCTGACAACGGTTACTGCTTTTTACTGACTTTTAAGCACTCAGTGTTTCGCATTACCTATGGACCAGGAGGGTGTCCACTCCAATGTTTACAACATGGCAGTTCTATAAATAGCCACCGATAAACACACAATTACCGCATGATGTCCAGTAGATGTGGATAAACCTACATTACATTCTCTGCTATGATTTGCTTGCTCCGAATTCTGTTTTAGGAAAGTTTACAACTGTAAAACAGTTTTCTGTTGTTGTTGTAGTTTTTTTTAAGTGAGATACGCTTAAAGGGGGCGAATACGTTAATTGGCGGATTGATTTGTATTATTTCGTTATAGTTTTTGACCGCTGATGTCATTGGTAGGACACTTATCAGAACTACATAAATGCTTATAAATACATAAATAATTATACCTGCACAAGAATACTTTATGTAAATTCTCATTCAACTTCGAACAAAACTTATTTTCAATTCCAGACGTTTTTTTAGCGAAATGAACTTACGGTCACTTCATTTCTGAGCAGAAGAATACAGCCGTGAAAGCCACTTTCCAAAATACGCTTGTGACAGCACTAAATGACTGATAGAATCAGTCATTAAAAAGGAAGGTAATTGTTAACATTGCATAGGCCTAGAAAAGGATGATTTGATGGCAATTGTAAGGTACTGATATTTTCCATACAACACATGCTATGTTTCCTGAATTGAATTTTTTCATTTAGACACTTTCATGAAACTGAATTTCAATGTAGGTTTATGAAAAAATAAGAAATAGTATCTAGTAAATACCATCAAACACCTTGTCTGTAAAACCAGTAAATGCTTTTAAATAAAACTGTTGGCACAGACCCTGATCAGACTGTTCCAACCAGCAGTCTAATTTGGATCTACACTCTACACTGTTTGTGCAGGCATATCAACTATGTTGAAATATTTTAGTCCAGGTTTTACAAAGTCCAGAGTCCAAAGTCCAGGTTTTACACAGTCCAAAGTCCAGAGTACAGGTTTTACACAGTCTAAAGTCCAGAGTCCAAAGTACAGAGTCCAAGTCCAGTCCACGTTTTACATAATGCCCGCGAATTGCGCATGTCGTTATTTGACAGTGGACAATTAAAGGTATACTCCCTCGTATTTCATTACGAAATAATCACAAAATTATGATACTGGTTAGTTGTATGCAACGTAATTAAGATTGTTAAAAAAATCTTCAGCGAAAACATCTTTGTTACGGAGGCAGAGACGATATATCAATGCATACCCTTCTTGAATATTCACGAATATTTTGTCGTCATAAATTGATCAACTCCCACACGCGTTTCTGCAAGCATGTTTTGAATTTTATGACTGGTGGAGTAAATAACGTTACAATAGCATTAACCTCTAATCTGTGCACGTGAGTTCTTTTCAGCCAATAACTGTCTGAAGTCGATTAAAGAAATGGCTTAAAATTATTCATGATATAACTTTAACCTGATTAACTTTGATTGCTGGGCGTATCCAGTCTTCAGTTTTGGCGGGAATGGCGACCCGCTATTGCCGCTCTTTTTGTTATTTTCTTAAATTCTCCTATTTTCAGTGACAATCACAAATCATAAATTTGGCAGCTAAATGTACTTTTAATAGCAATCATTATCATATCTAGGATATAATCTTTTGTGAGAAATTTAAAAGATAATAGAAATATTGAGGGTGTAAATCTTTAAGAAATATTCAAATACACCGGATAAATAGAAATAGAAATAACTTGAGTATTTAGGGCAAAAATGCTATTTAATGTGCCAGATTGTGGAGTGTCGTTATTTTACGGTGATTAGGTACAATAGTGCTACCAGCAAAAGAAACAGCCAAACGAAGTTGCACCCCGTAGACGCTCTCCATCTATTGGTTCTCCACTTGTAATTATGGACCATTCTCGAAGCTAGGAACAAACCAGCATCTTCCGCTTGAGTGCGCATGACAGGAAGTCATATTCCATCTGAATACATAGGCTCGCCCGCCGAAGCGGGCAAGCCAAAAAATCACTTTTTGAAATATCCAATTTACATGAGCAAAGCCACTTCATCACTAAAACAAATGACTGGAGAAACACATTTATGCAGAAATGAACACCATTCCTGCATGACGGTGGTCGCTTTGGGTCAAAATGTTAAAAACCACACCACTCAATGCCATTTCTTGTCAATTTCAAAAATGAGGTACCGGTATTCATCCGTGCCTCCTGGGTACAGTTTACTGAATAATGCCAAACCTTTTAGTGGTGTGGTATACCGACATATTCGCCTATCTGTGGCTGCAAACTGAAAGGCTGTGAGATTGCTAATAGCTTTGAGAAAAAAATAATAGGTTAGAACTTTTGGATATACATGTACGTTGTCGCCGAAGAATAAGGTTTCGACTTGAAAGAAACATCACTGCAATGAACTCCTGATGTATTTCATTAAACCGTTTTCTCTCGAAAATGGAGTCAGATACCGATTTTTCATGTAATTAGATTCTTTGGAACGGATCACCGATGTTCGCGGATTTGCTGGAAACTAAAGCTAGGCTGGAAAACTACCTTGAGACACGGAAAGAAACGGGCATTATCTGAACAGGGTATAATAAGCTTAAAGTATCTACTTGGTTAAATATTTGCTCAATGTAACCTAAATATGACTATGAAAATGGCCTACAAACACATTCCCTGAAAACATATAACAAGAAATATCTTAAAAAAAAAGATTAAATAGAAGTGCCTATTGTAATATATATGATATCGAATGTGGTGATCAGATCGGCTGTGCATGTTGATATGCATGTTTGTTGTTGGTCTTGGGGTTTCGATATCGAAAATGCTGTTGAATTTTTGATTGGTGTCTATCTGTGTTGCACATAACAATGAGGATTCCAACACAACATCAACAACTAAATTTAAAGAGTCACTACACTTCAGGAACTGACTGAATCAGATCCCAAACCCTATCCCCTACATCAAAAGAGAAGACTGACAAAGACATCCCAACAAACAATAAATTACAAGTGATAAGCCGAGTCAGCAGCTCTTTCCCAAATAGATGGCAACTCAGCTATCTTTATTGAACTAAATAATTTAGACCGACAGAAGGGTTACAACAGCCTAGGCAAATTATACGAAAAAAATTTAACAACTATTTTTACCTATTTTCTATTTTTATTATAGAAGGGTTAAAATGAGAACACAATAAATTAAACAGCACCGAACATAAAACAAATGCAACCGCAACGAAAGTACCGCCTTGGGACGGTCAGTAATAACTACTGGGGGGTTTAAACCGGTTTTACTGGGCCCAAACCTTCACCCTCCGCCGCGGTGCACACAATTAGTTGGTAGTTCGGTTCGTATGGAGGTCCCCTAACTCATCAGAGAGTCATCACGGTCAACAATTAAAATCAAGAAAAGACCGTGATGAAGCAAGGATGAGGACTCGACAGCCAAAACATGTTGAGACACCTGGAGATCCATGGGGCGTCAGCAACACCACTGGAACACTGGAGCAAAAGAAGACCACCAGTTGAACCCCGGTGGGCCAAGAAACAGACGAAAACATCCGGCCCTAACCAACTAATATATAGCTTTATGTAGGGGCTATCATAGAGTCTGAACCCCAACCCACCGGCGTGCAATCAAAGAGGACAGCAAAGTTGTCAACCGTGATTGGGTTAGCCTATAAGCATGCAGACTGTCGCATTACATCTATGTTACAGCCAATGCGTTTAAATCGCATGATAATTTTCTTAAATTGATCAGGAAATTCTGTTTTTCCTACGATATACTAAGTCACCATAAAATTCAGGTTCCGATAGGTCTTGCTGCAAAAGTGACCTTAACCCTGTTAATATTTAGAAACCAATTCAGTGTCTACGATAAAATTTAGAAAAAGCTTTCCGAAGTTTATGATACCGATACCCCTGCTGTAAAAGCTTGGCAGTCAAACTTTTATTACGAGCATTGAAATCAGCCAAATGACTAGACACCCTAGCGAAGCGAATAAGCTGAGAAATGTACACACCATAAGAAGTGGTGCGGGGAACATCACCATCCAAAAACGGAAAATTAAATTAACAATCTCGAAATCAAAATCATTGCGTTTGTCATACATTTTAGATGAAACAAATCCGTCTAAAATTGATAAATGTAAATCCAAAAATGGGGCCTCGATATCAGAGGTATTTGCTTTATTTAACGGCAATTCAGCTGGATAAATTTGACTAACCATTCCTTCTAAATAGGGGTTGTCAGTATTTAAAAGGTCGTCCAAGTATCTAGACGTTGAGCTGAATGCTTCAATGACATGAGCTTGAGTATCATCAGAAAGAACATCATAAAGTCTCTTTCATAGCAAAATAGAAACAAATCTGCTGCAAGAGGAGCGCAGTTAGTACCCATCGGAATTCCTACAATTTGTCTGTGTAACTTAGTACCAAATCTGATGAAAATGTTATCTAGAAGATTATACTATAGCATCACCAACATTTTGGCAAGACCACATTTTAAACCTTTTTTGGTCATCGGAAGTAAAAAAAAGCATGTGTATCATTACAAGCAAGCTAAAGAGCACCCTCTCTCTGAAAAGTAGTCTCAATTAAATTTATTAGTTTCTTTATTATTAAATTATGGGGCAAAGTTGTATAGAGTGTAGAAAAATCGTATGTAGACAAGCTAGACGCGCGATATCCTCTAGACTTCAGTTTATCAAGAACCTCAGTAGAATCTTTAATTGACCAAAACAAATTTTTGCCCGACCGTTCGTAAACTTTTTCACAGTACCTATTTACATGAATTTTGATAGCGGTAAGGCAAGAAGTTAATAATTTGGAAAGTTCAGTAGTGGTACAAGCACTAGAATTAGCAATAAACCTGGCTTTATATGGTCGTTTATGAAGTTTAGGTAACCATAACCCCGGTGCCGTGAGGTCGACTTCCGGTTTTCTCCGAGTCAGTAAAAAGTCAATGTAGCTTATCCGGCCGTAGGTTCTGCTTGTCTGAATACCTACGGTCGGGTTGCAGGTCTAAGGTAACCAGTACATCGTAGGAAGCTTGTCCTGCCGTTCCTCTACATTTACAGAAAAGTTGAGGGCTATATCATTACAGTGCCTAAAGACAACAGACTTTTCGTCTTCTATAGTCTCTTCATAGGCCTTAGTGCCGCTAAGTTCTTGTTTTAATGTGTTAGTATAGTGTAACCGTCAAACAAAGACAACGTTATTTGCAGCCTTGTCTGCTGGAACCAAAACAGACTAACTGCAGAAACTGCTGGATACCCAACTTCAGGTAAGCCAGCAACAATTACTTAATTTCGTCTTCGATTTCTGTGTCAAGTTATTTTTGTTAGTTTTATATTTTACATGAGCGACATAACAGGCGAAAAGTTCTTTGGCAAAAAAAGCGATTTGGACCGAAATATCTAGATTCATCACAACACGGTTTATAGGCCAACAATCCCGGGTGTATTTATATTGGCCAATGAAATACTTAAACTGTGGGTCAATAGTAAGGTTATATGACTAAAGCCGAAAAATCAGATATTTTTATACGCCCGTTTGAACAAATGGCGCTGATGTCCGTCCGTCCATTGTAACATCTTCGTTTCCGGACAACTCCTCCTACAGTTTACGTTTACATCCAATCGAGCTATAGTAAGACTCTTCTCTTTTTCTCCCTCTTCTTATTTTCCTTTTTATAGCGCGTTTATCATATATTTTTCTTCTGGCCCTGCTTTTTGGTGAGATAGGACGGTTACAAAAAGTCAAGGTAAAAGCCGAATTTTAGAAATGAATTTTTCAAGTTTTTTTTTCCGGCATTTGAAAGTGTCTAGTGTCCTCTCAGTATGCATTTTAGAACTGATACTAAGAGCGCGCAAGGCCATGATTCTGGCATATACAGAAAAATAAAAAAAAATGATAAGATGCCCGAATAAATGAGGCTGTGAGGGTCGTTCAAAAAGTCATTGTCAGCAGTAAAAATACGCTACGGCCGTCGAAAGGATATAGGTACTGTCTTACTATTTAGTTAAAATAAACAAAAGTGTAAGATAGACAGACATATTTTATTGCGAGATATAATATTAGTAAAACGTTATGATATCATTATTCAAAGGTGACAACCTACGTCATATCGCTGACGTCATAATCGTTTTATCAGCGGCCTTAATAAGGTAAATGTTTTGCATAATGAAGGCATGGCAAACACTGAAACTACCAAATATGTAGTCGATCTGGTACCTATAGATGTTTTGGACTCAATTTACCAGAATTCACCATTAAATACCTGCTTAATCTGAAAACACTTCACTATAGTGATCTGTACTGACTCTGCCTTAATGCATGTTTATCTCGGCTGTCCACATCAAAAATTGTAGTGAGGTATTTTATAATTTCTCACCCTTTGAAGAATCATGCCTTATATATCTGGACCATGTGTACATGTAAGCACCGACTCACCGTTTTATCTTTTGTTAAAATTCTGTCTCTTATATGTTACAAATGGAAAATCTGTCAGAGTTTCTTCAAATCAAAATGGCCGTCGAATGATTAATTCTGTCACGCGCGCTATGACGTAGGTTGTTACCTCTGATTATTTAGACCTCAAAGTTAAAAAAAAAAAGAGAAAAGAAAAGGACTAGCAAATCTTCATTACGGAAGAAAAAAATAAATCGAACAGTGACGGAACCAAGGATGAGGTTTGGCGCATGTCAAATCAATTTGAGTCCTCTTTCTCTCTCTCTGCTAAAAGTGAGACATTGTTTTCCCATAGTTGTCTGTCTGTCTGTCTGTCGCAAATCATGTCTGCTCCATAACTCTACCGTTCAAGATATTTATATGAAACTTGGTGCAAATACAAAGCACCGTCGGACATTGTGCAGAGAACAAGAACCAAAACTCTTACCTTATTTTTTACAGAATTATGCTCGTTTGTAATAAAGTATTGAAATTGTGTCCTCTCTATAACTTTTTAACCGTCAAAGATATTTTCATGAAACTTGGTAAACATATTAAGGATCAACATACTGAGGGTGTGCAGAGAAGAACCGTAGCTCCACCTACCTCTTTATCAGAAGTGTGCCCCTTTGTAACTTACCGTACAGAAATCATGTCCACTCTGTAACTTTAAAACCAATGAAGATATTTTCACAAAAACATGGTACAAATATAAAGCATCATCAAACAATGTGCAGAGAACAAGAGCCACAATTCTACCTGCATTTTAATTGAAGTATGCCCCTTTGTAATTTTAGTATGGAAATTGTATCCATTCTATAACTTTAATACAGTCAAGATATTTTCACAAATCTTGGTACAGATATAAAGCATCATCAGACGATGTGCAGAGAATAAGAACCAAAACTCCATCTATCAATTTATTTTTAGCTCGCCTGTACGAAAGTACAGGGAGCTATTGTTGTCACTTTGGCGTCGGCGTCACACTTTAAAGTTTTACGTTAAAGTTTTTATTTAAAGTTTCATATCTCAACAACCACTAGCCAGAACCTTTTGATATTTGGAATGTAATCATATCATAGCATATCCTTTTATTCTGTAACACCATAGCTTTGGGTGAGGTCTTGGGGTGGGGCATAGGGGTCAAAATTTAGGTCACAGTCACTTAAAAAGTTTACCTTAAAGTTTTTCTAAAAGTTTCATATCTCAACAACCACTGGCCTGAACCTTTTGATATTTGGAATATAATCATATCATAGCATACCCTTTTATTCTGTAACACCATAGCTCTGGGTGAAGTCTTGGGGTGGGGCATAGGGGTCAAAGTTTAGGTCACAGTCACTTTAAAGTTTTACCTTAAAGTTTTTTTAAAGTTTCGTATCTCAACAACCACAGGCAAGAACCTTCCCTATTGGGAACATAATCATATCATAGCATTACCTTTCATTACATATACTATACCTCAGGGTTAGACCCTGGGGTGGGGCATAGGGGTAAAAAAAAATCAGGTCACACTCACTTTAAAGTTTTTCAATTAAATATATCTCCTTTTCTCGATTGGATTCTTTTGATATTTGCACTGCAGTTAGATATTGATTCAAAGTTTTAAAGAGTAGCACCCCCACCCCACTCACTGACCTTGAGGTCAAGTTCATAGACTTAGAAAATTGGTGTTTTGTTAAAGTACTCTGATAGCATACTGTTCCATAGTACTTGGGATGGATTTAATTTATACTTGAACTGAAGTTAGATATTGGCTTGAGTTTTCACAAAATACTACCCCCACCTCACTGGGTGACTCTTAAGGTCATTGATTTTATAAATATGTTGACAATACTTGGACATGCTTGCATGAAGTTTCATGAAGTGCAATCCATACCGACAAATGCCTGTGAGATAGGCAAGCACCAGTTCAGGCAAGCTATGCTATCAGGCGACAGCTCTCATTTTTAATTTTGCCCCTTTGTTATTTTTCAGTATAGAAATCTTGTTTACTCAAGTTTAACACTTACTGTGAGACATATTTTCAGGAAACGTAATACAAATATAAAGCATCTTCAGATGATGTGTAGAAAACAAGAACCATAACCTGTAAGCATTTTTATGGAATTATGGCCCTTTGTAATTTTCAATATGGAAATCCTGTCAGCTCTATATCTTTACTACCGTTGAAGATATTTCACAAAACTTGATACAAATATAAAGAATCATCAGAGGATATGCAAAGAAAACAGGAATCATGTCCGCTCTATCGCTTTGAAACCATCAAGATATTTTCATGAAACATTGTACAAATATAAGCATCATCAGAAAATGTGCTGTGGACAAGAACAATAACTCCATCTACATTTTAGCTCGCCTGAAATAAAATCCAGGAAGAGCAATTTTTGTAACCCTGGTGTTGGCATCAGTGTCAGCCGCCATGTCTGCATCTTTTTAGCTCGTCTGAAGGAAAGCTCAGGAAGGGCTATAATTCTTGTCATCCTGGTGTTGGCGTCCCAATTGGATGTTTTGGTTAAAGTTTTTAAAGACCCATATCTCCTTCATCCCTTGATGGACTCTTTTGATACTTGCACTGTAGTTAGATGTTGGTCTTAAGTTGTACAGAGTACAACACAAATCTTGCTCAATGACTTTGATGTGAAGGTCATGGACTTAAAAATTTGGAATTTTCGGATTGAATGTTTTGGGTTAAAGTGTTTAGAGATCCATATTTCCTTAACACATGGTTGGATTCTTTAGATATCTGCACTGTAATTAGATATTGGTCCAAAGCTTTACCTAGTATTACCCACCCAGCTCAGTGACCTTGATTTCAAGGTCATGAGCTTAAATTTTTTTTTCTTTCAGATTGGACATCTCTAAAGTCTCACATCTCCTTTATCCATGGCTGGACTCCTTAGATACATAAATTGTATTTAGACATTGGTCCAAACTTTTAGAGTACCACCCCTGCCCCGCTAAGTGACTTTGAGGTCAAGTTCATGGACTTAGTTCGCATTGTTTGTTTTAGTTTAAGCTTTTTTAAAGACCCATATCTCCTGAACCCATGTGGTGATTCTTTTGATGCTTGCACTGGTTCGATTTTGGTCCAAAATTTTATAGAGTACCACCCCACCTTGCTCACTGACCTTAAGGTCAAGGTCATGGACATTTTCTAAGTGATGGGCAAGGCTCTGTCAGGCAAGCTATCCTATATACGGACAAGTCTTGTTACAGAGTTGTGTCCCTTTGTAATTTAAGTATGGAAATCGTTTCCTCTCTTTAACTTAAAAACTGTTGCAGATATTTTTACAAGACTGATACAAATATAAAACACTGTCAGTTGATTTTTAGAGAATAAGAACCATAACACCACCTACATTTTTGATGAGGGGATGGGAAGTGCATGGGGGTGAGGGGATTGGGAAGACATCATTATGTTTTTGTTTCAAAAACAAAAATATAGTTTCTAATAAGGTTCTTTATGTGTTTTTCGATCTTTGTCTAGGTTAATGGACTTAAAGTCTGATGTTTTCGTCCATGATTTTACGTAATTTATTAATCCTATTTAACTCCCGAGGGTGTTGCATTTTGTGAAAGGGGGACATTATTTTGAGCTGAAGGTGTAGTAAATCAGTCACTGCCAAACGTCTCTAATAAGCAATATAAAGGTGATGGGTCACCTCAAAGGAAACAATTATACGATTTTTGCCTCCCTTTTTAGCAGGGGCCAACTCTGAAAGGAAAGAATTTGAGCAAATTCTATCCTTTAAGTGTAGACTTCCTCCAAGGAGCTACCTTATCCAGCGGAGCAAACAGGAATTCATGCAACATTATATTTTATTATTTTCGAAAAAGAGGCAGAGGGCGTTTATTAGAGCAGGGGCATTTATTAGGATTAAGCAGTACATAAACTAAATAAAAATAGAAAAGAGGTAAATTAGATGTTTAAACCCTAACCTAAATGTAGTTAAGTACCATGCAGTTACTTTTTTGTTTTGCCTGCACCAAGCAGAACCGAGACATACCGTACTAATGCTAATAAACGATCCCTGCCTCTTTCCAAACTAGAAATGTGTCAATAGTACACGGATGCCCCCGCCTAGTGCCTTAAGTAATATGGCGCCTTCATTGAGGCACTAGCACTTGTAGGATAAATAGGTTCATAGAGGCAGACTTGTATTATATAAAAGGCCATAGGCCAAGCATCACCCAGCATTCGAAATGTGACACAAAGTGCAGCCCTTTATAGTTTCAAAGTCACTGTAAGGCCAAAAAATGTAAATATTGTGTGTAACAGAACCTGGTTAAAAACAAAGTCAGTGGACCATGATATATGGATCTTCATGACCTGATTCTTGTATATTCCTGATGTACTTATATAAATCCTCATACAAAATTTGAAGTTGCTACAATAATAGGAACCCAAAAATCTACTTCTTACAAAAATCTTATCCTTGCAAAATTAGCTTAAGTCCAAAGTCAGTGGACCATGACATATGGATCTTCATGATCATATTTTTGTATATTCCTGTTGTACTTATAGATATAAATCCTCAGGAGATGATTGTATAAGTGGTTATCGCTTGTTATCAGATACTGTTTGTCAGTATATTAATTGCATGTGCTATGTGTGTAAATGAGTTGAAATAAATATTGTTTAAACCAAATCCTCATACAAGATATCAAGTTGCTACAATAATAGCAACACTAAAATCTACCTCTTACAAAAATCTTAACCTTGCAAAATTAGCCTAAGTCCGAAGTCAGTAGACCGTGACATATGGATCTTCATGACCTGATTCTTGTATATTCTTGTTGTACCTACAAATACAAACCCTAATACAAAATTTCAAGTTGCTACAACAATAAAAGCCTGTAATCTACCGCTTACAAAAATTTTAATCTGAGTCTAACAGGATCATATACGTACGGACGGACATATGTATGGACAAAGAGACATATATATACATAATAACATATGCACATACACAGAACCCAAACACTATATGCCCCCAGCATCATATGATGTGGGGGCATAAAAATAGTATTATATTAAGTTGAATGAATTCCTGTTTACTTTTTTGGATTTGAAATGGGGTCTACTCTTAAAGGAAAGAATTTGCTCCTCGAGAAGCAGTACTAAGGTTTTTAGTTATCATTAGTGCAATGGATGCAACCTGGCAATCAACGCAACATTACAAGGAATGATTATTCTCTGTATGTCATGAGTACAATCAATACCACTTAACTTTCAGAAAAGCTATGAATTCTATTGTGCAACCTTGGAAGGAATAACATTTTCTGAATGTCAAGAATGCGGTCAATGGGACAGTCCATGACATGATTTTATTGTATTGTTCTGGATGACATAATGCATTATCAATGTGACCTTGCAAGGAAGGATTAAAATCTGGATGCTGTCAATGCAGTCAACGGGACAGTGTAAGGAATGTTAACTTGTTAGTATGTTTTGGATGCCATGCGTGCTGTCAATGCACCCTTGTAATAAATAAATACTTTTTTTGGATGTGACAAATTGCAGTGCAGCCTTTCAAAAATGATGGAAGATGATAACTTGAAGTTATCATCTTTCATCATTTTTGAAAGGATGCATTGCAATTTGTCACATCCAAATCCACATGCACATCTTCAATATGTTCCCAACATGTATGCAAAGTTTGAAAAAGATCCATTGAAAATTGTGGGAGGAGTTGATTACACAAACTCTATACCCTACAATACAAAATTTGCCTAAAATGACTAAGTTCAAAAGGCCGTAATTCTGTCAAAATTAATTCTAGCTACATCAAAAATCCACATGAGCATCTTCAATATGTCCATAACATGTATGCAAGGTTTGAAAAAGATCCATTGAAAACTGTGGGAGGAGTTGATTACACGAACTCTATACCCTACAATACAAAATTTGCCAAAAATGACTAAGTTCAAAAGGCCGTAATTCTGTCAAAATTAATTTTAGCTCCATCAAAAATTCACATGCACATCTTCAATATGTCCACAACATGTACGCAAAGTTTGAAAAAGATCCATTGAAAACTGTGGGAGGAGTTGATTACACAAACTCTATACCATAAAGCGTGATGAACAGAGACGGACGGACCGACAAACAGGGGCAAATCTTAATGCCCCCTGACTGTCTTCACGGGGGGATAAAAATGATGAAAGATGATTACTTGCAAGAACTATGTTCTAAGTGCCATGAGTGCAGATGGAGTAGCCGTGCAAAGAATGATTATGTTCTGGGGCCGGATTTATAAAATGACTTAAATGGTTGCTATGCTGTTGCTAAGGCTGAATTTCTAAGAGGGAGATTCCCTACGACTATGAAATTTTCTCTGGAGGAACAGTCTTTCAGACTGTTACTCCAGAGCAAATTTCATAGCTGTAGGGAATCTCCAACATGGAAATTTAGCCTTAGCAACAGCATAGCAATGACTTAAGTGGTTCTATAAATATGACCCCTGGGTGCCAAGAGTGCCACCTTTCATTTAGTGCAGTCAATGTGATCCTGCCAAGACTGATTACTAGAATGCAGTCACTATAAGACGGGATTTGGTCACTCCACTGACCCTTACTGTTGGGACAAAAGTGCCTGAGCAAAGAAGTGTAGACTCAGATCAGACTGCTTCTAAAGGCTTTGTTTACCTCTTTTGAACAATTTTAGTAGACACATCGCTGGATGGTAAACTAAACTATATCATGTATCACTTTAATTTCAGTACTTGGTTAAGGCATATGGGTATACCCCTAATGTTCTTAAGTATTGGGGCACCTAACACCATTAATTTTTCATTTTACAAACACTCTTCTAATAGGGTTCTACTCCTTAAGGAAAGAATCTGCTTCTAGATGAATAATTTGTTTTGTCTCCTAAGAGCTGATCCCAATGAAGAAGGCAGACAAAACTAAAAATGACACACATTTTAAAAATGACAGAATTGCTTCTCCTGAAGGTGTACCCATTCACCTTAATGTGGTTCCAATATTTAGGACCATAATGGTAGTACCGTAAAAAATCTAAGTATTGAGACACGCATGTCTGTGCAAACAGTGCAGACCTAGATCAGACTGCTCCTAATGCTAATGGAGTACATGTAGTCTGATCAAGGTCTACACTGTTTGCGATTCCACCTGCATGGTTTGGATGCATTACTGTATTGTAAAACCAAACTGTTCCATTTTTAAGACAAATACAATGTACAGTAATTATTTCAGGTGTCCCAATATATAGAATTATTACGGTATTCTTCTGTAGCGGACTTTTCATCACCTACTGGCCTACCAGCAGCTATGTTATAGAACTCTTGGCTATATTGCCAACATGGGAGACTCTCCTAGGGCTGGTAGGTTTGCCTAATACCTAGGGAATAAATGTTGTAATACTGTATTGCTTAATATCCATGGTAAACGGCTATGATCATGTCAGGATGATCAGTTAACCTAACCACACTATTTCTGGACAAACTAAGACCTCCTAAGGGGTTAACCAGTACTAAGTGCACATACTTTCCTAGGGAATAAATAATCAAAACAGACACAATCCTTGAAAAGCATCTTTTGCATTGTTTATTTTTGCTACAAAAATAATAACAATAATCATTATGGAAGATACAGTTATACTTTTTATAATAGCTGTCTTCAAAAATCCCACATTCATGGTATCTTTCAACAGTTACATGAAGTTGTATAATATGAACCGCGACACAACAAAACCAACGAAGTGGCACTTTTCCCAGGCTAAGACTCAGTTCAGCTTGGGGAGCGCCCAGTCTGATAAGAGTCTGGATATAAAGGTAATATGAGCTGTGACATGGAAAAACCAACAAAAAGGCACTTGTGCTCAGAGAAGACTCAGCCACCCTGTCTGATCAGAGTCTTTGCTGTGCACTTAAAGGGTAGCTAAGGGTCTAACCTAGCTCCATGTATATAGTGATAACTCTGATCAGACTGGGCAAATGCTGAATCTTCGCTGGGGGCACATACCACTTGGTTTTGTCGTTTGGTGCCTCAAATGAGATCCCACAATACAATGCTACGATGAATGGGTTCACCTCCCTGTTTTTTGGAAGGAAACATGTTTGCTTCCCTGACAGACAGCCACATTTGTCTACATGTAGACCACCATATATATGACCAAGATGTTATCATCATAGAATATCTGGAATTTTTGCAAGTGCATACTTTAACAAATAATATAATTTTATGACACTCTGGCTAAATTTCCACTAAAATACAAAACATCTCTGACATGAAAATGATATATACTTTACGTTTGTATCTCAAACGGTTGGAAAGTTACATGATTTTGAGACCTTTAGGGCCAATTTGCTTGTGTTGCGCATTATATCTTCTACCATGATTCATGGTTCACAAAGATCTGGAAGGCTGTTCTAAAGTATAATCATATCATGATTTATGACAAATTCACAGAAATTCTTTCAAAACTGTCATCCAGTACTTCCCTTACCTAATTAAAGCTCTGATTGGTCAAATACACTGCTCAAAATATCTAAAGGAGCACCCAGTATTTTTCCATAGATGATAGTGCAATGAACCCCCACTTTGAGTCATTTACTTTAGACTGACAAAGACATCAATTATTAATACCATTTTTAAACAGGGTCAAGGTTACTCAATGCACAAGTTTTGATCAAATGTTTATCTTGACCATGTCCATGGACTGATTTTTGTACAAATGGAATTTTGGTTTAAAAAATGCAATTTTTCAGAAAAGCATGAAATTTTCAACAAAATTAAAATGACCAATTTGTCTGTGAAACTGAATGCCTTAGAAGGGGACTCATTTGAAAAGATCACCTTGAACTCAAGTTTGTGAGATTTAGCCTTAATTTCAGAAAATTTGAAAAATGCAAAATTTATTCCATAGAATTTAGCAGGGCATCAGTTGTATTGAATTTTGATTGTCTTAAACTTCGATCTTTCTTCAAAATGCTGCAAAAGATTGGGAAATTCTTGGCCACCGGCTGTCAAAATTATAGGCCATTGAACTCGGTATACATGTATGTTGTTGTTATGTTTATGAGAAAATATCAGCTGCTTCTTTCAATATTCCGAGCTGTGTATGTCAAAACAACCTTTGCGTAGGAAATTGTCAACATTTACCCTATTCTATTCAAATGTATATACAAAGTATCAATGAAAAATAATGAACACTTCTTTGGTAGAGCATACTTTATGTACAAATATACAAGTATTAGAATTTCTAAACAAAGCAAAAACTTTCCTTTCTCCCTTCAAAACCCACTCACCCATGCACATGTACACACGAGAGTGCACACACACACACACACACACACACACACACACACACACACACACACACACACCAATAATACAGCTTCATGGCACATTAACATTATCTTATATAAACTCTGAACTGCCTTCAAACAGAAAAAAAACAAAACAAAAATATTCTTCAAATACCGGATTGATCCTAATAAATGCCCCTGCTCTAATAAAAAATCCTGCCTCTTTTTCGAAAATACTGTCATATTGTGTGAATTCCTGTTCTCTGGATAAGGTCACACTTTGAAATCAGGTCTACTCTTAAAGGAAAGAATTTGCTCCCGGAGGAGCAAATTCTTCCCTTTGAGAGTTGACCCCTACTGTGAAGGGAGGAAAAATAACAGAACTGCTTCCTCTGAAAACATATCCAGTCACCTTAATACTGTTAATTAGAGGTATTTTGGCAGTGGCTGATTTACTACACTATAGGCTCTAAATAATGCCCCACTTTTGTAAAATGCAACGCCTCCGGGGCCTTGAATATAATACGGTATTGTATATATAAAATATATATTAAAGCACTTTGATCATTTTATCAAGTTTGCTGAGGTAGAAGTGGCTATCAATAGTACTTTCACAAGTGCTCCAGATAAGAGGGAGTAACAGGGATAATTAAGGGATAATGTTCCATATTTCTCCATAAAAACATATGTTGTGACTCCTCATCAGAACCGTCTCGACGAGACAGTTCTGATGAGGGGTCACAATGTATGTTTTCGTTGAGAAATAAGAAATATTATCTCAGAATCATCCTCAAAAGCTCCTCTTATCTGGAGCTCCGCTTCACATGATTTGCGCAACACATTCACATAATGCTGTTTAAGGGTATCAGCACCTTCATGTTTATCAACCAATTTTTAAAAGTAGAAAACTGTTTGCTTGGCCGGGTGACACAACCCTTCCCAAATGGGTCCACTCTAACAGGAAAGAATCGGCTCCCAGCTTTGCAGCCCATATACCATATTTAACTGACTACAACACTGGAGGCTCCATTGTCCAAAATGAATCAAAATATGTACATTAGTTTTGTGTAATTTTGGTGCAAGATCAGTTTTCCCCTTCCAAAACAATCCCAAGAATCTAGATCCATCTTATAAGATGGATCTAGATTCTTGGGGTTGTTTTGGAAGGGAAAAAACCCTTATAACTGAAGATATTGGTGTATATATATCTCAACTTGCTCATTATAACCAAAGCAAACAAAAGTATGTACAGTTATAAAGAAAATACATGCTTAGGTACAAGAAATGTTGTATCAATTTAAATGTTTCACTTGAAAACACGTTACATGACAGATAGTCGGTAGCCATTTCCCTCGAAAATATTACGTCAAAGAACCATCTTTTTAATTGTGAAATCAAAAATGCTTCTTTAACAGCACGAGTTGTGACATTTCATCAGAAATTTCCCACTGTGAAACACTAATTGCTTAGCCCGCAACTCTTTGTCTGTTAGTGTTAGAGGTTATGCTTACAACCTAGGCAAGCCATAAACAGACTCAATATTTTTAGCCTTATAATAGAAAATTGCAAAATTATTTTACTACTGAAAAGACAAGCATTGCTGCAAGGAATCAACCATATGGAATCAACTACATGAACATGGATTCAAGGCGAGTTCCACAACTTTCCATAAGCTTTATTAGTATTATTTTGTACCCAGATTTATCGCCAATCAATTAAACATTTTCCCATGAGTGTTGATGAAATGCTGTAAGAATGAAATGACCATACAATGAAATGAGTTTTTGATGAAATAACCATTCAGCAAAATGGTCTGTCCACGAATTAGTTTTTGATGAAATGTCAAGGAAAAACAGCACAAATCACTTAGCACTATACTGTCCTCTGATAGACAGATGGGTTGATGGGACTATCAACATCAACAATGTATTAAGGAAGTTTTGTGTGAACCAGGTCTGAAGAAAATGGCAGGAATTTGTGGATAAAACTGGATATCCATATGCATCTGTAATGGGGTCTATGGTAGAAGGTTTTCCTTAGTGGCTGTAGGGGCGGTGGGGTTAGAGGCCATGCCAACTTAGGCACGGCAAATGCAAGGCGGAGCCCATCCCTCTTCTTTCACTGCTTTATCCTTCCCTGATTAGAAAAAGGTACCCATTTACTGCTGGGTTGACACAGAAAGTATTTCAGTCGCTAGATGACCCAAGCTGGGATTGAAACTCATGACCTTCTGCATCAATACTGAGTCACTCTTATCACTTGACCACGGTGCCTCAATGTGGTCTATGAGGCAATTCATATGAAATCTTATTGCACTGTACAAAACACCATGAGAAAATCTGAGTATATAAAATTCTAAAGAGTGGGACACTTAAAATAATTACCATACTTGTCCTAAAAATGGAACAGTTTGGCTTAACAAGGCAGTAATGCATCCAAAAGAATACAGATGGAATGGCAAACAGTGTATGCCCTGCTCAGACTGCAGTTTGATCTAGGTCTGCACTGTTTGCTCAGACCTATCTGTCCCAATACTTCGAATTTTTACAGTAATTATTGTTCGCAACAATAGAAGCGCAACTCCTGTATGCTCCTTATATCTTTGCATCAACATTATCATTAGCAACCATATCATCTACCGGTAACTTTTGTCACAAAAATGGTACAGCCAGGCTACTTTCCCATACATGAAACAACTTGTCAGCACTAAGATATATGAGCAACATCATGTGATTTCCAACAATGTGGCACTGGGGACAAGCAAAGGCACTGATCAGACTGCACATAAGTGCAGTCTGATCAGAGCCTTCGCTTGTCACATCAGCCATCTATGGAAGTGGCCCAAGCCATACAGTCAACAGCGAGGTCTCTGGTTACCTTGTGTGACTGAGAAGGACGATCTGAAGTCACATGACAAAATTGCCACATTGCTGGAAATCACATGATGTGGCTCAATTATAGAGTCCAACACCTAACTACCATCACTAATAGCTGCAGAGAAACCTACTGTCAAGGTAACCATATTGCCTAACTTCTGTGAACAATACTTGTGTTGCCTAACTTCTCACAGAACAAAGTTTGACTATCGCCATCAACATTGATGAGACATCTCATCCAAGAAAGAGACTAACAGTGGAGACTTGGACCAGCCAGAGCAGACTTGGGCCAGATTAAGTACTCCTACTAATCGGTGTCTTGGCCATAGCAAATGTTGTCAGGCACCTTCTACAATGACACAGCTCATACTACCTAACTTTTGTCACCGTCACCAGCATCATGAACCTCTTTGCTACCCGGCACTCTGTCACACTCTGGCATAGGATCAAGGTATTCTGCAAAGCATTAAAATACCATAAGATATTAGAGGGTTTCCCCTCAGGAATTATCCCATATCTTAAAATGAGTCTTGTGTAATTCTGTTATAAAATGGCATTAACCACTCCAAAACAACCCAAAAATCTGTATCTGTTTTATGCAAAAGATCTAGATTTTTTAGTTGTTTTGGAAGGGGAAAACCCACTGTCTTATAACTGAATACCTATGATGACAGTCAATATGTTCTAAACAGATATACAATAGAGAGAAAGAACCTATACATAAGACTGAAACAGCAGTTTTTGTTTTTATGCTATGGCTATTAGAGCTATATAATAGGAATGAAGGCACACTGGGGAAATTTCAATACTTAATTTCTAACCCTTATTATTGTAGTTATTTGAAATGTATGGCTCTGACCAGACTGGTGCCCAGGCTGATCTAAGTCTTCTCTGGGTGTACATGCCACTTTCTTTGTTTTGTTGTGGCGTGTTTCAATTATAGAGCTGACAGCTTTGTGATAAAATTATTTACCTAACTTCCCCATAACGGGATATGTTTTTCTTTCCCAGCTGCATTTTGTGGACAGTGATGACTCTAACCAGTCTGAGAATCTGTGCAGTCTAGCTAGAATCTACATTTTGTGCCTGTAGGTTCCGTAAGAGTCCACAGAAGTTTTTGCATGGACAGCAAAGACAGCAAAGGCTCTAATCAGATTGCACAGATGTGCAGTCTGATCTGAGTCTCTGCTGGTCCCATATGCATGAATCAATATTCTGCATTTCATAGCCCATTTTAGTTATACAGCTTACCTCTATGTTGGTCCACAAATCTTCTCAGCTCTTCATTTTCTCGTTTAAGTTTCTCAAGCTCTTCGTCTTTTTCTGAAAAAGATAATCTGCAGCTGAACACTGGAAAAACCTAGGCATGACATTTGCTCTTGACTTCAACCCTTCAAGCACCAAAAAGCAGACGACAATGTTTCAAAAAATGTTTTGTTCAAGCTATATCCAATTGAGATTTCAAAGAACAGAGTGCAAACAGTGTAGATCTAGATGAGGTGGCTTATGATGAGCCACCTCATCTGGATCTATGGTGTCTGAAAATTCTATTATTTTCATTTTTGGTGCTTAAGTTAATTGCAGATCTACAAGTCAGCCAGGCCATATAGAATAGAAAAGAATCTGCACTCAGGCTGTAAATATAGGCAACAAGTCACCCCAATAAAAATGCGAAACAAATGCCATTTGAAGTACAAAGTATATTTAATTGTCATTCAGTTACAAGTGTCCCACATGTTTGTATAAAGACTGGGTAATGGACTGACTTTAATATTTGATCTTTGTAACACTTTGGAACAGTCACAGTTTTACAAACCATCCCCAGACAAGACAGTTCTGTTCAGGGCTTTGGTATTTCAGAGGATAATACAGCATAGTGATCCTCTACATTTATTTTCTATTTAAAAGTAAATTTCAAGTAAATTTTCTAATTTAACTTTTCAAATTAGCTGTTCACAAAGTCCTGCAGCAAATTAGTCAAAATAGACAGCTCTGTTGCACATTTCTAATAGTACATTCAAGTATTTTTCTGTCATATTTAAACTTGTGCTACCCTAATGGCCCTAAATATTCAGACAGACAGGTCTGAGCAAACATTGTAGATCCAGATCAAACTGCTCCTAAAGGAGCAGTTTGTTCAGGGTCTACAACGTTTGCCATTCACTAAGCATCATTTGGATGCATTAACGTGTGTAAAATCCTTTTTCTAAGAATTTTTTAAACATAATTGTCCCGCTTTTGGGTGTTCCAAATTTTAGGGTGATTACGGTAAATAAGAAAACTAATGAAGTACCTTGCATTAATATCTGCTTTTCATACCCATCCAGAATGGCTTTTTTTAGATTGTTCATTGGCCGTTGAAATCTCAACGCTTGTGCTGAAAACATAAACACAATGCAACTGACAATACACTGTACTGAATTTTGTCAACTCTCAACAAACAGACTCTCACAGGTCTATCCTTTTCTACAGCATAACCTTCACATATCATCATGGGTCAGTCTGCACATACACATAAGCCCGTTTAAGTCTTGACTCAGTGCTTTTGATAAGCAGGGTGTGCATTGCAGGCGAAGTTGGGCGATAACTTCGCCTTGGGGCTCAAAACTTCGCCCTAGGTTTCCCGAAAAGCGAAGTTCGAGTCGCCCTGTTTTTCTGGGTTGTAAGATCAATAATTCATCAAAATGACTGGCGCCAGTATATCGAATTTCAACGCCAATTAACAAAGCCCCCTTTCATTTATCAGCGTTAATCCCCTCACCGACACTGATTGAGCTTAGATCTCGATAGGTGTTGCCGACATCAAGTCGGAAAAATTAACACCTCAGCAAAGCCAACGGTAGTACAGTTAATCCACTAAGTGACGAGCGAAAGAGCTTTGATCCCGCTACATTTTGCCGACTTAATCTATCCATCTGCTTTGGCGGCAGGTGTAAAGCGCATTCTGATCATGGTCTTCACTGATTTTTTACGTAATGGTATAAATTTTCTTATCTTCCAACTACGGCGATAACGAGCAGAGTAGATATGACATGACAGTACTCACTTAGGCAGGCTTATAATGATCGTCGCAATTTTCGAAGTAAAGAATGTTAATCCTGGCCGTGTAGACAAGTGCAGGACAGCGCATCAGGTTATGTTCTACATTGTTGTTCATAGAATTTTATGACTGCGAAAGTTCTGCGAACAGTGTAACCCCGACGCCGGGCTGCACTTTTCGCGAATGCATTACCCGAGACTTACTCATTCTCGTCGAATCGAGGTCTACGTTGTTGTCACATGTTCAGTATCGTTTACGGGATGAACCGGCAAATGAACAATCTCATGTCTCAAAAAAAGAAAGAAAAAAAACATGCAAAAATTGGCGACCAGTGCGAGTTACGGTACGCATTTAGATCAATGCAAAAGCGATTACCAAGCGTAAAACCGGTAGTGCAGTGGTTAAAGACGGTAACCATTGCTTGTTAATAGGTCAGACACGTTTGTCTAATCCCACTTGTTGACTTCGGCTTCAGATCAAAGGACGCCGCCTCTGACACGTGCAACTCAATGTGTCAGATTGAACCGAGAGACGGGAGAAGGTATCTTAATCCAGACACACGCTGATAGCAAAGACTCGTATCAGCCTGCACAATATTGTTATGCTATTGGTGTTTCCTGACTGCTAATAAGGTCTTTGTGATATGAGCGTCACCGTTACCCTTTGAAAAGCGAATACTTCCGAAGAAGCTTATCAGTCTGCACTCTTCGCATGTTCCATAAGATACATTTTATGTGGTACGGGTCATGAGTTCACCGGACTTCACATGCAGCGACAGTCCGCTGCGACTAAAAATAGTTTCTATGTGTCGGGTTAACTAAGACCTTACGCCATCTGAAACTAAAATTAATCAGAGTCTTCCTTTAAAAGATTGATCATCGAGTTAGTTTTCATCAGACTTTGCGAGTGCGCATGCTAATCTGCGTCGTATGCACACGCCGTTAAGTACCTTTTAAAAGTAGCCTTCGAAGTGGTGAGATCGCTCCCACGCGTTTGGCATTGTGGGTGTGCAAACGTCCAAACCAGCCTGCGCAGTCTTGTCCTAATGGTCAGGTTTTATTTCAATATAAACTAGTTGTCTCGGAACAAGAACACGCTATGTACGGTGCTGGTATAGAATTAACTTGAGAAAACTCAGACCGGCATTGAGCCGACGACCGAAATCGCGACTTCTGATCAAAGTTTTTCTGTACAAAACAAGCTATGGATCGGCAGAAGTTATATTACAGAGGAACAAGACTCGGATCAGCCTGCGTATCGGCAGAAGTTATATTACAGAGGAACAAGACTCGGATCAGCCTGCGTATCCGCGCTATCAGAATCTTTTCGCATCAATATCTATGACTGCTGAGAAATATCTAGCCAAGACATACACTCTGAACAGTCTCTGCAGATGCGCAAGCTGTCGGAGACTTCATTGCTACATTCAGTGTCGCAACACTCTGATCGTAAGCAAACTTCAAAGACACCACTAGACACTGATAACCGATCGGTGGCACATGCAGATTTGTACAGGTGTGTCAGGAAGAAAGGTACTTGATGCATATGCAAAGAAAACTGACTAGATCAGCCTGCAAGTCCACCCAGTCTTATCGGAGTCTTCTTTGCTCACTTTAAACGTGCATGAATGAACAACAATCAGTCTGCGCTGATGTGCAAATTTATTACGAATTGGGCCGGGAACAAAGTTACTGACAAGGTCATAACTTGTACTTTCAGTTTTGCGTTTTTACTCGGATAGGGCATGAATAAATTAAAAACGTCCCACTTCGCCTTGTTTCTTTTGAAGTCGCTTGGCTTCAGCTGGAAGGCGACTTGATGTCGCTCGTTTTCTGGGGCACAGTGCACACCCTGGATAAGAGGGCGTATTTGGAATCAAGTGTGCTGATATCTTTTGCTGAACATAATATGAGAAATTTTTGCTCTGCAAAAGCTCCTCACATTTTTACAGCAAAAATCACTGAGTTTTTGCATACAAAACATTTCAAAGTATTATGTCTTGCTAACAACATTATTATTTTGTTATATTGTTAGTTTTTAACAACTGGGTCCAAAGCTGCTGTTATTGTTACAGCTATTATTTACTAAGATTTATGCATCCGGTGAGGTTTTTATCTCTGTCTTGGCTGAATTATTGTGTTCTTGAAAAATTCAAAACATTAATTTTTAGACTAAAGGGTTTCTGAAGTTTGTAACTTGTCACTGTGAACCATAATATCAGTGACTTTATCAATCTGATTTTAAGTCAAACAAACATGAAACCACCAGGAAGAGTACAAATAACTTTTAATATAAAGACATTTAATCAACATTTAATACATTCAACACCTGAACCAAGCTATGGAACGCTGCAACTATCTTACATTCGGACATGTCATTACGTTCTTTTGACAAACACTACTATATTGTTCATTTCTATAAAGTTTTGTCTGAAAACTGTGATCTCTTGTCAGTTTGATATGCTGTCGGGTTAACTCGCTATTGTATACTGCTGATTTTCATAATTGCTTGTCAGAAAACCATAATGTCTTGCCACCATGACATGTTGTCTGGTTGACTCGTTAGTATATGCTGTTCTCTTCTGGTATGTACTGTCAGAAAAACATTATGTCTTGTTGGGAAACCATTATGCCTTGTCAGAAACCATCATGCTTTATCAGTTTGTCATTCGGTCTTTTTAACGTGCAGCTGTAGGCTGTTCGTTTTCATTATGTATTTTCAGAACCCAATTTCATCTAGTCGCTTTTTGTACTGTCTTTTTTGTTTGTTATTTGATGCTGTTACTCTCCATTATGTTTTGTCAGAAAATCATCATGTTTTGTCAATCTGTCATGTTGTCTTGTTAACTGGCTGATTTTTTGCATTAACTTGCCGTTATGTAAAGTTAAAGAATCATTCTATGCGATTAAATCAACATAGTTCATTCATAGAGTATCATTTCAACTTATCTTAACCTGCTGTTAGGTCATCATTATATGTTGTTGTGTTAAAACGTTATGTTGTTGCCTTGATAAAACCCTGCACCAGAAATCGATAAAACCCTGTACCAGAAACCCGGTAACTGTTAGGGCGTCCGGTAGTACAGTACCTACACGGAATATTCACTAGACAATATAATAGTTTTTGAATGTCGTCCGTCCAGCATTCCATCCATCCGCCCGTCAATCATTCGGGGTTTTGGCGCAGTGCAAGGGCATACATGCGTCTGTCCGTCTGTCCATATGTTTATATATGTGCGTGTATTTCTGTAGGTCTATCCATGCATCTTTCCGATCACCGATTTGCCTGTCAGTATATGTGTGTGTGTATGTCTGCCAGTCCAGCTGTCCATCCGTGCATATGCGCATCCATCTGATCGGCCATTTGTCTGTCAGCTCATCACTTTTTTTATTCTTCCCGAGATCCATCCATTCATCTTTCTGTGTGCCGTTGCTCGTGTATTAAACAGTAGCTTAGGGCGGGAGCATTTGGAGTCAGGGTATGCTAAGTAATACATAGGGCAGGGGCTAGGACGCGGGGTTTTGTGGTGTGAATGGGTGGGTAAGTAGGGTAGGAGAATGGGCTGGGGTTGATTGGGATGGGTGGAGTATATGCTGGGAGTTTTGGTGATGACATAGGAATGGTAGAAAGAGTACGGTAAGTATAGGTATGGGTAGACTTTTGTCAGCCCAGGATGTTAGAAATTCACATTAAATCTCACTTGCCTCTCTGATCCCTTTATACCTCCCTAAAACCCCCAAACGAAGATGTTAGAGTATGAAGTCTGACAAATAATAAAATAAAAAAAGAGAAATAAAACATTTAGGGACCAACCATTTGATATTCTGAGGGGGGGGGGGGGGGGTATAATAAAATAAAAAGAAAAAAAAGAGAAGTAAAACATTTAGGCAACGACCATTTGATATTCCGAGGGGGGGGGGGGGGGGGGGGGGCTGGTATATTTTGCAAAAAAAAAATCTCTGTCTATGGATGTGCAAGAAAAAATAAATTGGTTCATGAGGGGATTTAAATAAATATTCTTGCCTCAAAAATAAGTGAAAAATTAAATAATATGGCTCCACCCAAACTTTCCAAAACAAAAACAAAATAGTCTGCAGTTAATTCCATTTGAATTGCGTTTTTAAAATGTGGCTGTCTTCTGGGGGGGGGGGGGGGGGGGGGGGCTGCGACCCCCAGACCCCCATATTTTTAGTAATGTTTTGATATTAACTACAATTGTTTTACAACAGCAGGCCCGCATGTGCATACATTTACAAAAAATGCTATACAAGCATTCACATACATGTATTATTGATCTGCCGCATTACTAAGTAAATGTTTCCACTAAAACTGAATTAGAAAAGAGTCACTAGCTTATGGGAGACAACAAACCCATTGTGTCAAAATAAACACTCTAAAAGGCAAAAATCCTAAAAAAAACTTATTCTTTATCATCATCCCTAGTTTTTACATGCCCGTTTTGAAAAAAAAAACGGACGTATTATGCCATGGCACTGTCCGTCCGTCTGTCTGTCCGTCCGTCCGTAAACATTCTTGTGCGCGCAATAACTCAGAAATCGTTTAGGACATCTTCGTGAAATATGGTAGGAATATGTATTAGGTTGGGACAGTTTGTATAGTCGCGTATAAGAATGGTTGCTCCCCCCCCCCTTCCTTAGTTTCCAAGTCATGCCCCTTTGATCATTTTTCCCTACAAGTCTTTTGCACGCCATAACTAGATAATCGAGAACCCCTGATGCTAGGATCATGATTTTTTGCAGGAAGACATTGCCAAAGGTGTAGATGACCTGAAAAAAATTGTGAATTTTTGACCGAGTTATGTCCCTTTTTCAAATTAGTGCATTTAAGTCCATGGAACCTTGTTGACAAAATATCTCGAGAGCCCCTGTAGATGTTAGGATCATGATTTTGTGGAGGAAGACATTGTCCAAGGTGTAGATGATTTACTTTTGAAACAGAAAACTGTTAATTTTTGATCGAGTAAGGCCCCTTTTTCGACTTAGTGCATTGAAGCATATGGTACAAAAGTACCCTTACATACAGTCAAGAACTATTAGAGAAAGGAACTTGAAATTCTATGTGTGGCATATTCATGAAAAATAAGCCGTGCTTGCGAACAAAATATCCGACTAAGATGTAAACGAACCGGTTAATACCCCTTTCTGCAAAGCGAACCCTTTTTAGAGGCAAGCATAAGGGGCATAGTGTTTCATAAACACATTTTCTAGTTCCTCCCGAAATCCGTCTATTTATCTTCCGGTCTGCCTGCATGCCTGTCGTTGCTTGTGTATTACACGGTAGATTAGCGTTGGGGGGAGGGGGAAGGGAATAGGAGTCATGGTATTCTAAATCATACATAGGGCAGGGGCGTGGATATGGAAATTTGTGGTATGAATGAGTGGGAAGGTAGGGTAGGAGAATGGGCTGGGGTTGTTTGGGATGGGTAGAGTGTATGCTTGGAGTTGTGGGGATAAAGTGGGTAGGTTAAACAGGATAGGGTAAGGAAAGATATGGGTAGTGAGAGGTAAGAATGGCTGTGAGGAAGGAGTGGTGGTGGGGTAGTGGTGAGTGTGTAAACTTCGGAAGGATAGGTGAATGAGTTTGGCTGGCGTTGTGTATAGAACCGTTAGTGGCGGGAATAGGGATCTGGATGGGAGTGGTTTCGGGCGGGTAACCATCAAGAGTAGGGGTTTGGTTGTGGTAGTTATAGACTGGGGGTGTGGTAAGTAGGGTAGGGTGAGTGAAGAGGTTTGGATGGCACGGTGTGGGAAAGAACAAGTGTTGACATTGGGATTAGGGTGGAGCCGAGAGCATGTTCGCAAGATCGTGTAGTGTATGATAGGATATGGTATAAGAGGGTTTGGGTGGGACGGGCGTAAACGGGGTGGAGGGAGGAGGGGAAGAGTAGGTAAGGTAAGGTATGTGAAGGGGTTTGGATTGCATGGCATGGGGAAGAACAAATGGTGGGGTGGATATCTGGCTAAGGCTTGGAGCATTTGGGTATGGTAATGTAGGGTAGGACGGGATATGGGAAGAGGACTGGGTGGGATTGGGATGGAAGAGGACTGGGTGGGATTGGGATGGATGAGGGTTTGTTGTGGGATTGTAAGGGTAGGTGGAAGCATTGGGTTGAATATGTGTGGGCGTAGGCATAGGTGTTAGCATAATGAATAGTAGGATAGAGAAGGGTAGGGGTAGGGAAAGAGGTTGAGATATTGGTGCGTATAGAGAAGGTAGGCGTAAGGATGGGGCTTGGTTTGGGTATTGTTGGGTGTATGTAGGGTAGAGTAAAATGGAGTAAAGCAGAGCAGATCATGGTAGGGGAGGGAATGGTATGTGGTGGTGGTTAGATGGGGCTGAGGCTTGTGGAGTGCCTCTGTATATTTTCAGTAACTGTCTTACTTAAGGGTTTCGAATTTAATAAGCCTTTTTCATTTTTGACTTTGGGTATTAGTGTATGGTGAGAGTGGTTTGGTGGAAAATGGTGAGTTTGGGTAGGGAAGGGTAGGCTAGGGAAGAGGTAGGGTGGGGTCCTGGGAGAGGGTTCAGGGCAGATAAGATGTTAGAGGTAAAGTATTCTATTCCAGTTTGTCCTGCCAACCGGCACGTCCCACCCCACAGCACCCCACAACACAAGACTTGACAAGACATACTATTTTTTGACAAGGCATAATGAAAATGTACAACACACAATAATAAGTGGACAAGACAACATGTCCAACTGACAAGACGTTATGTGATTTTAACAAGAGATAGTGAAAATGAAAAGCATATAATAACGACTGAAAAAGACAGCATGTCGAACTGACGAGACACAATGAAAATGAACAGCTCATAAAAACGAGTGAAGATGACAGCATGTAAAACTGGTTTTCAGACATGAAGGCTTTCTAACAAGATAAAATGCAAAATGAACTGCATATAATAACGAGTGGAGAAGACAGCCTGTTAAGCTGACTAATAAAGACTTTAAGACAATACATAATGAAAATGAACAACATATAATAACGAGTGAAGAAGACAACATGTCAAATTGACAAGGTATAATGATTTTCAGACAATACATAATGAAAATGAACAACATATAATGACGAGTAAAGAAGACAGCATGTTAAACCGAGATGATATTATGGTTTTCAGACAAGACAAACTGAAAATGAACAGCATATAATAACGAATGAGAAAGACAGCATGTCAAACTGATGAAACATAATGTAACTGAACAGCATATAATACTTGTCCATATAACATAATGACATGTCCGAATATAAGACAGTTGTGGCGTTCCATACCAAGCACTGCATCTGAGGTGGTGGGGTATATTTTTAGTGGTAGAAACTTTACCATTTTCTTGTCAGCCCCACCTTCTCCACCTTTTAAATAAATGTTTGCTCCCAAAGCACCCCATGCTGTCCTTTAAGAATAAATAACAAGATGGAAGGGCTTCTTCAGCCACGGAAGCAAACAGGAAGCTACAAGAAGTTTTTCCCCTTTGTAAATACCATATTAATCCTATTAGATGCCCCTGCTCTAATAAATGCCCCTGATTCTTTTACAAAAATAATAAGTTGACGAAAATAATAATATACTAATTAGCGTGAATTTATGTTTGCTTCTTTATTGATCCTATTAGACGCCCCTGCTCTAATAAATGCCCCTGCTTCTTTTACGAAAATAATAAGTCTACGAAAATACTAATTAGCGTGAATTTGTGTTTGCTTCTTTGGCTGAGATATCTCTCTGAAATAAGGTCTTCTCTTAACGGAAAGAATTTGCTCCTAAAAGAGCAAATTCTTTCCTTTAAGAGTTGACCTCCTCTCCTGAGAAAAAGGTAAAGGTAAAGGTTTCCCATAGCCTAATAGCCGTAGGGGCAGTGGGGGTTAGAGACCCACTGTATCTTGGGCACAGCTGATGAAAGGTGGAGCCCATCTCTCTCCTTTCGCTGCCTTATCCTTCCCTAATTCGAAAAAGGTACCCATTTACTGCTGGGTTGACAGACAGAGTTTTCCAGTCGTCGGATGGCGACAGTGAGCCATGAACTCACGACCTTCTGGCGACTTTCTGCACAATAACCGAGCCACTCTAACCACTCTGCTACCGCGCCTCTCTCTCCTGAGAAGGGAGGTAAAAAAAACAGTAAATCTGCATACATTCACCTAAATGATGTCTATTAGAGGTATTTTGGCAGTGGCTGACTAACTACACTTTTGGCTCAAAATAATGCCCTCTTATGAAAATGCAACCCCAGGGCGTTTATGAGGATTAATACAGAAGGCAGAAAAACATGAAGCTGTATCCATTTACTTTAACTTACCCAAAACTTGATCAATCTCGTCAACTGTTGTTGCCTTAATTCGTTTCTGGACCATCTCATCAATCCTCCTGTCACCCTCTTCAATAAGTAGCTCTTCGTTTCCATCCAAATCAATCAGAGTCAAATCATCATCATCTATATCATCATAATCTTCATCATACATCACATCAAAGAAACCTTTAACACCATTAAAACGACTCTTAAAACTTTTTGATGTCCCTGGTTTTTCTACTGTCTTTATTTCTTCCACTGAATTTGGTTCATCTTGCTTAGTCTTATCATTATTATCCTTGCATGTACTAGCTGAATCTTCCACTGCAACATCTGTGAGTATTTCACTTCTCTTTGTCGTCACCATGTCTGATACACTGGGCTCAACAATTTCTGTCAGATTTATTTCTGTTATATGTGGCTGAGACACTGATACACTTTGTTGAGACACTGGTACACTTGGCTGAGATGGTGCCACATTAGGCTGAGTGTCACTTTCTTCTTTTTCTTCACTACTGTCCCTAACAAGTATAGCATTATCAACATCTTTTTCTGCTTGAGCTGCTGTATCCAAATTCAAACTTGCCCCTAATCCATCAGCATCAACTGCTGTAACAGCCTTCTGAGAAATACTTTCAACCACATTACTCTTTGTCATAGAGTCCATTAATAAAATTGTGCTAAGACACTGAGGTGCAACATGTAAACTAGGCTCTGCCAATCCTGGTGTTTTCAACATTTCTGTCACATGACGTTGGGCACTAGATGAAGATTGTATTACAGATGGTTCACTATCTGTTAATGATAAATGATCATCTTTGCTCACTACAGTTTGGAGAGAAGGTTCTAAATTTTCATTCACTGATGATTCATTTGTACTGTCTTTATTTTTGTCATCTGGTGATTTCATTTCAACTTCATCATTTACATGTCTGCCAGCAATATCTGCACTAGCAACACCATCAATGTAGGGCAAGGTGGCATCACTTTGACATGAATCTTCGTCGGAACTGATATCTATCACGTCAACAGGTCCTGGGGCTGTTTTAATGTCACTCTTTTTGGGACTTTGTTTTAAAGAGCCAGTATGTATGACACTGCCACCCTTTGGCCTTTCAACTGATGTCTTAGAAGGCTTACAAGATTCATTAAAATTAATAGGGTATTTCAATTCCATTTCACCTTTTTTCGGTCCACAATTCTGACTATCATATGGTTTTACACACATTTCTCCAATATCAGTGCACTGGCTTTTTCCAATGATTGTTATAAAATGATACAACCTCAAAGCATCTTGTAATGAGATCACACCCAATCTTTGTTGCATTTTATGAAGTACCCTTTTGTCTATAAGTATTTGGTGCACAATATTAAATATCTCAGAATCAATAGATTTATACATTATACTTAGTCTTTTTTCTTTAGTTTTGTATATATGCTGAATTTTTTTCTGTTTATTTAGGTCTTGGTATTGAGTGTGACTACCAGACTGGTCTTTCTCTGGTCTACGAGGTCTAAATACCTCAAACACAAGTTCTTTCATGACAAGGAAATCCCCATCAGTAGATGTAATCAAAAGAATTTTACAACCATGAAATGATACCCAACTAAGTGTATAGTTTTCTGTCTTACTAATCAAGTTCTCATTAGTATGTAACTCAACACTCTGTTCAGAGACATCAAGAATTTCTCTTTTATAAATAACCACAGGAAACTCTGTTTTAACCTCCACAGCATCTTCAGTACTTGTTGATGGAGTGGCTAGTTCAGTTTTCAGACTGTCTACTTGCAGTGTTTTCGAAGTGTGTAACATTTCAGTTTGCTTCACTGTATTTTCACTTCCTGCACTTGTATTAGTAGCTACACCATCTGAACAGGAAGTATCTGGAATTGCTTCATTATCAATTATCCCCTCATTAGTAGTTGTAATACTCCCTTCATTGGTTAGATTATCACTCTCAGTTACTTGATCTGGATATGGTGTATCTAGCACTTCATCTACATCAACTTCCACGACTGGTTGCGATGAATCCTCCACTTCTTCCTCTGTAGACTTTCTCATAGCTAAATAATCCTGCCAACTCATGTTCTGAGCAGGTGCTACAATCTTAAGACCTCTGCCCCTACCCCTCCCCCTACTTCTGTTTCTTCCACTTGGTGAACCACGGCTACCTATAGTTCTTGCTTTTGTTGGTGTTTTAGGCTGTCCCCTTGATGTCTGCCCCTGTCCTCTTCCTCTGCCTCTGCCTCTACCAAATCCTCCACCCCTTCCACATTTACTTTTAGGTGATTCATGACCATCTTCGTTCAATTGTGCTTCTGAAGAAGTTCTCTTTTTCTTCTGAACCTTTGCTTTTCCAGCTTTCTCCTCATCATTCTGAAAGAAATGCCTCCATGTTACTTTACAAAATATTAACTCTCATAAACTTACAAATAACATATGGTCAAACTGGAAATGCAGAAGAATTGTGACAGTCTATTCTGCAATATATTGTTGGAAATCCGAGGTCTTTATGGAATGTCCCTTCAAATTGACTACTGTTTGGTTGAATGTTGATGAAAGCGCTTGCTGTGAGTGCAAAGTAGTACACTTTGAAAAGTGAAAATGTGACAAAAAGCATTAGAATAGGGATAAAAATTTATATATAGAAAATTGTCATGTTGGGAGGTAAACTTTCAGCTCTACCTCCCCATGCCCCCATGCCCCCCTCCCCCAAACCTTTGCCCCTCCCAATGATACCTTTCAAAATGCAAGAGCTCTGATACGGAACTCTAGCTTTCCTGGAATGATGTATAAACAGGAATGTAGTTGTCACGTAAGGTGTCCCAGTTAAGTAATTAGGTGAGAAGATTCTTTTCTTTAATCCTATAAAAGTTAGGTCCCCTTTGGAGAAAGGATTTAATTGACTTAACATGGAATTAAATGATTTGAGAATATTTATTTGTTTGAGAAAATCTGAAATTTCTGCTGAAAGAATTTCAGCTTGTGATGTCACTGAAAAATTGTTGGAGCATGGCATACAGTGTATGCCATGCTCTGATACCAACAACTTCATAGATCTGCTTCCATAGAAACTAAGGAATTCATATTGATGTCAAAGTGACATCATTGAGAAGTCAGTCTGCCAAGGTACTAATCACAACAGTTGGAAATTCCACAGATGCTATGGTACTATGACATCATTGGTATGTGAGCATGGCATACAGTGTATGCCATGCTCACATACCAATGATGTCAGAGATCTGTTACCATAGCATCTATGGAATACAGTGTATGCCATGCTCCCCTCAAATTATCAGTCAGATGCTAAATGAAATTCATATAATTTCTCAAACCTTCCATCTCAAATAAATTTAAATCTCTGTTGTATGAGGAAAGCAAATATGTTTCAAAAGTTATCTTCCTTGTAAAAATGTTGGCCAAACAATAGCAGTGTATCCATGCACCCTATGAGTTTTATGATACTTCTTAAAGAATTCAGGGTTGCAATCTATCCCCCACTTCAAAATTCCCTGACTTTTCCTGATTATTCCCTGACTTTTTACAGTTTTCCATATCCTTTTTACGGATCCAAAAGTTAATTTTACTCTTTACTTCAACATGGCTAATTGTATCACTTAGAAATTGGGTGTTACTCTTAAAAGAAAGAATACTGGGGAGCAAATTCTTTCCTGTAAAAGTAGCCCCCAATGAGGAGAAAGAACATCCTTTCCCCTTAAACAGGAATAAGTTACCGTATACGCGATAATTTTCGCGGTGTTCCATTTTTTGCCGTATTTCCCGGTTACTTAGAAACCGTGAATATTAAAATCGCGAAATAATCATCTGTTTCTTACAAAGTATCATCAGTAGACACAGCATCCAGATATTTTTTTAGGTTGGCTTCGGTAAAGTCTGGTACTTTTCATTTGACCCAGTTCTTTCATTAACCTGCGCCACAGGTTAATGAAAGATCTAGCTCAAATGAAAATCAAGCAATTTTGATTTTGCGCATGTTGCTAACCGCTAAAATTAAAATTCGCGAAAATAAATGTTTATGTTTTTGCCCCTAAACCGCGAACCCGCGAAAATTACCTTGTATACGGTAATTATTTGAAGACTGTCAAAGTCCCTATCTTTTTCCCGAACTCTAGCTTTCCTGGAATGATGTATAAACAGGAATGTAGTTGTCACGTAAGGTGTCCCAGTTAAGTAATTAGGTGAGAAGATTCTTTACTTTAATCCTATAAAAGTTAGGTCCCCTTTGGAGAAAGGATTTAATTGACTTAACATGGAATTAAATGATTTGAGAATATTTATTTGTTTGAGAAAATCTGAAATTTCTGCTGAAAGAATTGCAGCTTGTGATGTCACTGAAAAATTGTTGGAGCATGGCATACAGTGTATGCCATGCTCTGATACCAACAACTTCATAGATCTGCTTCCATAGAAACTAAGGAATTCATATTGATGTCAAAGTGACATCATTGAGAAGTCAGTCTGCCAAGGTACTAATCACAACAGTTGGAAATTCCACAGATGCTATGGTACTATGACATCATTGGTATGTGAGCATGGCATACAGTGTATGCCATGCTCACATACCAATGATGTCAGAGATCTGTTACCATAGCATCTATGGAATACAGTGTATGCCATGCTCCCCTCAAATTATCAGTCAGATGCTAAATGAAATTCATATAATTTCTCAAACCTTCCATCTCAAATAAATTTAAATCTCTGTTGTATGAGGAAAGCAAATATGTTTCAAAAGTTATCTTCCTTGTAAAAATGTTGGCCAAACAATAGCAGTGTATCCATGCACCCTATGAGTTTTATGATACTTCTTAAAGAATTCAGGGTTGCAATCTATCCCCCACTTCAAAATTCCCTGACTTTTCCTGATTTTTCCCTGACTTTTTACAGTTTTCCATATCCTTTTTACGGATCCAAAAGTTAATTTTACTCTTTACTTCAACACGGCTAATTGTATCACTTAGAAATTGGGTGTTACTCTTAAAAGAAAGAATACTGGGGAGCAAATTCTTTCCTGTAAAAGTAGCCCCCAATGAGGAGAAAGAACATCCTTTCCCCTTAAACAGGAATAAGTTACCGTATACGCGATAATTTTCGCGGTGTTCCATTTTTTGCCGTATTTCCCGGTTACTTAGAAACCGTGAATATTAAAATCGCGAAATAATCATCTGTTTCTTACAAAGTATCATCAGTAGACACAGCATCCAGATATTTTTTTCGGTTGGCTTCGGGAAAGTCTGGTACTTTTCATTTGACCCAGTTCTTTCATTAACCTGCGCCGCAGGTTAATGAAAGACCTAGCTCAAATGAAAATCAAGCAATTTTGATTTTGCGCATGTTGCTAACCGCCAAAATTAAAATTCGCAAAAATTAATGTTTATGTTTTTGCCCCTAAACCGCGAAAATTTGAACCCGCGAAAATAACCGCATATACTGTAATTATTTGAAGACTGCCATAGCCATTAATTTTCAAAGTCCCTGTCTTTTCCCTGACTTTTAAATTAAGCCCTAACAAAATTTCCCTGACCAACCATAAAATTCCCTGTCCTGGAAAAAATTCATTTTCCAGATAAATTTTCCTGACTGTGCAACCCTGGGCCCAGTTGTTCAAAGCATTGTTAGCCTAACAAGCTTGTTAAGAGGTCAACTCATCAAGTGTTTTATGACTTCATAACCAAATACACTGATATTTTTTGTTGTAAAAATGTGAGAAGCTTTTGCATTGCAAAAGCTTCTCAAAATTTTTCAACAAAAAAAATTGGCATATTTGAGATATAAACGTTTGAAATTTTAACGTCTCGTTAACTAACGGTGTTATTAGTTTTGAACAACCAGGCCCTGAAGATTAAACACTATGTGTCTACAAGATTCATCTTTACCCTTTTTCCATCTGAAGTTGAAGCCCCAGGCTGTTCCTGTTGCCGAAGATGTAAAACCTCCTGTGATAACTCTTGATGTCTATTCTTCAGTTTGTTCACATCCTCCTCAACCTGGTCCTTCTGCTGTATCAGAGAATCACGTTCTCCTGATAACTCCTGAAATAACAGTACCATTCATTAGATAAGCCACAATACAACAAAACCATCAAAGGGACATGTGGGCCCAGCGAAGACTCAGATCAGCCTGGGCATCCGCCCAGTCTGATCAGAATCTTCACTGTCTGCCTTGAGCTAGCTTGGACCCTTAACTACTCTTTAACCACACAGCAAAGACCGTGATCAGAATCAGCCAATGCCCAGGCAGATCTGCGTCTTCACTGGGTGCAGCTGCCACTTTGTTGGTTTTATTGTGTTGCAACTCAATTAGCTTTTGACAGTTATTCACTCTTTCCATTCATGATATAAAACAAGTTGGGATTCCAGATCAGACCACCTCAACTGGCAGTTCTAATGTGAGATCTTTACAAATGTTTTAACCCTTATAGGGCCAACACAGCACATGACAAAATTCATGTCTGCGAAATTTCAAAAGTGTTTTGTACAAGCTGCATCATACTGAGGATTCAAAGAATAGATGACAAATAAGGAATAAGGTAGATAATTATGATTGCTCCAAAAATGTAACCTCTATCATGGTCGCATAAAAAGTGGTGTACAACAGACAACAGAAGCCAGGCGGACCGTGATCAACTCACAACCAAGATGACCAGACCAGCAAGTCACAGATGAGACAAGACTGAGGTGCGATACGACAAAACCAACAAGGGTATGTGCACCCAGCCAAGGCTTAGATCAGCCTAGGCATCCGCCTAGTCTGATCAGAGTCTTTGCTGTGCACTAAAAGAGTAGCTTAGTGTCTAAGCAACCTTCATACTGACAGCAAAGACTTTGAACAGACTGGGCAGATGCCCAGGCTGATGTAAGCCTTTGCTGGGCACATATGCCCTTGGTGGTTTTATCATGCCACAACTCAAGTAACATTTAAAGCGCCAGCGATGAAAATGGCAGAATTGGCAAACAGTGCAGATCCTGATGAGGTGGCTCATAATGAGCCACCTCATCTAGATCTACACTGTTTGCCCGCTAGTTTTTGAATTTCAAATATGATATAGCTTGGATGAAACATTTTTTGAAATTTTGCTGACGTAAATGTTGTTGTCTGCTTTCTGTTGCGGCTCAAGTAAACATTACTTACCTCTGCAACTGTCCAGGGTGGTGGTGCTTGGTTTTCACATCGCTTCAAAGCAAACTTCCAGACTCTAAAACCTGAACCCCCAGTAGTAGCCCATGCCTTCTGTACCATGTACAACCCTATCAGAAACCATCAGAATATTATTCCTTGTAATACAATACACTTCCTGCAAGCATGTCCATGTATTATCAACATATCTCTAAACAAAAACTTTATGATAAAATTCTATATCAATGACCTTGACTTCAGGGTCACCAAGCAGGGAGGGGGTAAGATTTTGTGAAAACTCAAGCCAATATCTAACATCAGTTCAAGTTTAAACTAAATCCATCCACTACGGAACAGTATGCTATCAGAATACTTCTACAAAACCACAAATTTCTAAGTCCATGAACTCGACCTCAAGGTCACTGGATGGGGTGGTGGTGGTACCCTGTAAATCTTTGGACCATCATCTAACTAAAGTACAAATATCAAAAGAATCCATTCATGAGAAAAGGAGATATACTTAATCGTAGCCGGGCCGGATAGCACAATCGGTAGGGCACCTGACTCGTAAGTCAGAGGTCCTGGGTTCGAATCCCGGTCTGGCCACATACTTTCGTTTCTCCTTCCGCTGATTCAAGAAGGGCAGTTGTCAGTTACTGGCGAAAGTATGTGCACTTAGTACTGGTTAACCGCTTAGGAGGTCTAAGCCTGCCCAGGAATAGTGTGGTTAGGTTAACTGACCGTCCCGACATGACCTTAGTTGTTTACCGTGGACGTTAAGCATCAAATCAACCAACCAACCAACTTAATTGTAAAACTTTAAAGTGAGTGTGACCCAATTTCTGAGTCCTTATATTATTGGATTATATTCCAAACATTAAAGGGTCCTTATATTATTGGATTATATTCCAAACATTTAAGGGTGGCCAGTGGATGTGGAGATTTGGAAGTTTAAAACAAGAGGGCCACGAGGCCCTGAATCGCTCACCTACTGGCCATGTAGGTCATGTGACCTAGACCACCTGAATAAATTCTCGTTCCCTCAGCCCCTGGAGGCTGTGTATGAAATAAATTGGTTACAATTAGCCCAGTGGCTTTTGAGGAGATGCCTTAAATTGTCAAAATATGAGGGACAAAATATGAAAGAATGACCTTGACCTCTTGTACCCACAAATCTACCATGTACTAACTAAGACGACTGTATATACCAATTTTTCGGCCAAAATCTTCTAAACTTGCCAATCTTATGTTGTAGCATTTTCCCATATTTGACCTTACCTTAAAAAAGGTCAAGGTCAGCCCAAGGTCATCATTTGAATAATCTTGATAGTACTCTAGTACCTGATGCTATATACAAAGTTTCAAGACCATCAATCATTTGGTTCTTGAGAAGAAGATTTGTAAAGGTTTTTGCCATATATGGGCATGGTGGCCATGTTGGTCATGTGGCCAAGACCGTTTGAACAAATTTTAATTCCTTCAGCCCCTAGAGACTCTATATGAAATTTGGTTACAATTGGCCCAGTGGCTTTTGAGGAGATTGTTGGAAATTGTCAAAATATGAGAGTTCTGGGTCAAAGGTCAAAGAATGACCTTGACCTCTTGTACATATTAATTTTCATGTACTCATTAAGATGACTGTATATACCAATTTTCAGGTCAAACAAAGTCTTAAACAATTTCCAAGAAATCTTATGTTCTAGCATTTTCCCATATAAAAGCTACAGAGAGCAAATTTGACCTTACCGTAAAAAAGGTCAAGGTCAACCCAAGGTAATAATTTGAACAAGCTTGGTAGTACTCCTGTACCTAATGCTACATACCAAGTTTAAAGGCCATCAGCCTATTGGTTCTGGAGAAGAAGATTTTAAAGGTTTTTACCATATATGGGCGTGGCGGCCATGCAAGTGATGTGACTAAGACCGTTTGAACAACTTTTCATTCCCCCGCCCCCTAGAGGCTCTGCATGGAATTTGGTAACAATTGGCCTAGTGGCTTTTGAGGAAATGTGTGAAATTGTGGAAATATGAGAGACCTGGGTCAAAGGTCAAAGAATGATCTTGACCTCTCCTATTCATAAATCTTCATGTACTCATTAAGATGACTGTACATACTAATTTTCAGCCCAAAATCTTCAACAGTTTCCAAGATATCTTATGTTTTAGCATTTTGCAATATAAAAGCACAAGGAAGCAAATTTGACATTACAGTTACAAAGGTCAAGGTCAAAATAACGTCACAATTTGAACAATCTTGGTAGTACTCGCATACCCTATGCTACATACCAAGTTTCAAGGCCATCGGCATATTGGTTCTGGAGAAGTAAATTTTTCTAGGTTTTTACCATATATGAGAGTGGCGGCCATGATGGTCATGTGACCAGGACCATTTGAACAACTTTTCGTTCCTGAGATCCCTGGAGGCTACATATGAAATTTGGTTACAACTGGCCCAGCAGTTTCAGAGGAGAAGTCCTTTGAAATTGTGGACGGACGGACGACGAGAGATGCCAGAGCCTTACCATCCCATAAGCTCCCCCGGAGCTGCTGGCTCAGGTGAGCTACAACTTTGACGTAGTGTGACGCCCACGCCCACTTAAACCCCCATGCCAACGCCAATGCCCACGCCGACATCAGGGTGACAACAATAGCTCTCTGTACTTTCGTACAGGCGAGCTAAAAAGGCTTATCTGAAAAGAAGATACCGTCATATCTGTATCCCCTCCGAGGAGCAAATTTGCTGGCCAGTTTGAACCCTCTGATGACCCTCACAGGCTGCCCTGTCTCCACATTCTTACTCAACGCCAAGTTGCCTCTTGTTAAAGTCTGGTCTTTGGACTGTGGCACCGTTCTTAAGTTCTTGAGATAACTCTGGAGAATGAAGAGTAATTTAAGTATTACCGTAATGACCCTAAACATTCAGACAGACAGGTCAAAGCAAAGGTTGTAGACCTAGTTCAAACTGCTCCTGAAGGATCAGGGTCTAGGACTTTCTCAAGATCGTTCTCCCTCTTCTTCGGTCTTTCAAATGACTTTAAACCGAGGTCCCATCTCCATATGACCTCGTTGGTGGGATGTTAAACCAGAGTTTACTCACTCGCTCACTTACAAGAACGTTTGCCATTCACTAAGCATCATTTGGATGCATTAACTTGCGTAAAATCTACTTTCTAAGAATTTTCAAACAATAACTGTCAGGTGTCCGATATCTTATGGTCACTACGGCACTTATATTATCAGACAGTACTATAGATAAGAAAGTGTAGCAGGGAAAATTTAGGGATAATTTTTCATCTTTCTGCATTAAAACATATTTTGTGATCCCTCATTAGAACCGGCTGGGTGAGATGTTTTTGTTGAGAAATAAGAAAAATTATCGTTGAATTATCCTCTATACCCCTCTTATCTGGAGCACTGTTAAAATACCCCCTCTTATCTGGAGCTCTGTAAATCATTATCTTTGACTTATCCGCTATACCCCTCTTATCTGGAGCACTGTTAAAATACCCCCTCTTATCTGGAGCTCTGTAAATCAGTCTTGTGTGATTCTTGTTCTCTTCCAAAACAATCCCCAAACTCTAGATCTGTTTTTATGATGAATCGATACACTTTATCAATTACTGTAATAATCTCATAATTGAACAATTTGACTATATTTTCTAGCTATTTCCTACTAAACAGTGCTCCAGATAAGAGTTCATACTCCCTGCCTTTTCAAGTCCGCCCCTTTACGTTATGGATTCGTTCCACTGAGGTGCGCGGGGGGGGGGGGGAACATCGAGAGGATTGAAATACACTTTTCAAGTCCTTTCAATATTTTCCTGCCTGCCCGAAATTCCCTGACCTGGAAAAATTCCATTTCCAGATGTTTTTCCTGACTTTGGAAAGCCTGAATAGACCTTAACCCTACTGCACTCAAAACAGCCAAAACTCAATAGAGTTTTGGCTGTTCTGAGTGCATTAGGGTTAATACTGAGCTGGCATTCAGTTGCTTCCAATACAACATACTTCATTCACAGACATCTTGATAACCTTACCTTAGGACTATCTTGTTTTCCCCTCAGTTCACGACCACCTGAAATCGTATGAAATATACAGAAAATCCATTACCCTGACCTCTGCAAACATTATGTCAAAAAATTTCACGTCACACTGTATAGGGTTTATTTCTGTAGATGTTTTATTTTTGTAGATGTTTGATTTCTGCAAATTTCTGTGGTTTTATAAAAGGTACAGACGTTAAAATCGCAGAATATTTCAACTAAACTATCATTCTGTGAACCTATATCTGTCCCCATCATTTTTGTAAACTCTTGAAGTTATCAGCCCCAATTCCTAGAGTCCTTTTTTGCGATAGAAAAGTTACAGATTACCTGGAGCCTTGCAAACTGCCAGTAGAATGTGTGTACTGTCATTGATTTGACTGATATTTTGATTTACTTTCACGATAAACAGCTACGGTCATGTCGGGATGGTCAGTTAACTTAACCACACTATTCCTGGGCAGGCTTAGACCTCCTAAGGGGTTAACCAGTACTAAGTGAACATATTTTCGTCAGTAACTGACAACTGCCCTTCTTGAATCAGTGGAAGGAGAAACGAAAGTATGTGGCCAGACCGGGTTTCGAACCCAGGACCTCTGACTTATGAGTCAGGTGCCCTACCCATTGCGCTATGCGGCCCGGCTACTGTATAGGGTTTATTTCTGTGGATGTTTTATTTTTGTAGATGTTTGATTTCTGCAAATTTCTGTGGTTTTATAAAAGGTACAGACGTTAAAATCACAGAATATTTCAACTAATTTATCATTATGTGAACCTATATCTGTTCCCTTCAGTTTTGTAAACTCTTGAAGTTATCAGCCCCAATTCCTAGAGTCCTTTTTGCGACAGAAAAGTTACAGATTACCTGGAGCCTTGCAAACTGCCAGTAGAATGTGTGTACTGTCATTGATTTGACTGATATTTTGCTTTACTTTCACGGTAAACAGCTATGGTCATGTCGGGATGGTCAGTTAACTTAACCACAGTATTCCTGGGCAGACTTAGACCTCCTAAGCGGTTAACCAGTACTAAGTGCACATATTTTCGCCAGTAACTGACAACTGCCCTTCTTGAATCAGTGGAAGGAGAAACGAAAGTATGTGGCCAGACTGGGTATCGAACCCAGATCTCTGACATATAAGTGAGGTGCTCTACCGACTTACCTTCTCCAGTGTATGTAAAATAGTCCCCTGAATCGATATCATCATCATAACCACCATTCAAGACTACAGAATAGGCTCCTTCTGCCCCGCCATGAATCCCAGCTACTGACGGCCTGTAATTATAAGGAAACAGATAGTCTGAGCAAACAGTGCAGAGCCAGATCAGTGAATACCCAAATCAGACTGCTCCTAAAGGAGCAGTCTGATCACGGCCTACACTGTTTGCCATTCTATCTGCATCATTTGGACACATTACTGACTGTAAAACCAAACTGTTTCACTTTTAGGGGTGAGTCTAATTACCACAGACCATAGTAGACCACCATAGACTACCACAGACCTCACCACAGACTACCACAGACCTCACCACAGACTACCACAGACCTCAATACAGATTGTCATACTCCCTCAAAAATAACATTTTAAAGAGAAGAATATAAAAAAAAACAAATTTTGACAAAATTTTAGAAAGTTTTATGTTATGATTTTGTGTTATATTTCATGTACCACAGACCACCACTGACCTCACCACAGACCTCAATACAGATTATCAAATACCTTCAAAAATATCTTTCTTTTTTTTAAGAACAGAATATAAAATAGTATGGAATTTGACCATTTTTTTTTTTTTTGAAAATTTTGTGTTATATTTTATGTACATATATATATGAGTAAGTAGACAGTAATAACAATAACTTGATTTTCCCTGTCCCTAAAAAAGTTTTTGGATGCTTCAATTTTGCTGTTTTTTATATTTTGTTCTTTAAAATGTTATTTTAGAGGGTGTATGATAAACTGCATTATTGTCTTTGATAGTCTGTGGTAGGGTTTGTGGGAGTCTGTGGTGGTCTGTGGTATTTAGACTCACCCCACTTGGATGGTGGTCTGTGGTATTTAGACTCACCCCACTTTTAGAACAAGCCCAGTAATTATTTTAGGTGCCCTTATTTTTTATAACTTTTATGGTATTTCGGCATAGTTGCTAATGCTGCTATAGAAGAGGGGAGGGGAAAAATATAAGGTTCCCAAGTAATATGGGACCCCAACAGGTCTCATGAAACCTAAGGAACACCTGCGTGTTCTCTTGTTGGCACCTGGGTTTTGTGGCGCTCCTCCTCTGCAGGCGGGCTTGGCCTAAGTTTCCCAGGATCTTCTTCTGGGGTGGCTTTCATGCAGAACGCGCCTCCTCACCTGGACCCTGTCTGACTTGACACCGTGACAGGTAAACATCTATGCATAAATTCTTGTTTGGCAGGACTGACCGACTGAGAAATTACAGACTGTAAGACTTTGGACCAACACTCGGAGCCAGGTGTGTGCAGCTATGGCTACGTACCACTGAGCCACCTGGGGTACATCGTTAGGAGAACTGAAATGAACTGAACTGCTATAGAAGTAAAAATTTAAGATGATGATCACTTGTGATTTTACGTCCTTTTCAACAGTATTTTAGTCATATCAGGATGATGGAAGGGTGATAATGAAAGGCTAAGTGCATTGGAACCCTGTTTATGGTTGGAAAGATTTCTGCCTACAGCAGGGCTTGAATCCGGGACCGCTAAATCAGCATGTCAGAGCTTAACCTACTGAGCAGTAACAATCAGTATCAGCAGAAAAAGAGTAGTTGTTGTGTTGTTGCTTTATATCCACGGTAAACAGCTATGGTCATGTCGGAATGGTCAGTTTACCTAACCACACTATTCCTGGGTAGGCTCAGAGTTTCATTAACGCAATTAAATACTGGCTTTTAACATCTGAGCAGAACTTTTATCCTTAAGTATATGAGCCGCGATGCGAGAAAACCAACAATGTGGTTGTGCGCCCAGCGCAGACTTAGATCAGCCTGGGCATCTGCCCAGTCTGATCAGTGTCTTCCCTGTCCACATGAAGGTAGCTTAGCGAAGACTCTGATCAAACTGGGCGGATGCCCAGGCTGATCTGAGTCTGCGCTGGGCGCACAACCACATTGTTGGTTTTCTCGTGTCGCGGCTCATATGAAGTAGCAATAAGAGGACTATCTGAAAGCGTTTACCTATGTATACCATCCCTACAACAGTCCATCCTTGTCATCCAGACTGTTCCAACTTCTATACCTGAAAGTTACAAGAGTACTGCAGATCCATGGCACGTTATTTTGGGGATAACTATACTGAAAATTATCATTTGGGAAGTTAAATCGACAGTTTTACGTACTGAATGTGGGTTTATATTGGGACACCTAAAACTAATGCATTTTTCATTCGGGAGAAATGGAAAATTTATATATTAGGTGTCTCAATACTTAAGCACATTAGGGTAATTTGTGACCACAGAAACAACAATTATCCTCCCCAAATGACAATTTTCAATACAGCTATCCTCATTCTAATGATTTTTTTCATATTTTTTCATCTTTCAAAGTGGGCTGCATCCCACTTAAAGCAAGCACTTTCAGCAATGTTAAACCAGACATCAGCCAATGAATCGTTTCATAATGACATTGAGTATATGACAGAATATACTGTTGTAAATTTTTGAAGTTATCCATCAGACTTCGTGTTACATTTGTAAGTGCAAGAGAATTAAACTTATAATGTTCCATGAACAGAAAATTTGATGAAAGAAACTTGTAATATTTCAGAAAACGTTCTACTCTAGTCAGTACAGTCAAATATCTTATCAGACATAGACAATGAAACACTATGTGTCAAATAGTACACATTACTATAGGTACTAAATGAAGTTTTATTTTCATTAAATTTTGCAAAACTGAAACTATAACAAAATTGGTATAGTCTATATCAGTGTCAAGAACCATCATGCTTGAAAACAAAATTTTATCTGCTTTTGGAATTATATATGCAAATGTACTCACACCAGGTAGGCCGCAATCAAAAATGCTCTTAACAATCTATAAACATGGATCAAAAACTGTTAGATTCAGCATTTTCGACTGCAAATTGGTGACATTTTGCAATCGAAAACACTGTTTCTAATGGTTTCTGATCCGCGTTCGTCGACTGCATGAATGTTTTCGATTGCCGCCTACCCGGTGTGGTAATTCTGACTCTTGTATTGCACTTGATAACTGCAGCTGCAAATATGGCCCCATTAGAAGAACGGCATCCTACAATTACGTTATGTATATATACTGAACAAAAAAAGAAACGTTACATAGATAATTCATGAATTTTAAGCTAAAGAACACAATTTTCGAATAATGATAGGTTATTCTCCCACGTGTCAGACGTCAGACAGCCTTATGAACTAATCGGTTTGCAATTTGCATAAATTGTTACAGAATTATTCCACTTTGACTGAAAATACCATTGAACATGTGAGACGCTCGATGTGCATGCGCAAAGGCTTACATTTTTGCACTTTCGGATTTGCCTTGTAACCGCCAATAAGAAACCCTATGAACCGTATGACACTTAACCAGCATTTAAAAGAAATAAGATGTTAAAGATAATGTGTCTTTGAAATTGTCTCCCTTGCAATTAAAAGTATAGCAAATCATTTACTCCGATTTACCAGTACATTTTAATAAAATTTTCAAGTTTAATTCATGGATCTTATTCCAGCTCTTCCAGACAATGGTTCATGATGAAAATGTTTGATCAAACTGGTTAATTGTCCGTGGTATATCACCTTGCATTGTCTATGGGAGTTTCAGTGCATAACATGAAAGTCAGAGTCAAGTGTCATGAAAAGCGATATTTCAAGCCTTGTGCTTCACTGATCGACCCTTTGGAAGCGGCGATGGGACCGTTTTCGTAACAAATAATGCCTGATAAACGTCTCGGAAGTGACTTGCTCACATGACCTGACAACTTGAGCGAAACACGGGTCTTCAAAAGGCACCTTAAAACAGCAATTTCAAATTCTGACCCCTTATTGAATCAAACTGATCTGGAGACATTAATCTCGCAGCTCATGTTGTGATATTCATTTTCTTAAATACGAATATTTTTTGGCAGTTACATATAAAATAAAATTGGAAAAGTCTTAATTCAGTTCAAAGACAACGTGCATTGAATGTGCATGTAACGTTTCTTTTTTTGTTCAGTATATAAGCTCACAACCTACTGATTGTGTTGAGTCTTACTAGAATTATCTATGAATACTGTATAGTGAAAATAAAGGCAAATAGAAAAAAGACGTTGGAGTACAAGTTAATGCACCTAGAGTTTAAAATACATGTAACATTTCTCTCGAGACTTGCAAACCTTATAAACAAACTTGTTCTGTTTAACTTGTTTGATCAAATTTGCAAGTCTCTCTGGAAATACTTCTGTATTTGAAACTCAAAGGTGCATTACTGTCTATTTACCTCTTGAAAACATCTGAAATGCCGGTTCAGATGAGGGGTTCACAATTAGTATTTTTTTTAATGAAGATTTAACAGAAATTATCCCTACTTATCACTAAATATTCCCTCTTATCTAGAGCTCAGAAAGAAAGTTTTTCCCAGCTTATAATACCTTCTATGGCACCATAGAAATTAGGTCTGTTTGGTGCAACTTTCCTTGGTGAGTCACCTTCCTCTGACAATTGCTCCACCTCCTTCTTACGCTCCTCCTCTGTGGGTGTGGCCTGTATGCAAATAACAATTTTTGTTGTTAATCAGATGTCCTTTATTGTAAATAGAAGCAAATTGTCCAAATAACACATACATACACAAGCCAACAGTACTTATCAGGCCTACTTTACCAGATAAATCAATCAGACACAATTAGACCATAAGGGAAACATCACAGGAAGTTTGAGAAATCTTGGCCAGTGGATTTGCAATAACAAGTTAACTGATGGAAAGATGGATGGAGGGTCTCCTATGAGAGAAGCTCTCCTTGAGTATATCAAATGAGCATATACTATTCATTCATTGTATACATAGTGAGTTGGCAGTAGCTACTCTTTAGCTGTTATAGAAACTTGTTAAAATTATGTTAGAGCTTTGACAATTAATAAGACTATTATTAAGCTTTGACGTAAATGAGAAAATGTTTCCCTAAGTTTGCTAAACAGATCATGCTTACCAGACACATAACATCAATTATCAAATCTTATCATATGACGTCGCATCTGAGAGTGTAATAAAGCCATGCATTAAAAACGATAATCAACTAGTGGATTAAATATGCAAATTACGTCGTAACCTTATGCATCGACATCCATAACAAGAGGGCCATGAGGCCCTGAATCGCTCACCTGAACAATTGGCAAGGTGGCTTTTACTTATCATGTCTGAAATTGTCAAAATATGAGTTTTGGGTCAAAAGTCAAAGAATGACCATGACCACTTGTACTCATAAATCTTCATGTACTCATTAAGACAACCATATATACCATTTTTAGGCCAAAATCTTCAAAACTTTCCATGAAATCTTATGTTCTAGCATTTTCCCATATTTGACCATGCCGCAAAAAAGGTCAAGGTAAACCCAAGGTCACCATTTGAACAGTCTTGCTGGTACTCTAGTACTCCATGCTATTTACCAAGTTTCAAGGCCATAGGTGTATTGGTTCTGGAGAAGAAAAATATTAAAGATTTATACCGTAAGTGGTAATGGCGGCCAAGTTGGTCATGTGACCTGGACCGTTTGAACAAATTTTCATTCAATCAACCCCTGGAGGCTCTATATGAAATGTGTTCACAATTGGCCCTTTTGCTTTTGAGGAAATGGTTGAAAATGTCAAAATGAGCAATCTGGATCAAAGGTTAAAAATGACCTTGACCTCTTGTACTCATAATTCTTCATGAACTCATTAAGACAACTGTATACACCAATTTTTTAGGCCAAAATCTTCAAAACTTTCCATGAATCTTATCTTCTACCATTTTCCGATATTTGACCTTGCTGTAAAAGGTCAAGGTCAACACAAGGTCATAATTTGAACAATCTTGATAGTACTCAAGTACCCAATGCTACATACAAAGTCTCAAGGCCATCGGTCAATTGGTTCTGGAGAAGATTTTTAAAGGTATTTACCATATATGGGGGTGGCGGCCATGTTGGTCATGTGTCCAGGACCGTCAGAAATTTTTTTCATTCCCTCAACCCCTCGAGGCTCTATATGAAATTTGGTTTCAATTGGCCCAGTGGTTTTAGAGCAGATTGTTTGAAATTGTCAAAATTTGAGATTTCTGGGTCAAAGGTCATAGAATGACCTTGACCTCTTGTACTCATAAATCTTCATGTACTCATTAAGATGATTGTATATACCAATTTTTATACCAAAATCTTCAAAACTTACCATGAAATCTCATGTTCTAGCATTTCCGATATTTGACCTTGCCGTAAAAAAGGTCAAGGTCAACCCAGGGTCATAGTTTGAACAATCTTGATAGTACTTGAGTACCCAATGCTACATACCAAGTTTCAAGGCCATCGGTCTACTGGTTCTGGAGAAGATTTTTAAAGGTTTTTTACCATATATGGGCGTGGTGGCCATGTTGGTCATGTGACCTGGACCGTATGAACAAATTTTCATTCCCTCAACCGCTGGAGGATCTATATGAAATTTGGTTACAATTGGCTTAGTTGTTTTTGAGGAGATTGTTTGATATTGTCAAAATATGAGAGTTCTGGGTCAAAGGTCAAAGAATGACCTTGACCTCTTGTACTCATAAATCTTCATGTACTCATTAAGATGACTGTATGTACTAGAGCTGCAACGATTCACCCAATGACCGATTCGATTCGATTTCGATTTCAGACACCTCGATTCGATTAATTCGATTCGATTCATGATTGATTTTATGCTACCTTAATTCATCATGTTTATCACTTTATTTTGTTATATTTACACTTCTATTTATCAGGGTTTGAAATTAACTTTTTTTCTCACTTGCTAAATTTAGCAAGTGCTCAATATTTCTACTTGCTAAAACAGTAAGTCCACTTGCTTTTTCTCTGAATGCCATAATTTTATGTAATTATACCATTAAATGCCCTGTATTGTTGGTTTATGCAATTAGTAATGTATCCCAGCTGGGTGGGCTGTCTTTTTAGCTTTAAAAAAATCGGGCATATGGCCCCTAGCCCAGACTATTTTCTAAGTTCAAATCTATGGGACGCTAAAGTTGGGGAAAGACAGAAAAAAAGCAAAAAGGCTGGGATGAACACAGTGACTCATATTGACCTAGTGGTTCTCATTCATTATACTTCCCTTTTCCCTATCTGACAGACAATATAAGAGGCTTTACCTCACAAGGGCAATGCCTACACACCCTTCCAGGTTCTCTTCACAGCTACTAGTTTCATATTCCAAAGCAACTCTGAGCTCTTTCTCCCCTTCTGTGCAGTTTTTATAGGGACAGTTTGGGGTTTTGGGCCCATAGAGTCAGTCTTGGTGGGTTTATTTTCAGAAGGTTTTTCTTCCTGATCCCCCGTTTTGCCCCTTTTCCAGTTCACAATTAAAATCTGTCCATGTTTATTGATTAGAGAACATGTGCTTTTTGATCAAACTGAAAACAGACGCTTGCAGATGCTGGTTGTCACAGACGCTTGACGAGGGGCACTGTATTGGAGAATCAATATAAGGCAAGCACCTGGGTGATCAAGACGAGTTTGCAACTGCGCATCTTGTTCTGCACATAAACAAAAACTTTACACTTCCGGATTAGTTCTTTGCACCGAGACAACTACAATCACAAAGAAAAGCAAGTGGTAGTTTCTTGGACTCGCAGTCTGTAAATTTTGGTCGCATTTTGTGAGTATGCGAGTCTAAATTCGAACCCTGTTTATCTTTGGGTGCATCTTTGAGCACAGGTTTCTGCAAGTCATCGTTAGACGCCATTTTGATAACCCTACCGATAAGGAAACGAAACACCCGTATTGATTGGATGACCTAATTATTACTGACCAATCGTACGTTACGTTATAAACAGCGTTATAATATTAAGAGCGGATCTAAAACACAGACTTCCGTTTTAATTGAGGGCCCATGCGGGGGATTGTGAATCGAATCGAAATTAGTGGAGTTGTTATCGGAATCAAATCGGCCCTTGTGAACCGGATTTTCGATGCATCGCAGTGAATCGTTGCACCTCTAGTATGTACCAATTTATAGGCCAAAATCTTCAACAGTTTCCAAGATATCTTTTGTTGCAGCATTTTGCCATATAAAAGCATAAGGAAGCAAATTTGACCTTACCATAAAAAAGGTCAAGGTCAACCCAAGGTCATAATTTGAACAATCTTGGTAATACTCGCATGCCCGATGCTACATACCAAGTTTCAAGGCCATCGGCCTATCGCTTCTGGAGAAGAAGATTTTTCTAGGTTTTTACCATATATGGGCCTGGCGGCCATGTTGGTCATGTGACCAGGACCGTTTGAACAACTTTTCGTTCCTAAGTTCCCTAGAGGTTGCATATGAAATTTGGTTATAATTGGCCCAGCGGTTTCAGAGGAGAAGTCGTTTGAAATTGTGGACGGACGACGGACGGACGACGGACAACGACGGACGACGACGGACGACGGAGCCTTACCATCCTATAAGCTCCCCCGGAGCCGCTGGCTCAGGTGAGCTAAAAATGTACTGTTTGCAAATGGCGAAATCATGATGTTTTGGCGCATAATTTGCTGATAAAATGCGATTTTAGTGTCATTCTTGCATTTGTGCTCATTTATTATTGAATTTATTAAACTTGTTTGGTAAAAATGGTAAGATGCTTGGCATAGCCTCGCATCTTATCTTTTTCCCCAACTCGTTTAATAAAATTCAATAACACATGAGAGCTCATGTAAGATCCTCTATTTACCTGAGCTACACTGTCTACAGATGGCCCTGGTTCATCTTCTGTGGATAAAGCTCCGGGTTCATTCTCAGTGGATAAAGCTGTCTCAGCTAACATAGCTTCAGCTGCCATCTTCTTTTTCCAAGTCATTGTTATTTTCTTGGATGGTGACTCAGATCCACTTGCTTTCTTAGAAGGTTGAACAAACTTAACCTTTAGCTTTTTTGAATTGTCTTTTGGCCCAGAAGAACTCTTTTGTTTTCCTACAACTTTTACATTTACAGGAAGAGCTTCGGTGGTTTTAGGTTGAGTTTGTGGTATTATCACAGGAAGAGCTTCGGTGGTTTTAGGCTGAGTTTGTGGTATTATCACAGAAGCAGCTTCAGTGGTTCTAGGTTGAGTTTGTGGTATTATCACAGGAAGAGCTTCAGTGGTTTTAGGCTGAGTTTGTGGTATTATCACAGGAACAGATTCGGTGGTTTTAGGCCGAGTTTGTGGTATAATTCCACTTGCAGAAACATTTGATGGGTTTTTCTTAGGAGAATGTGGTTTTTCACTTTCTTTCTCTATTGTTATATTTGGATGACTTGGTTCAGGATCACAAACAGCTGTTACTGGATTTGCCTTGGATGATGATGTTTCAGCAGGTCTTGCATTTGTCTCACCATCTTTATCTCTCTCTTCACTAATGGATCTTGGATAAATATCCAAACTGCTCAATTTAATGTTTTTGTCAATTTCCAACTGATTAGCTAGACTCTGTGAAAGTAAAAAGTCTGCAGGATGACTTATTGTAGGACACTGTGTTTCAATTACAGTTTGTTCAGTTGCAGGCCCTTGCATTCCATCTTTATTAGTATTCATAGTATCTTCATCTGAATGAATTAATCTTATTCCGTCTTTGGAGTCATTGTCAGAATTAAGTTGTTGTTCCTGTAGAGATGCTTCTTGATCAGCTGCCGTATTGACACTGAGCTGGGGTGGTGGTGAAATAAGAGTTTGTCTTTCATTGTCTTGGCCAGTGATTGTGTCTATACCTAACTGATTTATATCAGATGAAAGTCCGACAGGAGTGGTCACATCCTTAGTCACTGCAGCACTGTCTGACACAGCTTTATTTGGGTCATTAAATGTTGACAGTGGTGTTCCTTTCTTTATCATTTCAAAGATTTTGGCCCGCATTACTGCAGTTGGTGATTCTGGTCTTTGAAGGGCAGGATCGACTAAAGGAGGTCTCGCTGTTGAACTGATAGTATCAGTCAACACAGTTTCAACTGCCTCAGCACTGAGACCATTATGGCTTCTCTGAACATCCTTTATTACAGGGGATACACTTTCTGAAGTTTTAGGAGGAGACTTAACAGGTGGTACACTTTCTGAAGTTTTAGGAGGAGGAGACTTAACAGGTGGTACACTTTCTGAAGTTTTAGAAGGAGGAGGAGGCTTATCTGGTTTAGGAGTTGCTGGTTGGGCATACCACTGTCCCAACAATTTTCTATCATCTGGTTCCTCAAAAGGTGAAGGTGGTATTGAAGTTTCAGCAGCAGATCCTATATGACTTAGATTGTTGTTTTCTGGGTACATGTATGGTCTTTGCTGTTCTACTGGTTGTTGTGCTATCAGAGGTCTAGCACTAGCTACAAATGGTTGATGAAGTGTGGCAGATGGATGTTGAACCTGGTTCTGATACAACAATGATGCACCTGGATAAAAAGAATATAGTAAGACAACAGAGGAAAATCCTACTACAAAGTTTAAAGAAAATCTATTCTAACCATGAAATGGGCCTTATGGCGACCTGTCTTTTCTCCTCATAAAAGGTAAAGACTGATCGGATTCCTGTCACTCATCCTCACTCCTGGCTAACTATGTTTTCAAGGATTTTACGAAATGAAAAAGAGCTGTAACAAAATGAAAAAGAGTCATAGTTACCAAATGACCTGGTCAAAGTCACCTGGTCATTAGGTAACTATGACTCTTTTTGGCTTGCGATGACGGTCGCAAGCCAGTATTCAAGTGGTTTAGTGATACCGAGTTATTTTCGGAAGAGACGATACATCACGCTTAGTCGGAAAATACCCAGAGAGTCTATTTTTATCCATATCCGATTTAACTAATCTGCTAAAAATAACAGACGGAAAATCTATTTTTGATAGTGCATGTACTTTGTTTTGATAGTTCCATTAAAAAGCGCGTTTATCTTTCACAAGTGCCTTGAACTTGGCCACATGTCTTTTGCTTTTTATAAACTGATTGCATTAAAATGAAACTCTTAATTTAATGCAAAATATCTGGCTTTGCATCCTTGGAAATATACCAAAACCTGTGTAAGAAACAGTGTATATTTATAGGGCTTAGTTTACAAGCATTAGCTTTTCCAAAAATCATGCAGCGGCGTCTGGAAAAATAGGCCTTAGGGCATCGCATAATCTGACTAGTCAGAGCAGCCGGCACTCTGTCCAGAGCCAATGCATTCATGGGGTCTGATCAGTCTTTTTCGGCATATATATTCTTCATGATGCAGACATCTTTCATGCTGAGGATAGACTGATCAGACCGCGTTTATGCCGGAATAGGCTGATCTGTGTATCTGTAAAAAATTAGCGAAGTTCAAATTCATTGTTTTAATTTAGAAACATGCGCTTTTGACGATTTTTTCCCCTAAGCACTCATCAAATTTACTGAAAAATGTATCCCATCTATCCATGTGTGTGGCTTTTATGTACAACTGACCGCGTTATGTATGTAAAAGCTGGTAATGTAGGTGAGTAATATTAACGCATACGCATTGCAACAGGCATAAGCGATATAATGTATGCATTTTTAGCTGCTGATAAATTTCCTATTGGCTATCAACATGTTCATGAATAGCCTGAACTGGAAACCTCTTACATTGATACAGGTACAGAAAAAGGGGATAATTCAGAACCGTTAAAATTTGAATCTCGTTGAGGCCGACTGTTAGGGAATCATTGACAGCTTTATGACAATGGAGTGGTTGGTTGGATGATGCCATGATGTTGGGTATAACTTCCAGTACCAGGACGTACTACTGATTTGGATTACAGTTGGGCAAGGACCTACTGTGCTTGCAGTAGGTGCGGGTGGGAGTTGTGTGGACATTTTTCTTGCTTTTATAAAACTCTCTTATGTTGCCTTTTTACTTCACCTATACAAATGTACAGAGAAATATTTACACTCATCGCGGTTTCGTTAGATGAACCTATACTAGGCTGACGATGTTCATCCATCCATGAACAACACTCATTCATACAATCTTACGCGTAAGCGATGTCACGAATAATTCAAATAGATGATTGGCCGACGTAACGTTTGATATACGTCATGTCATAGTGGCGGCTGTTGTACATCATTATAAAATACCTTGGTTTATAACTATTCTTCGTCCTTTCCTCGCCGTTAAATTAGTCAGAACTTCACGAATAAGTAACAAAATTGATGTGAAAACATAGCATAAATATAAAAGATAAATTTCATTTCTCGGAAGTTCATGGCAGTATGAACGCAATGGGTTCCATGCTTTGTTGCTCCCAAATGGTGTAAAGCAAGTTATTGTCTCGAACAATAGCAGCATGCATTTTCTTCTCAGAGTGTCAAAATTGCCACTGATGCCACTAAAACCAAAAATAAACTTCAGTAAATATAAATTTACTGTCTTCTTTTATGCCAAGTTCAGATATGCTAAAATTCCATAGACATGGGTTTGAAACAGTCTTTCCTAAAATTTGATTCAAACTAAGTGACTCAGCAGCCGTAAAGAAAAGACTTGAAATAGGTTCATATGGTAATTTTCCTTGAGACATGCCTAACGGCCAAAACGTTGGAAAACTCTGTCTGTGTGTGTGTGTGTGTGTGTGTGTGTGTGTGTTTGTGTGTTTAAATATTTCCTCAATTTGTTTTTCAAATAAATTCTACACTTGTTTTTACCTCGCACCTATGGATAATACCACCATTCGAAAAGTTAAGAAATTAAATACTTTGCTAATTAAAAGATGGCAACAGAAAGTGCACCAACAAGTGGGTTCACTTCAATAACAACTCATGAAAATTTCACTAGCTTAGCTGGGCAAGCCTTCCTTTTAAAAGGAAATTTTATTCGTTTTGAAACAGCGCTATTTTGTTTTTGTAACAGCCCTTGTATATACACAGTTAACCAGCAGTGATCCTATTCTTCCTTTTTTAGGGAAAAATGTGAAATAAACATGTATACATCTTTCTGTCTCTTGACTTTGTTTATGTTTAAACTGGAGGCTATTATTGTAATCAGGGCTCCACTATCAGAAAGCAAGCAATCATAACAACTATATATATAGAGGGCCTATTAAACTCCCCAGGGGGATTGCATCTGACAAAACAGCAGCTTGGTTTGAACCCCCCCCACCCCCCCCCCCCCCACCCCAACACACATACACCCTCCAACCACACACACACCACTCACCAGCATGTATTATGCTAGGTACCTTGTAATTTTCAGCCCATCTGATTGCATGGGATGAAATGCACAGGTAGGGGGCAAAAATTAAAATGGCACAGCTTTAACTGAAAATGTATCATTCACCTGACTACAGTGAATATATTACCATATTTCTTTGGTTAGTTTTTTTTCTTCCATAACAATCCCAAAAATCTAGATCCATCTTATAAGAAGTTTTGGAAGGGAAAAATCCATTTCAAAGCAGAATTTCATAAGACTGATTTGGATATTTGGGGTCTTTCTAGAGATTGGAGGACACTGTTTTGTTGCTGAATAAAAATGGTTTCTGATTTGTACTCACCTGGTGATCTTTGCCTTGTTGCCATGTGTTTTACCATAGGTAATGAACTACTCAGCTTGATACCTTGTCTATCAAACCAATATAACGTATCCTTGTCAGCGACCAGAACTTTCATTTCATTTGGAAGCCCTCTCATTCTAAGTAAAATTTCCTCCTGTTTCTCATGTTCTACATTAGCGCCATTGACTTCGATGATTTTATCATGGGGCTTCAAACCCGCACTCTCTGCTGCAGAGCCTTGTTCCACCCTTTCAACGAATGCACCTCCTGACATCACTTTAAACAGAAACCCGTAAGTTTGGTACCCTGGCCCTTTAATGATATGACACAGTCTGGGCTGGAAGGGTGTTCCTGCAAAAAAATATCAGAGCTCTACATAAGAGGGGTATTTGATGATATGGTAATTGAGGGATTTTTTTTTATTTCTTATTGAAACCATATGTTGTGACCCCTCATCTGATGAGACGGTTCAGAGACGGTTCAGATGAGTGGTCATAACATATGTTTTTAAACAGTATAACAAAAATTATCCCTAATTATCACAAATAATCCCTCTTATTAAAAGCTCTTAAATATGAAACAATATTAACCCTAAAAGTGCCAGAAATGAAACAAGTTGAATTTTGAAACTGCATAGATCCATATGAGGTGGCTCATGACGAGTTGCTTCATCTCTACACAGTTAGCTTTCCTTTCTTTGAATTTTCAACATGATATATAGCATTTTTTTAAATTTTGAAGACACATATTTTGTCATTGCTTTTTTGGCGCTTTAAAGGTTAATCAACCATGTGGTACATGCTTCTTGATAAACATGATAAAAGTATGTACATGTACAAGTTCGCTGTACAATAATTTCCTCTTGTCTTACAAGAATGTTTGCAGTCAAGAATATTACTAACTTGGAGTATCAATATGTAGTAATCATGAGCTTAAAGAAAACTTGTTTTCCTGTATGCAACTATGAATTTCCATGTTGATGGCTGAACAATTAAATCTTTATAACTAAATCTGACCTGATAGGCCAAACCATTGCTATGTCTTTAAATTTTGTGAATTCAAAAAAAATTCATCAGACTTAAAACAGACATGATTAAAGGATTCCTCAGAAAATACCACTGAATGCATTTTTAAACATGGGCACCCTCCAAAAAGTGCAATCTTTTATATAGACTTCCAATAAAACGTGCATTTTTGTTAATTACCATTATATACTCTTCTTTTCTGGTGCCTCAGAATTCTTTTTTTCCATATGTTGTGCCTCATTTTTCCTCTCAAACTTTGGGTGTTAAGCAAAACTGAAGAAGTTCAATCCCGAATTTATTCAGTTATAAGACTGGAGTTTATCCTTGTAAAATTACCACGAAATATATATATATCAGTTTTGTGTAATTCGCATGAAGAATTTACTTTCGTCTTCCAAAACAATTTTAAAGATCTAGATCCATCTTAGAAGATGGATCTAGATCTTTGAGATTGTTTCGGAAGGAAAATTCCGACTTATAACTGAATAAATACGGTACATAAATGCACATCTGTCGCACTATATTGGGTAACATCACGTTTTTATTAGTACAGGCCTGTTGGTAATTCTAGGCTGTGGGAAAGGGGAGTATCTGAGGATAAATACCATGATTATGGGACAATTTTTTCTTATTTCTCCATGAAACATGCCATATTTGTTTGGTTATAAAACATGGTTTATCCCTTCCAAAACAATATGAAAGATCTAGATCCATCTTCCAAGATGGATTTAGATTTTTGGGATTGTTCTGGAAAGAAAAAAAAAACCCATATTATTACAGACTTTTATGACTTGGGGTTATTCCAGAAAGGAAAATGACTTGGGGTCATTCCAGAAAGGAAAAAAACAATCTTATAGCCAAATAAATATGGTAGACTGTGACCCCTTTTTGAGTGAAGCAGCTCTAAAAAGGGGCCAAAATATATATTTTTAAGCAAAATTAACAGAAGTTACATTGGATTTCTCATTTACTCCCCTTATCTGGCCATCTGAAAGTACTATTATATAGTGTATTTATTCAAATACCTCCCCCGACCCTGCACCCCTCCTTTCCTCACTGTTTTCTGTGATAAAGTGACCAAAATACCCCAAATTTGGCTTCAGAACACCAAAATTTGTGTTTATTGCCCTTTTTATGCCCATGCAATAATGTCACTTTGCAACGCCCCCAGGGTGTTTATTAGAATAATATGGTCTCCTCTAACCTGCAGTATCTGGACCAGCCAGTAACCTCTTCAGTAGTTCAGGGTACACCTTTTGTGGATACATTCTGATATGATAATTAAGGTACAATGATAAGATACAGTTTCTTCCCACTATAAGATATAATGCTGTTAATCCCTTGTGTCTATCAGTAATAGTTTCTTGAGATAAAATGTATATAAACAGCATGAGCCATAACACTAGAAAAGGCAGCTGCAAAGATAACCTTCAGAATGCCTTATTTAATTGTCTTGAAACACTTTTCTGGACAGGGAAGATTAAAAAAACTGCTCTGTACTTCTCACTCTTTGAATATGCACAAGGTTTGTTCTTACAATTTGGCGGTGAAATTGTTGATTACTATTGCCTTTAATCAAAAGTAGCTTTTCCTCAATCATTCAAGTTCTCTTTCCTATCTTTTGCTTGATTTTAGAGTTTACAAAATTTGTATGAGCACTATAGTTAATTATGAACAAGTTATTCACATCTAGCATATGGTAATAGTTTCCTGAGACACTGTTCAGCACCATGTACAGGTGGGTTTTGGTAATCCTTGAATACATATCCTCATTTCTACATATAACATATGCTTTGGCCCCTCATTAGAACTGCCTCAATGAGGCAGTTCTAAAGAGGGGTCAAAACATATGTTTCAGAAATCATCAAAATTCCTTTCTTTTCTGGAGCTCTGCCAACAGTACATCAGTTTCATTCAGTCAATTTTTTCCTTCCAATTTCACAGAAATTATATACATTAATGAAAACATATTGAAAGTAAAAAACAATGACAATATATCCTCAATATGGCTAGAAGGAAGACACAGTTACTTATTATCGATTAGTCTTGTAAATTTACAGCTGTTATGCAGACATATAGGTTTCAATGACCAATCAATACAAGTCTCAGTCAACTATCATATGCAGGCAGACTAACCTGCTGAACAAAAGCTGTCATTGGGCAGCATAGCTTGCCTGAAATGGTGCCTGCCTATCATGCTGGCAAAGTTCTAAGTCTGTGACCTTGCCTTGAAGGTCAATGTGGGGTGTTGCTTGTACTAAACAGGTCTGAACCATGGGATACAAAACAATAAGCCTTTAAATGACAAGAGCACCAGGGCAATATACACCTGTTTCTGAGTGAATTTCAGCCCCTCAGTATCTTGGGTGGATCTACAGCCATGACAATCAGCCACACACGGGAACTAATGTGTGCACAAGAACTTCCTGTAAATACTTATCAAAGGGACGCAACTTCAAAATTAAGGAAGTGGAAGCAATCATTCCCATACTCAACACACAGTATCAAGCTAATGCACCATTGTTATAAAATGTCATCACAATATCCAAAACAATTACATAGTAATGGGGCACACAAAAATTGTCTAAGAAATAATAAAAGGGATGTAACTCTGAGAGTAAGTAATGGGGAGCAACCATTCTTCTATGGCACACACCGTTTCATCTTCATCTATATTGCTATAAAGTTTATCAAGATATTCCAAACATTAGGGTTCTCATAAGAATAGCCTTAAAAAAACTAATCAAGAGATGTAACTCCAAAAATAAGGAAGGGGATGCAATTATTCTTTTATAAGATATACTGTCTCAACCTAATACACATTGCTATAAAGTTTCATCAAGATATTCGATCGGTTACCTATTTATAACTTGCAAAAGAACAGCTAGCCTTAGAAGTTAATTGAAGGGACATAACTCAAATAAACAAGGAAGGGGGAGCAGTTATTCTTTTATAAGACATACTGTCTCAACCTAATACACATTGCTATAAAGTTTCATCAAGATATTCAATCGGTTACCTAGTTATGGCTTGCACAAGAACAGGTTGGTTGATTTGATGCTTAACGTCCACGGTAAACAACTAAGGTCATGTCGGGACGATCAGTTAACCTAACCACATTATTCCTGGGCAGGCTTAGACCTCCTAAGCAGTTAACCAGTACTAAGTGCACATACTTTCGCCAGTAACTGACTACTGCCCTTCTTGAATCAGTGGAAGGAGAAACGAAAGTATGTGGCCAGACCGGGATTCAAACCAAGGACTCACAAGAACAGCATTAGAAATTAATCAAAGGGACATAACTCCAATAACAAGGAAGAGGGAGCAGTTATTCTTTTATAAGACACACTGCCTTAACCTAGTACACATTGTTACAAATTTTCATCAAGAAATTCCATATGGTTGCCTACTTATGGCTTGCACAAGAACAGCCTTAGAAATTAATCAAAAGAAGGTAACTCCAAAAATAAGTAAGGTGAGGCAGTCATTTTTATTTGTGATGTACTGTGTCATCCTAATATACATTGGTATTAAGTTTCATCATGATATTACAAAGGGTAACATAGTTACGGGGTGTACAAATATGATCTAAAAAAATAATCAAAGGGATGTAACTCCAAAACTAAGTAAAGGGGAGCAACCATTCTTGTATAATACACACTGTCTTAACCCCACTCTTTACAACTTTTGACTAGTATCCAAAGCTTCTCCAAGTACCAACTGAATCCATCCTGTCTCATTTTTTCAACAAGACACCCAAATAGGTCTGAAATCACTCAGAATGTGTAAATATTGATATATACACTACTCAAAATATTTAAAGCAGAGCTCTAGATAAGAGGGCGTATTTGATGATAATTAAGGATAATTTTTTTTATTTCTCATCCAAACCATATGTTGTGACCCCTCATCTGAACCGTCTCGTCGAGACGGTTCAGATGAGGGGTCACAACATATGTTTTTATGCAGAATTAACAAAAATTATCCCTAATTATCACCAAATACTCCCTCTTATCTAGAGCTCTGATTTAAAGGAGCACTTTACAGTTTTTTTCCATTGATGACAGTGCATTGCATCCCCACTTAGAGGGTCATTCACTTTTGTTCAACAAAGACATGAAATTACCAATCATTTTGCAAAATTTGTAAAGAGGGTCGAGGTTACTGACTGCTTAAGTTTTGATTCAGTATTAATCCTACCCATGTCCATGGACTGATTTTTGTAGAAATGGAATCTTGGTAAAAAGTGATTTTTTTTTTAAGAACAAGTGTAAAGCCTGGAAATCTAAATCAAATCAAAAAGGCCTTTTGTTTTTTAATGAAACCGAATGTCTTGCAGAGTGACCAGCTTGAAAGGATCACTTAGAACTCAAGTTTATTTGATTTAATGGACTTATAGGAAAATGCCTCAATTTCAGAAAATTCGAAAACTGCAAAATTTGTTCCATGGAAATATGCAAGGCCTCAGTTGCACTGAAATTCTTGTTGTCTTAAATTTCTATCCTTTTTCAAAACGCTGCCAAAGAAATTCTTGGCTACTGGTGTACGACTTTATGGGCCGTTGAACTGGATATATGGATATATGTTATACTTAAATGTCTATGGGAAAAATAACAGCTGCTCCTTTAATTGAGAAGTGTATATGCAAGAAAAGTAGTAAGCTTTCTTAATGTTAGCCATTATGACCTAATGCACAAATTTGTCATTTGTCTGTTGAAAGAACTCACAAGGATTGTGCTATGAGTTCTCGTGATATTAACAGTACTGTAATGACCCTAAATTTTTGGACAGACAGGTCATTAAATTAAAGAATTCCTTCTACACAGATAGTCACTTTGTCTTAAAAGAGGCATTAATATTTGACAATAAGTTTATTTTCATCTCCAGTAAGCAAATAACCATCAAGTATAATGAGCCCTGGACATATGCATTCTCGATATGCACTTTCTTTGATTTTTAGATCAGTTCATGGGAGGCAATTTATTGGCTTGTGGTGACGCTATTTCTGGTGATGGACCATTGATTCATGCTTGGGATAATTACTTTAAAAGCTGTCCATCTGAAACTATTAGATTTTAATGTGAATCTTATCATATTGATACAAGAGTTGTCCAGTTCTAGATAAATAAGTATCCCTGCATATCACAAACATAAATCGGGCTGAACAGATGCAAAACTGGTTAACTTCCTTTTGAACTTAGATCAATACAAGTAAATGAAAGTTCAGAAGTAATTAAAATCATTGGTAGCGATTAAGTTCCAGAGATCCAGATAAGAGGGATAATTCAGAGATAATTTTTCTTATTTCTCATCGAAAACATACGTTGTGACCCCTCATTAAAACCGTCTCGGTGAGACGGTTCTAATGGGGGGTCACAATGTATGTTTTAAAGGAAAAATAAGGAAAATTATCCCTGTTACCCCTTCTTATCTGGTGCACTGGATTAACAATGATTTCAGGTGCCATTAGTTCTGGGAAAGTAATCATCAATCTATTGTGAAAAGAAGTGATCTATTTTTAATTGCATCTGATTTATTTTGACAGATGAAGATAGCCATCAACCTTGTTTTACATTTTAATAATTGATTCTGCAGTGCTAGTTCTTTACTTAAGTATTTATTCATTGAATCTTGCAGATTTCTTTCTGTTTCTGTAATTACATGGCATTTGTGTATTTAAACTCAATGACATGCTTCCTGTTCCACGAGTGAAAGAGTTTTAGGCTTGACTTAGATTTGGCAGTACGTTTGGGGTCAAAGAATGAAAAGTTTAAATGTTCTGACTCTTGTTGAAAACTAGTCAAAGTGTTACATTTTGAATAGTCCATTTCCATAAATTTGAAAGAGCACCATGCAAGGGACATTCTTCACACAAATCTGGTCAAAATCCATTAACACGTACTTTAAGCACCAGTGACAAAAGTAGCATATTTGCTAAAACCGTAGATCCTGATGAGGTGGCTCATAATGAGCCACCTCATCTAGATCTACACTGTTTGCCCTCTAGTCTTTGAATTCCCAATATGAAATATCTTGAACAAGATATTTTTAGAAATATTGCAGATGTAAATTTTGTCGTCTGCTTTATGGTGCTTAAAGAGTTGATTCTCACCCCCTGTCATCCAATTCTGAAAAATGGTCAGAATTCTTCTGTACAAAATGACAGCGATTCAGAAATTTCTTGATTAATCAGAGACAGATCAGTCTAATCAATATGGCCCATTGTTCTGTCCAAATTTAGCAGCAAGATTATTAATTCGGCATGTTTCTTTATTATTTCCAAGTGATCAAACCATATTATTCAGTTGAAAGCTGAGAAAGCAAGAAACATTTCAAGATTTTTGATTTCCATATAATTATGCGTAGGTCTGGGACGAGTACCCGGGTACCTGAGTCTGGGTCAGGTAGACCAATTACCCGGGTACAAATTTATTACCGGTTACCCAGATATTATTATGTAATGTATAAATATTCTATTTCAATAAAATTCCAAATAAATAGAGCAAAGTTTAGATCCACTGTCTTGTATAAATAGCAACCATATTTTACCAAACCATTTCTGTATATTATGATAAGGAGTTTTCACATTTTCAAGCCCTTCTTATTACGAGTGTGCAAATGACAGTTGTTTTCACTTATCATTTGATCTAAACGTATATAATGCTCAAAATACTATGGTAACGGGTGCCCAGGTACCCACAGGTAAAAGAAACTCGGGTACAAAATCTCTACCCGTCCCAGCCCTAATTATGTGCTACACACTTTTCCTACAGCTTAGAATAGGAAGAAGTCAGCAATTTAGTGAGACTTTGCCACCAAACAGTCCAGTCACGTTTGATCAACTGATACATGTATGGAATTGTATTTCTAGCACAACAAATAATGTACTTCTGAAATTGAAATAAATACTATATTTAGCTGGCTCTGGGGCAGCTTGTGGTATAGGCAGTGGTCTGTCATTTGTCTGTCCGTAAACAAGGCAGCAATACAGAGGCTCATGTCCCTCTTGCTATTATCACTTCTATATTATTGTTGTTATGCAAGCGAGTGAGTGAGTGAACTGGGGTTCAGGGATTTCGCTAAGGACTGAATGACTGGTGGTCCACAGGACCAACTTATCCACAATTTAAGTGGTCCTCCCGATGTTTTGGCTATTCATTGTTATCATGTGTTTTTATTTAATTTCAAAATCAGTTGGTCAGCCGGACCAGCTATCAAAGACATCAACTGGTCATGCCCAAAAATCACTGGTCCAGGACCGACAGACTTATGGTTAATAAAACCCCTGGGGTTTAAACATCCCATCAGCACATAGGTCATATGGAGTCAGGACCTTGGTTAAAAGTCTCACCTAAAAGACTGGAAAGGCAGGGGGTCGAACCTGCAACCTCTAGTCTGGTAGTCTTTTGGCATATTGTTATAAGAATATGCAAACACATGGATTAGTGCATAGAATGTATGACAAAAAGCGTATGGTTTATTTAAAATATGATACAGTAATATATGAGCCACGACACGAGAAAACCAACAATGTGGTTGTGCGCCCAGCGCAGACTCAGATCAGCCTGGGCATCCGCCCAGTCTGATCAGAGTCTTCGCTGTCCGCATGGAGGTAGCTTAGACCCTTAGCTACCTTTTGAGCACTAAACGAAGACTCTGGTCAAACTGGGTGGATACCCAGGCTGATCTGAGTCTGCGCTAGGCGCATAACCACATTGTTGGTTTTCTCGTGTCGCGGCTCATATATAATCTGAGCTGTTACATGACAAAACCAACAAAGTGGCATGTGCACCCAGTGAAGACATAGATCATCCTGGGCATCAGACCAGTCTGATCAGAGTCTTTGCTGTCCACATGGAGCTAGCTTACAGAGCTCTAGATAAGAGGGAGTATTTGAGGATAATTAGGGATAATTTTTGTTAATTCTGCATAAAAACATATGTTGTGACCCCTCATCTGAACCATCTCGACGAGACGGTTCATATGAGGGGTCACAACATATGGTTCCAAAGAGAAATAAGAAAAATTATCATCAATTATCATCAAATACTCCCTCTTAACTAGAGCTCTGAGCTTAGACCCTTAGCTACCCTTTATGCCCAAAGCAAACACTCTTATCTGACTGGGTGGCTGCCCAGCCTGATCTGGTCTTCTATGGATGCACATGCCACTTTGTTGGTTTTGTCATGTCACGGCTGAATTATAGTGCACAGAGAGTATGTTTAAGCATCTGGTTCAGAACTGGAGATAAGGGGAGTATCAGATTCTGAGGATAATTCTGAGATAATTTTTTCTTTTTTTATCATAAAACCATGGGCTGGTATGACACTTCTAATGAAGTGTCAGACCCTGTTTTGATACAGAACTAACAAAAATTATCCCCAAATTATCACCAATTAACCCCTTTATGTCCAGTTTCGTTGGTTTTACTTACAGTATTTAAAATATGATATGAAATAGGTATGAATGCCTTTTTATAATAGAATTAATAATGTAATTATAATTGTGCTTATTTCATATCATATGCTTACATTTGAAGAACTCAAGATCAGTGAGATGTTTGGATGAAAACTCTATTTTTTATGCCTTACTTCTATACTTCTCCAAAAAAGAAAAGTTTTGTTGTGGAATCTTAATAACATTCCATTAATGTATGCTTTATAAAGTAGTAACAAAATATTCCCTTTTATTGACTAAAATTTCATTTTATGGTAAAAGACCTAAATTTTCCAAACAACACCAAATTAATATTTTTCTGTTTGAAATTCTAGACATTATGGCCAGCAAATATTTTCAATGTTTAAGTTTCAAACAGCAAAAAATCTTGTATTTAGTTTGCTTGAAATCTTAGAAATTTAAAACCAGCCAATATTTTCCCTGTCTGAAAATTTTAGAGTTACAGACTTTTCCAAGCATCAATCAAAGATTTTTGGGTCCCAGTGCCATACATCAGAAACATAAAATTCCCTGGAACTTTCACAATCTTATATTTCCCAATCATCTCAGAGTTACTCACCATTGTTTCACCAGGAAAACTGAAAGTTCCCTGACTTTTCCCTGATGCACGGGAACCATATTATAATTGTGTCTATGTTTATAACTTGTACACTTTTGCTTGCTCTTACCACACAGTGTTTCAATCAGTGAGTGAGACAAAGAGTTCTTAAGATCAAACCCTGCATTCTGAATCACTTTTTTTCCACAATTTGTTAATAATTGCTTGCGTGACCCTTTTAAGTGCAGTCGAAGGTGATGAGGTTTTCTGAATGGAGCATGGCACACCCCACAGACATGGGGCTGTTTCTCATCATAGTCTGTAACAAGAACAGTGAGTGAGTACCAAACTACAACTCCTTGCTCACAGAGAAAATTCTTTCATTTAAGTGATGCCACCACATGTGAAAAAATTGAGGGAGACATTATCATTTCCTGACCCAGAGCTCTAGATAAGAGGGAGTATCTGATGATAATTAAGGATATTTTTTTTTATTTCTCATCGAAACCATATGTTGTGACCCCTCATCTGAACCGTCTCGTCTGAACTGTCTCATCGAGACGGTTCAGATGAGGGGTCACAACATATGTTTTTACGCAGAATTAACAACAATTATCCCTAATTATCACCAAATACTCCCTTATCTAGTGCGCTGTGACCACAGAGACCAACGGTCCACCCATAGAGTAGCTGTATGTGAGAAGGGAGACAAGAATTTTCAGACCAGAGTGATCTCCCTTAGAAGAGTATCCCTAAAACTGTGGGATGAGTAGCATGCAGAGTAAGTTAGTCATAACACCACATGCAGAGGTTACCATGCCATGAAAGAGTCTCCGTAAGCTAACTCTTTCAGCCCCAGTGATGCAATTAGCAAAATTTGCAAACAGCGTAGATCCTGATGAGGCGGCTCATAATGAGCCGCCTCATCTAGATCTACACTGTTTACCCTCTAGTCTCTGAATTCTCAATATAAAAAGTCTTGGACAAGGCATTTTTTTAATTTTTGCAGACGTAAATTTTGTCGTCTGCTTTTTGGTAGTGAAAGAGTTAAGCCCCAGTGATGAAATTAGCAAAATTTGCAAACTGCGTAGATCCTGATGAGACGGCTCACAATGAGACTCACTACAGTCTATTTAGTTGCCTGGAAAGGAGGCAAACTCCTTGCTTCAAAGGGAGCTATTCTCAAAGATAAGAGCTGTCATCAGACAGCACAGCTTGCCTGGACTAGCCTTCATGCAAGTTCAAACATGTAACTGAGTCAAACCAGAGGTAAAAATCGCATTTGAATAAATTCAAGAAACTCTGTGAATTGAGCTTGACTACTGTAAAAATTCTAAGTACTGGGACCGGTACAATGGAGCAAACAGTGCAGACCCAGATCTAGTCATGAGGCTCCTGACGTTACGTTCCGCTCCGCTACACTACCTGTGAAGTAGCGGTAGTGTAACGGTAGCGGATTCTAAGGCCCTGTGTTGTAGGTCTAACCCAGATCCTCCTGTTCCAGGAGCAGTCTGATCAGGGTCTACACTGTTAGCCATTCCAGCTGCATCTTTTGGATGTTCCGTAATTTGCATATATATTGGGACACCTAAAAATAATTAATTTTCCATTTGGGACAAATGGAAAATTAATTATTTTAGGTGTCCCAATACTTAAGCACATTAGGGTATTACCGCATTGTAAAATCCAAACTGCTCCATTCTTTTGACAATTATGGTAATTATCTTTAGTGTGTGTCCCAATTTTTGGAATTTTTACAGTAACAAGATGCTGAACTCACCTCCTGTGGAATAGGCAGGTCCAGTCTGGGCTGCTGATGGAAGACTAGGACCATACCCTGTAGCAGAGGGCATCTGTCTGGTCTGTGGCAGGTAATCTTTGTTGGGAGGTGCTGTTATACCGGTCTGCGGAGAATGTTGCGACGGATTCTTGCTGAGCGTCCAGCTGTTCTGATGACCTCGAATAAGCGGTGGAGATGGATTCATACTCTGTTGAAGGGACGGATATTGTTGGTCTACATTATTTTTGTTGTAATTAGGATTTGTAATTGTGTGAATTGTTTGTTCGTACAATGGCAGCCCACTAGGGGCTGCATTTTGAGCTCTGAAGACTGGAGGGTAGGCTGCCTGTAGGGTTGGTGTAGGTCCTGGCCCAGTAACCATTCTGGCAGGGTGACCGGACATATTTGGTATGGCTGCACTTGAACCACTTGGGTAGAATGATGACTGAGGCGGCGCCACTTGTCCTTGGTATGACTGGTTGGTGTACTGAGGTGGGGCAGTTGCTGGCCCGAAGGCTGGCTGAGGATTCTGACTGAAACCTGACACAGTGGAAGACGCAGGCTTTTGCATAGGAAAAGGTAAATGAGAGGCTGCCTGTTGCTGCAGCCGTGTGCGATAAAGGTCCTGAGACTGTTGTTGGTAAGATGGCACTGAACTCTGGGGAAACATCCCAGTATTAGTCACTGGTGGCACATTACATGGTGGCACATTCACTGGTGGCACATTTACTGGTGGCACATGAGAGGGAAACATAGAACCTCCACTAGCAGCTGCCCCATACTGAGGGAATCCTGAGCTCATTGTAGTAGCTGAGCCAAATGTTGTGTATAAACGCGTGCTGCCTGGTGCCGGCCCTTGACTCGCCATACTCATGGCTTAGAAATTTAAAACCAGCCAATATTTTCCCTGTCTGAAAATTTTAGAGTTACAGACTTTTCCAAGCATCAATCAAAGATTTTTGGGTCCCAGTGCCATACATCAGAAACATAAAATTCCCTGGAACTTTCACAATCTTATATTTCCCAATCATCTCAGAGTTACTCACCATTGTTTCACCAGGAAAACTGAAAGTTCCCTGACTTTTCCCTGATGCACGGGAACCATATTATAATTGTGTCTATGTTTATAACTTGTACACTTTTGCTTGCTCTTACCACACAGTGTTTCAATCAGTGAGTGAGACAAAGAGTTCTTAAGATCAAACCCTGCATTCTGAATCACTTTTTTTCCACAATTTGTTAATAATTGCTTGCGTGACCCTTTTAAGTGCAGTCGAAGGTGATGAGGTTTTCTGAATGGAGCATGGCACACCCCACAGACATGGGGCTGTTTCTCATCATAGTCTGTAACAAGAACAGTGAGTGAGTACCAAACTACAACTCCTTGCTCACAGAGAAAATTCTTTCATTTAAGTGATGCCACCACATGTGAAAAAATTGAGGGAGACATTATCATTTCCTGACCCAGAGCTCTAGATAAGAGGGAGTATCTGATGATAATTAAGGATATTTTTTTTTATTTCTCATCGAAACCATATGTTGTGACCCCTCATCTGAACCGTCTCGTCTGAACTGTCTCATCGAGACGGTTCAGATGAGGGGTCACAACATATGTTTTTACGCAGAATTAACAACAATTATCCCTAATTATCACCAAATACTCCCTTATCTAGTGCGCTGTGACCACAGAGACCAACGGTCCACCCATAGAGTAGCTGTATGTGAGAAGGGAGACAAGAATTTTCAGACCAGAGTGATCTCCCTTAGAAGAGTATCCCTAAAACTGTGGGATGAGTAGCATGCAGAGTAAGTTAGTCATAACACCACATGCAGAGGTTACCATGCCATGAAAGAGTCTCCGTAAGCTAACTCTTTCAGCCCCAGTGATGCAATTAGCAAAATTTGCAAACAGCGTAGATCCTGATGAGGCGGCTCATAATGAGCCGCCTCATCTAGATCTACACTGTTTACCCTCTAGTCTCTGAATTCTCAATATAAAAAGTCTTGGACAAGGCATTTTTTTAATTTTTGCAGACGTAAATTTTGTCGTCTGCTTTTTGGTAGTGAAAGAGTTAAGCCCCAGTGATGAAATTAGCAAAATTTGCAAACTGCGTAGATCCTGATGAGACGGCTCACAATGAGACTCACTACAGTCTATTTAGTTGCCTGGAAAGGAGGCAAACTCCTTGCTTCAAAGGGAGCTATTCTCAAAGATAAGAGCTGTCATCAGACAGCACAGCTTGCCTGGACTAGCCTTCATGCAAGTTCAAACATGTAACTGAGTCAAACCAGAGGTAAAAATCGCATTTGAATAAATTCAAGAAACTCTGTGAATTGAGCTTGACTACTGTAAAAATTCTAAGTACTGGGACCGGTACAATGGAGCAAACAGTGCAGACCCAGATCTAGTCATGAGGCTCCTGACGTTACGTTCCGCTCCGCTACACTACCTGTGAAGTAGCGGTAGTGTAACGGTAGCGGATTCTAAGGCCCTGTGTTGTAGGTCTAACCCAGATCCTCCTGTTCCAGGAGCAGTCTGATCAGGGTCTACACTGTTAGCCATTCCAGCTGCATCTTTTGGATGTTCCGTAATTTGCATATATATTGGGACACCTAAAAATAATTAATTTTCCATTTGGGACAAATGGAAAATTAATTATTTTAGGTGTCCCAATACTTAAGCACATTAGGGTATTACCGCATTGTAAAATCCAAACTGCTCCATTCTTTTGACAATTATGGTAATTATCTTTAGTGTGTGTCCCAATTTTTGGAATTTTTACAGTAACAAGATGCTGAACTCACCTCCTGTGGAATAGGCAGGTCCAGTCTGGGCTGCTGATGGAAGACTAGGACCATACCCTGTAGCAGAGGGCATCTGTCTGGTCTGTGGCAGGTAATCTTTGTTGGGAGGTGCTGTTATACCGGTCTGCGGAGAATGTTGCGACGGATTCTTGCTGAGCGTCCAGCTGTTCTGATGACCTCGAATAAGCGGTGGAGATGGATTCATACTCTGTTGAAGGGACGGATATTGTTGGTCTACATTATTTTTGTTGTAATTAGGATTTGTAATTGTGTGAATTGTTTGTTCGTACAATGGCAGCCCACTAGGGGCTGCATTTTGAGCTCTGAAGACTGGAGGGTAGGCTGCCTGTAGGGTTGGTGTAGGTCCTGGCCCAGTAACCATTCTGGCAGGGTGACCGGACATATTTGGTATGGCTGCACTTGAACCACTTGGGTAGAATGATGACTGAGGCGGCGCCACTTGTCCTTGGTATGACTGGTTGGTGTACTGAGGTGGGGCAGTTGCTGGCCCGAAGGCTGGCTGAGGATTCTGACTGAAACCTGACACAGTGGAAGACGCAGGCTTTTGCATAGGAAAAGGTAAATGAGAGGCTGCCTGTTGCTGCAGCCGTGTGCGATAAAGGTCCTGAGACTGTTGTTGGTAAGATGGCACTGAACTCTGGGGAAACATCCCAGTATTAGTCACTGGTGGCACATTACATGGTGGCACATTCACTGGTGGCACATTTACTGGTGGCACATGAGAGGGAAACATAGAACCTCCACTAGCAGCTGCCCCATACTGAGGGAATCCTGAGCTCATTGTAGTAGCTGAGCCAAATGTTGTGTATAAACGCGTGCTGCCTGGTGCCGGCCCTTGACTCGCCATACTCATGGTTGTGATAGCACTGTTGGAAGGATACATCACTGTAACAGGAGGTTCCCACACTCCCTGACTCAATATTGATGGAAGACGGTTGAATCATTTACAAACTTCATCCTCTGAAATGAAACAGAAAAAGATATTACATATACAATCAACTCCCGATATCTCGAACACTGATATCTCAAAGTGTCGTCTTCTTATTTTTCATTTACATTTCAACTCCTGTTATCTCAAACTTCTGATATCTCAAAGTAAATTTTCTGGTACCAGAAAATTTACTTCGAGATATCAGTAGTTTGGGCTGAAGTTCGACATTGAGATATTGAGAGTTAACTGTATGTCTTACAATTAAGGTGAATGGGTATGCCTCTACTCTTTGTATGCCATTTTCACAAAGGGAAACAGCTTTTGTGACTTCCTGTTTGCTTCCCTGGACAATGTAGCTCTTCCAAAATATGATCCAAAGGGGGTTCAAATTAGCTAAGGGCGGTTCCATTTGTGCAGTTTGACCAATCTTTTCTGAAATTCCTCATAAAATAAATTAGGCTGAAGAAGGGGTTTGTTTGAATCCCAAAATCCCCTCTGGATCTGCCACTGTTCCCTTTCAAACTGATCCCAACTGAGAAGGGAGCAAAAAATAGAATGGTAGAGTAACTTCCCCTGAAAGTGTACCCATTCGCCTTAAAGAACCATCAGGAAGAACTCTGGCATCTGACCTATAAAAAATCCCAAGCAGAGGAAATAATATTTTTTTCTTTCTTTCTACTTGGTTTGAATATATTTGTTTCAGGGTAATTTCTTACACAAATTTCTCTTGTCAGTGTCATGCTATTACCGAACATGTAAATTAATGTGAACAAGAACAGTCAAAAGAAACCTTATACAAATGAAGTGCTATACTACAAACCATATAAAAATATCCTGGTCACAGCACCAAAGTTAAGAGGGTGCATGCCGATGAACATGTAGTAAACCTTTTAGCTTTCAAGATTGTCACATCAAAACAACTACTGAACACATAATTTTTTTCATATTTAAATCATAGCCGAAGTTTCAATAAACTGTATACATGTAAGTGACTGCTTGAAACAATAAAATGGTTTACAGGTAAGGCAGTACTAACTTAAACCAATTTACTCCAAACAAGCACTCATTTTATCATTCTGGCTGTAAATATAAAATAAATATCATCTATAGATGATTCTAAAGGTCAAACATAAATGGTAAATTACACCACATTGTCCGTCTAGTAGAAATTCAAACAAGAGGCCCACGGGCCACAAAGCTCACCAGATCTCTAGCTCAAAATTGCTATCAAAATTACTGTCACATTTGTACAGGCTAATACAAAATATACAACTACAAAGTCTCAGTCTGACAGTCTGCTGAGTTGATAACAAAATATATAACTATTTTCCATATTTTGATTGCAGTAAATGCCATTTTTCAATTTTCCCCATTATAAGTCAATGCAACTCTAAGTTGCCATAGCAACCAAACGAAAGAGCTGATTTTCATCAAAAACACAAACTGTCAACCCCCCAGCCTAAGGATACTAAAGATGAAATCTGGGCCTTATTGGCCCAGTGGCTTCTGAGGAGATAATTTTGCAAGTGGTTTTTTTTTTCCCTTTATTTTTGCATTTTGACTTCCATGACAACCAGTAAAAGGAGCAGTGGGTCCAAAAACAATAAAGCTCATAGAAGACTTCTTATGGAACATTTCTATAAAAGTTTTGTCAACATATCTGCAATGGCTAGGCAGTAAATGCCATTATTCAATTTTCCCCATTATAAGTCTATGGGAACTCTAAGTTGCCGTAGCAACCAAACTAAAAGGCAGATTTTCATAAAAAACACAAACTTTCAATCCCCCAGCCTAAGGATACTACAGATGAAATCTGGGCCTTATCGGCCCAGTGGTTACAGAGGAGATAATTTTTAAGTATTTTTTCCATTTTTTTTTTCCATTTTGGTTTCCATGGCAACCAATAAAAGGGGCACTGGGCCAAAAAACATACAGCTGATAGAAGACTTCTCAAGGAATATTTCTATACAAGTTTTGTCTACATATCTGCAATGGCCTGGCAGAAAATGTCATTTTTCAATTTTTCCAATTATAAGTCTATGGGAACTCTAAGTTGCCATAGCAACCAAAGCAACAGGCAGATTTTCATAAAAAAACACAAACTTTCAATCCCCCAGCCCAAGAATGCTACAGATGAAATTTGGACCCAATCGGCCTAGTGGCTTCAGAGGAGATGTTGTTTAAAAGTGTTGACGGACAGACGACAGACGACGATGACGACGACGGACAACTGCCTATCCTATAAGCTCCCCCGGAGCCTTCGGCTCTGGTGAGCTAAAAAGGTTTGAATCTGCATTCATTTAGTTAAATAATTATAGGCGTTTTTTTCCCCAGCTTTTCTTTCCATTTTCTTTTTTGCTCAGTCCTTCATTTTGGAGACATAAGTCAGAGCCCTAGATAAGAGGGAGTACTTGAATAGGGATAATTTTTGTTCATTCTGGATAACAACATATCTTGTGACTCCTCATCTGAACCATCTCGACGAGACGGTTCAGATGAGGGGTCACAACATATGGTTTCAATGAGAAATAAAGAAAATTATCCCTCAATTATCATCAAATACCCGTCTTATCTAGAGCTCTGTAAGTACTAAGTACTGCCTCAGAAACCATTCTTTCAAGAAACTTTTGCTCAGTCATGGTTCAAAATACTGTCTGCCTAAACTGAACACCATAGCACTGAAAATGGCTTGAAAGTGTATCAACATGTAAAAGATAAACTAATACGGGACCGACCATTTGATTTTCTGGGGGGGGGCCTGGTATTCTTGATGGAGACACAACATTTTATACTCAACCGAATTAAAAACGCAACACCTAATCTTTCAAATATTTCATGGCTCCTGTCATATGCAGATCATTTTCAGTTTAGTTTCTTAACTCGACAAGGTTTAACGCTTACTGTCCCAGAAATTCAGTTCTGTTGATGTACCGGTTCACGCTTGAGAGATCATTACCTATAGCTACCCGATTTTCAAAAGTCTCAATTAGGGATATGTCTGCCAAGGTGCTTGGAATAATGCACGCTTATCATGTAAGCCTGCGTTTGGAGGCCAAACATTTTCATTACCACCCATCAATGATTTTTAGCCTTGTAGAAAGTGTTCGCCTCACTTCTGAGCCCATAGATTATCCTAGACCCCGCGTTCGATGCGACGCATACATCCTGTATCGCGTTAGTTTTGCATCTTTTTGAGACTTTTGAAATTCGAGTAGCCGTCGGTAATGCTCTCTCAAGCGTTAACCATTTCATTTACAAAACTGAATTTCTGGGAAAGTAAACATTAATTCCTGTTAATTTTAGAAATTAAACTGAAAATAATCTGCATATAACATGAGCTATGGAATAGTGGATGAATTAAGTGTTGCGTTTTTTATTCGGTTGAGTATATTTCACTGGCCTCTGGAAACAATTTCTTTTTTTTTCACCTTGTGGGAGCTAATTTATTTTTTTTACAAGCTAACTCAAACAGGTTATTTTTTTTTTTTAATTTTATAGCTGAACTATCAGATCCTTGTTTACTTGACCTTAATATCCTTTTATTTTACCTACATCAGTCATTTTTACACCTTTTTTTCTCACTAAAAGAACATGGTGCTGTCTTTAACCAGGCCAAGGGCATGGCTTAGCTTGCTTTTGCAAACCAGTGCCTTGAGCATGTTACTCTTTTCATCTAAGGTACAAATACAAACATCCCTGTATGAGTTTGGCAAAAAATTAGGCCTTAAATTAGGGATATTTTGGCCAAAATTTAGGGCTATTTTGGCAAAGTTTTAGGGCTAACATTAGGAAGTTATGTGTGTTTTTTTCTATCCCAATATATATGCCCAAACATGCTTTATTCGTACTTTAGAAAGTTTGATAAATACTTACATGATAGAGTCACATTATACACATGAAAGTTGTGTGCTTAGAAGTTAACAAAGGGGGGTCTGGGGGGCGTTGCCCCCCAGAAGCTAAAGCAATTTCCCAATTTCAATGGCAATTTTAAGACTGGAAACAATAGAGAACAAGAGGGCCATGGTGGCCCTGAATCGCTCACCTGAGCATTAATCAGTTCACTGGCTCTGGTGAAGATTTATAAGAGTTTTTACCATACTAACATTTGACCTAGTTTTTGACCCGGCATGACCCAGTTTCAAACTTGGCCTGGATATTGTAAGAATAAACATTCTGACACAGTTTCATTGAGATTGGATAGAAACTGTGCCCTCTGGAGGGTATACAAGGTCGTTCTTATATTTGACCTAGTGACCAAGTTTTTGACCCGACACGACCCAGTTTCAAACTTTACCTAGATTTCATTAAGATAAACATTCTGACAGAGTTTCATGAAGATTGGATCAAAACTGTGCCCTCTAAGGTGTACACAAAGTTTTTCTAAGATTTGACCTTGAGCCGACGTGACTCAGTTTCATAGGGGGCTTAGATATACGGACAATAAACATTTTGACATAGTTTCAAGAAGATTGGATCAAAACTATGCCTTCTAGTGCTTACACAACGTTTTTCTAAGATTTGACCTAGTGACCTAGTTTTTTTACCCAACATGACCTACTTTCAAACTTGGCCGAGAGTTTATGAAGATAAACATTCTGACAAAGTTTCATAAAGATTAGATCAAAACTGTGTCCTCTAGAGCGTACACAAGGTTTTTCTATGATTTGACCTAGTGACCTAGTTTTTGACCCTACATGACCCAGTTTCAAACTTGTCCTACGTATTATGAGGATAAACATTCTGACAAAGTTTCATGAACTTTGGATCAAAACTGTGCCTTCTAGAGCGCACGCAAGGTTTTTCTAAGATTTGACCTAGTGACCTAGTTTATAACTCGACATGACCCAGTTTCAAACTTGGCCTAGAGTTTATGGAGATAAACATTCTGACAATGTTTCATAAAGATTGGATCAAAACTGTGTCCTCTAGAGCGTACACAAGGTTTTTCTATGATTTGACCTAGTGACCTAGTTTTTGACCCGACATGACCCAGTTTCAAACTTATCCTACATATTATGAGGATAAACATTCTGACAAAGTTTCATGAACTTTGGATCAAAACTGTGTCCTCTAGAGCGTACACAAGGTTTTTCTATGATTTGACCTAGTGACCTTGTTTTTGACCCGACATGACCTACTTTCAAACTAAGCCGAGAGTTTATAGAAGTAAACATTCTGACAAAGTTTCATAAAGATTAGATCAAAACTGTGTCCTCTAGAGCGTACACAAGGTTTTTCTATGATTTGACCTAGTGACCTAGTTCTTGACCCGACATGACCCAGTTTCAAACTTGTCCTACATATTATGAGGATAAACATTCTGACAAAGTCTCATGAACTTTGGATCAAAACTGTGCCTTCTAGAGCGTACACAAGGATTTTCTAAGATTTGACCTAGTGACCTAGTTTTTGATCCGACATGACCCAGTTTTGAAGTTGGCCTAGAGTTTATAGAGATAAACATTCTGACAATGTTTCATAAAGATTGGATCAAAACTGTGTCCTCTAGAGCATACACAAGGTTTTTTCTATGATTTGACCTAGTGACCTAGTTTTTGATCCGACATGACCTACTTTCCAACTTATCCTAGATTTTATAAGGATAAACTTTCTGATTAAGTTTCATGAACTTTGGATCAAAACTGTGCCCTCTAGAGCGTACACAAGGTTTTTCTAAGATTTGACCTAGTGACCTAGTTTTTGATCCGACATGACCCAGTTTCGAACTTGGCCTAGATTTTATGGAGATAAACATTCTGACAAAGTTTCATAAAGATTGGATCAAAACTGTGTCCTCTAGAGCGTACACAAGGTTTTTCTATGATTTGACCTAGTGACCTAGTTTTAGACCCGACGTGACCCAGTTTCAAAGTTGTCCTAGATACTATGAGGATAAACATTCTGACAAAGTTTCATGAACTTTGGATGAAAACTGTGCCTTCTAGAGCGTACACAAGGTTTTTCTAAGATTTGACCTAGTGACCTAGTTTTTGACCCGACATGACCCAGTTTCGAACTTGGCCTAGATTTTATAAAGATTAACATTCTGACAAAGTTTCATAAAGATTGGATCGAAACTGTGCCCACTAGAGTGTACACAAGCAAAAGTTGACGGACGTCCGTACCACACGTACGACGGACGACGGACATCACGGTATCCTAAAAGCTCACCCTGAGCACTTCGTGCTCAGGCGAGCACAAAACTAGGAATGATGATAAAAATAAGGGTTTTTGCCTTTTAGAGTGTTTATTTTGCCATAATGGTTTTGACTCCCATAAGCTAGTGACTTTTTTGCAATTCAGTTTTAGTGGAAACATTTACTTAAACTCCGTTCATTAATTCTGAAACTGGGTTTTTCGCTGCTCATACTTTTATAATCTAATCAATCCACGTAAGACTATGCATAGTGATAAAGCTCGACTTCCGCCGATTTCTCATTATGGTCTCATGTATCTTAGCCTGGCGCCTGATGCTGCAGTAACGTGCACGAAACAGCGAATTTCAAAAACCTGTCCGCAAACTAAGACCATTTGATGAAAATTGACAGCCTATAGTCATACATATTCAGATACATTCCACGTGGGTATCACGCTGGTCATTTGGGTAATAACTGTGGTACCCAGTCCGCCAACCTAATCTCTAGACACACCCTGCAGCTTCCCCCACCCACCCGCCCCCTGTTCTTTACAACAAAGTATTCCCTCGATTATTCTACCACTCCGACCTCTACCCTGCGACGCGAACATATATATGTGTAAGAAGACCTTTATAGAAGGAAGAAAAAAATAAATAAATAAATATTTGCAGGGATGTTTATAGGCCTGAAGTTCGCTTCTGAGTCGGATGATACAACTGTTCCATTGTTTATATGTAGATCTATACTACTTTTGATAGTTTCCTGAGAAAATATGACACAAACAAATACAAGTATTCAAAATAAGGTAAAGAAACTGGAACTGATTTTTAATCCTAAAATCCTAAAACTGAAAAATGTAGCTCACGTAGTTACTTGGTATTTTTCCACTAAAGACGATTTCCTTTACTGGCTCCCGTCGAGCTATTCAAGATAAACAGAAGCGGGATAGTGAACGGGACACCACTCTTGTACATTGTATTTTTACCAATTCAAGTTTATGAAATCGGAAGTAGTTCATTTTAGTTGCCGACTAAAATGACCCAAATAATTTTTAAAACATTTTTATATGAAACTCAAAACATTTTAAAACATTTTTATATGAAACTCAAGGAAGTTTTACATAATTAAACCTGGAAAATGGCGGTCATTTACAATGACGAACCTGTAGTGATAAGCTTGCAGCGATACCTCTCCACAAACTATTTTCATACATTTTTTTTACCATTGAAAGAGCAATGGGGCCTTTAAAAATTAGCCGAATTCTTTTTCTTGTTCCTGTGATTTATGGATGGTAGCCTAATCGAGGAGAGGAGTTGTGTGTGTGTGTGTGTGTGTGGGGGGGGGGGGGGGGGGGAGATTATTTTATTATTCTTTAGAGGGGGGGGGGTAAGAAGGAGGAATAGACTGATTAAGGGGAGCTGTAATAAGTTTGAGAGTTTGAGAGGTGCACGGTTTGGTCCTTTTGTCCTTGTATTTCACTTTGCAGTTTTAACGCAACACTGGTAATAAATGTTTTGGAACTTAAGAACTTTATTACATACTGCGGAAAGCTGTAACATTTGCGTTAAAATAAAGCCAGTGAACATCATTACGTCGCACTGACGCTAATATGACGTCGTTAAGACGTTGTTTGCCGGTGGCGATACAATGATGAAACGCTGAAAACCTTGTCCAGTGTAAATTTATGCGGTGTAATCAATTTCGCATTGAGAACAAATTATCTGGATGACAAGCTTGTTGTCACGCTGACTGATTTCGCACGCGCAGAGCATGTGTTAGAATACTAACCCCACCCGTACACGAAATTATTTATAGCCACCACTTTATATGGTGTTAAAAGGCGTTTCCAACCTGTCCGATGGACTTAGTCTCAGGTTGAAAATTTGTCTTTTGCAGTTTTGTGCAGGTTAGCCCAGCATCCTACGAAGGACAGAGTCGTACGACACATTAATGAGAAATCGGCGGAAGTCGAGTTTTATCACTCTGCACAGTCGTACCTGGATTGATTAGATTATAAAAGTATGAGCAGCGAAAAACCCAGTTTCAGAATTAATGAACGGAGTTTAGTAATGTGGCAGATCAATAATACATGTATGTGAATGTTGTATAGGATGTTTTGTAAATGTATGCACATGCGGGCCCGCTGGTGTAAACCAAATGTAGATAATATTTAAATATTACTATAAATATGGGGGTCTGGGGGGCGCAGCCCCCCAGAAGCCAGAGACATTATAAAAACTCAATTGCAATGGATTTATCTGCAGACTATATTTTTTTTTTTAGAAATTTTGGGTGGAGACAGGTTATTTTTTTTCTCTTACTTTTGAGGCTAGATTATTTTTTTGAACCTCCTTATGAGCCAGGTTATTTTTTTCTTGCATAGCCAAAGACAGGGAATTTTTTTGATAAATATACCAGGCCCCCCCCCCCCCCCCCCCCCCCCCCCAGAATATCAAATGGTCAGTCCCTACCTACTGAAAAGGTTAGGCATGACCATGCAGCTTGCACTCTCTAAGTCCAAAATAAGCTTTGATTCACATGATTCTAATTTAACTAGAACAATACCATCATGATCATATGATCTCAGGGATACTTATTATTTTTAACAGGGTCAACAACAAAAAACAACAACAACAAATTAATTGCATCCGCAAGTCTTCCCTGAGCCTGCAAATACTGTTATGTGTTTGTTTACCAGAAGAAATGCAGCCCCTCTATAGTAACAGTAAGCACTACAGTTCTTAAACAGTCAAAAATATAATTAAGAAGTTTCAACTGACAATTTCTTTATTTTCATTATTGTTCCAAACATACTTTTTATTAGCACTATAGAATTTTTCCACAGTTACGTAAAATTAAAGTCCACAACTTCCTCCAAAGGATGCATTGATAAGGTAAACAGAGCTATCAAAGCATTAAAGTCCATAATCTTGAGTTTTTCCAAAACATCTGCTGAAGCCTGCTGGAATGTATATGCACACAGCTAAATCCAAAATGAATCTGAAGTGAAACCCCTATAGGTCGGTCGTGCTATAGTGGCAATGTTTTGTTTACATTTTTAATGTCAACAGTACCTGAACTATCATTACGGTGCAGTTCATGTAACTTCTTGATCTTTGGTTATAATGGAACATTACGGTTAACTGGCAGTTCTAATTTATCTAAATGACACTTTTTGAAAGCTTAAAGACAGGAACTGTCTCTAGTTTAAGAATATCATTGATAACAAAACTGATAGTAACAAAATTATTCAAATTTATTCTTTCATTCCCGTGAGTTGGATAAGCTGAACTCTGCTATATAGCCAATCAGTCACCAAATCAAAATAAACACAAAATAATAACATTGCCAACTTATCGTGGCCTGACTATACTGGCCAATCATGCTTGGTTTAGCAAGACCACAGCCTGTTTTACAACCCAGCTACCATGCATTAATTATTGGCTCTAGTCTTCATATCAGCTCTTACAGTTTAAAAATTAAGTAATTTTTGTCACTGAACCAAATTAAAGATGGAATGACATTTTGCTCATTTTTTTTTTTTCAAAATAGTAACAACTAAAACACAATACATTTTGTACGAGAGTACAATGATGATCAGATTTTAAGGTAGACGAATACTGAATAGAAATATTGGCGGGGCATTCAAACCATTATACCGTCTAAATAACCCAAAGAGCTATAAAACATTTGGGTAAGAAAAAAACAATTTTCACCATTTTGTTTTCCTAATAAACAATATTTTGTATTTCTACATATTATTTTTAAACATTTTCCATTAAAATTCATATATCTAGCACATGAATGCACTTTCATTTCAGCAAATCATATAATCTGTAATATATGATATTTGAAACAAACTGATAACACAAAATTGCAGTTTTCTTGTTAATAAGTATATTTTTACATTCTTTGAAAAAATGCAAGAAAATTGAATTTCATGAAAAACGTCATGAAAAATATTATCAATCGATGGGGCATGCTTATGCGTATTATTTTAGTAAAACTTACGTCGTATGTTAAAGAATAAAACAAAAAAACAAACATTTCACCGTTTCGTTTCCTAGAAAAACAATGTTTAAGTTCAAAATATCCCCAAAACAGACTGCCCAAATTCTGCACCTGCTGCAAGCACAGCCGGTCCTTGCCCTATTATTTATTTTCCTGTTATTCGGTTCTACCATAGAGTAATGTCGACAAAATGCGCAGATGGAATGGAAAGGTTCCTAAGGAACAGTCTGATCTCAGTTTCCACTGTTTGTACAGACCTATGTGCCCGAAAACTTAGGATCTTTACGGTAGATATTGTAAGTGTATATTATAACTGTATTTACTCCACAGTTAGTCGATTTGATGATGAACAATAACTCTGTTTGTTTTTTAAACAAGCAAGAACAGAGTTCTTCCGGGATCGTCCACCTTAATACTAAATGAACAGGTAGGTATACTATACAAATGAAAGTGACAGTGTGACAGTCGATCATCAATATTAGGTGCACTCAGACAACTGTTATAATTAAATCTACCTTATTATTCTTCCTTATTTTAGATAAAAAATCAAATCTTACCTGACATTTGATTGATGTGTTCACTAACAAATTAAGTCTATGACCATCTGATCCCCAAATAGCTTAAGAAACTTAGACAGGAACCTAGTACTTGTGCTTCCGTTCTAATCCTATTATCTGTGTACAACTCATCTCAAAAGTTTGAAATAAGTTAGTAAGTAAGTAAAGACTTTATTTAAAGAGGGTAACAACATTTAGCACATACAAAAATACATGTAATAGCTAATCTTCCATAAAAATATGTTTAAACCAAAATAACTTGAGAAATTATTGTACACACTTGATAACTTTAGAAGTTGAATTTTATATCAAAAGAAGAAAACTGCACAGTTCAAAAAGTCATCAATCACTCAAAACATTAACCTTATGAAATTTAAATCATGAATAATTTTCCATATCCACTGTGTTTTATGAGAACTCTACAGGTGTTCAAAGAAGATTTTAGCTAGACTACATCCCAGCAGGCACATGACGTCGAAATGATGTAGTATTGGTGTCAATGCGACGTCATTACGTCGCATTGACATCAATACCACGTCATTTCAATGTTATGTGCCTCCTGGAATGGATGTGCAAGCTGGTCTGTGACTCTGCTGTTCACAGCTGTCGCAATAATTACTGACCCATGATTTCCCAGGTCACTAAACTACAGTAAAGATAGTCAAACAGTCACTATAGTAACCTAACCCCTTTATTATCATGTTGGGCTACAGGTTAGTGACTTTTAAAATACCATATTTTTCGGTTATAAGACAAGACTTTTTCCCTTCCAAAATAGTCCCAAAAATCTAGATCCATCTTATAGGATGGATCTAGATTTTTTAGACTTTTGGAAGAGAAAAACCCATTTTATAGTTGAAATCCACATTTTTTTTTTTTTATAATTTTGGAAGGGTAAGCATATTAACAAAATGAATATGGTACATAAATTGGTATTGCTGATAAATGTTATCTGAAGCATGTCACACTTCACAAAGTTTAAGGTGTACGGTTACACCATCTTGTTTCACTGCTATTTTCACATAAAGGGAGCAACTTTTAAAGATTTCACATTTGCTTCCTTGGGCAATGAAACTCTTCTAAAGAATCACTACATTGTACAATACATTTTATTTACAATTTTTCAACCATATAGCTATCAGGGCCCGGTTGGTCAAAGCATTGTAAGCCTAACCAGCTTGTTAACAGGTCAACTTGTTAAGTGTTTTATGACTTCATAGCCAAATACACTGATATTTTTTGCTGAAAATACGTGAGAAGCTTTTGCAATGCAAAAGCTTCTCACATTTTTTCAACAAAAATATTGGTGGATTTGAGATATTAACATTTGAATATTAATTTAATGTCTCGTTAACTAACGACGTCCTTGGTTTTGAAAAACTGGGCCCAGAACTTGCATATATGGCCTTTCTACATAGTACATATTGTAAGAACGGTTTTCTTACTTGTATTATCTTTCCATCAGGTTTACATTTTATGATTGTTAATTTTAAAATCAAATATATGAGAATGATAAGATCAGAAGTCATTGGTACATTTTTCATCTTTTATTTATTTTGTTGTTTTCTTCTTTTTGGTAATACATCTATTCACACAGTATAACTCAGTGATTTCCACAAGTATTGTTTTGTAGCACCCAGCCTGTGGCTGGTGCTTAGGTTAAAAGTTCCTTTTTACATTTTCATCACTGTTTCATATCCACATGATGCTTACTGCTTGAAAGCTAAATCTTAACTGTTTGGTAAGAGGCATATTGCCCTCTTTGTTTTGGAGTTTCCAATAATGAAACAAAGAAATGGATACCTTGATGCACCTATGCACATGTTGTCTTTAAATAATTAATAGAAATCTTATTGTGTGTTTTTGACCAGTTGGTAAATATTGGCTAAACAGCATAAGTCAAGTAAATAATAAATTAACTTTAAAGAACCTACAAAAGATAGAAGAATATCAAATTATTGGACATCTGCTTGCCTTGACCATTTTAAAGATTTCACTAAGTCAGTTCTCAAATAAAGAAAAACAAAACCTTATTTTATAGATCTTCATAAAAGAAAGTGAACCCTAATTTATCTCTATGATAATATTCCCGAGCCCCTGACTTTCTTAAACTATGTTAAAGTCACATTATTATTTTGTATTATTAATCTCAATACATAAACATGTCTTCACTGTTCAACAGCTAAACCTGAACTGTTTGGTAAGAGGCATATTGCCCTCTTTGTTTTGGAGTTTGCAATAGTGAAACAAAGAAATGTATACCTTGATGCACCTATGCACATGTTGTCTTTAAATAATTAATAGAAATCTTATTGTGTGTTTTTGACCAGTTGGTAAATATTGGCTAAACAGCATAAGTCATGTAAATAATAAATTAATTTAAAGAACCTACAAAAGATAGAAGAATATCAAATTATTGTACATCTGCTTGCATTGACTGTTTTAAAGATATCACCCTTTCTCAAATAAAGAACAATTTTATAAATCTGAAATAAAACAAAGTGAAACCTAAGAAGGGTTTTCTTACTTCTCTTGTCTTTCCATCAAGATTACATTTTATGATTGTAAATTTTAAAATGAAATAAAGAAGAAGGATAAGTTCTGAAGTCATTGGTACATTTTTCATCTTTTATTTATTTTGTTGTTTTCTTCTTTTTGGTAATACATCTATTCACACAGTATAACTCAGTGATTTCCACAAGTATTGTTTTGTAGCACCCAGCCTGTGGCTGGTGCTTAGGTTAAAAGTTCCTTTTTACATTTTCATCACTGTTTCATATCCACATGATGCTTACTGCTTGAAAGCTAAATCTTAACTGTTTGGTAAGAGGCATATTGCCCTCTTTGTTTTGGAGTTTCCAATAATGAAACAAAGAAATGGATACCTTGATGCACCTATGCACATGTTGTCTTTAAATAATTAATAGAAATCTTATTGTGTGTTTTTGACCAGTTGGTAAATATTGGCTAAACAGCATAAGTCAAGTAAATAATAAATTAACTTTAAAGAACCTACAAAAGATAGAAGAATATCAAATTATTGGACATCTGCTTGCCTTGACCATTTTAAAGATTTCACTAAGTCAGTTCTCAAATAAAGAAAAACAAAACCTTATTTTATAGATCTTCATAAAAGAAAGTGAACCCTAATTTGTGCTAAAGAATATTGTTGGTTAGTTAGTTCTTCCTTTATCACTTTGCATTTTTTAATTGTTCCCAAACTGAACGGAATGTTGTGTGACAAACTAAATGAGACAAAAGTCCTCAGTGTCAATTTTCTATATTTTATTTTGTATGCTTTTTTATAGATCTTTACTTTGAATAAAACATTATACAAGTTCACAATTTTATGTATATGTACATGTCCACTTGTCACAATACATTTTGAGCTCAGGGGCCCAAGCCCCTGACTTTCTTAAACTATGTTAAAGTCACATTATTATTTTGTATTATTAATCTCAATACATAAACATGTCTTCACTGTTCAACAGCTAAACCTGAACTGTTTGGTAAGAGGCATATTGCCCTCTTTGTTTTGGAGTTTGCAATAGTGAAACAAAGAAATGTATACCTTGATGCACCTATGCACATGTTGTCTTTAAATAATTAATAGAAATCTTATTGTGTGTTTTTGACCAGTTGGTAAATATTGGCTAAACAGCATAAGTCATGTAAATAATAAATTAATTTAAAGAACCTACAAAAGATAGAAGAATATCAAATTATTGTACATCTGCTTGCATTGACTGTTTTAAAGATATCACCCTTTCTCAAATAAAGAACAATTTTATAAATCTGAAATAAAACAAAGTGAAACCTAATTTATCTCTATGATAATATTGTTCCTTTATCACTCTGCATTTTTAACATTGTCCCAGAACTACAGAGAATGTAGTAAAACACACGAAATGAGACAAAAGTCCTCAGTGTCAATTTTTATATTTTATTATTTTGTATGTTTTCTTGTAGATCTTTACTTTGAATAAAAACCATATATACAAGTTCACAATTTTATGTATATGTACATGTCCACTTGTCACAATACATTTTGAGCTCAGGGGCCCAAGCCCCTGACTTTCTTAAACTATGTTAAAGTCACATTATTATTTTGTATTATTAATCTCAATACATAAACATGTCTTCACTGTTCAACAGCTAAACCTGAACTGTTTGGTAAGAGGCATATTGCCCTCTTTGTTTTGGAGTTTGCAATAGTGAAACAAAGAAATGTATACCTTGATGCACCTATGCACATGTTGTCTTTAAATAATTAATAGAAATCTTATTGTGTGTTTTTGACCAGTTGGTAAATATTGGCTAAACAGCATAAGTCATGTAAATAATAAATTAATTTAAAGAACCTACAAAAGATAGAAGAATATCAAATTATTGTACATCTGCTTGCATTGACTGTTTTAAAGATATCACCCTTTCTCAAATAAAGAACAATTTTATAAATCTGAAATAAAACAAAGTGAAACCTAATTTATCTCTATGATAATATATTTAGGCTGACACTGGTTATTATTATTTTGTCATGTATTTAAGGTAAACAGCTATACATCCATGTTTTTTCTGCCATTATTTCTAAGGGAAACAACTTTTGTGACTTTCTGTATTCTTCCTTGGTCAAAGTAGCCTTCCAAAAACGGCATCAACTTAAAGAAAACAAGAGGTCCATGATGGACCTAAATCGCTCACCTGAGTTATGATGAAATAACATGGAAGATCATTGATTTGATGATGGTTTTAATTGGAGCAGTTTTGCACTTTCTAATCTATATTCTGACAAAGTTTCATGAAGATTGGATCAAAACTGTGCCCTCTAGAGTGTACACAATGTTTTTCGAAGATCTGACCTGGCGATCTAGTTTTTTGATCAGTCATTATTAAGTTTCAAACTTGGCCCACATTTCATGAAGATAAACATTCTGAAAAAGTTTCAAGAAGATTCAATGCAAAATAAAGCCACAATTGTGTACACAAGGTATTTCTATGACTTGACCTAGTGACCTACTTTTTGACCTGACAAGACCCAGTTTCAAACTTGGCCTAGATTTAATTAAGATAATCATTCTGACAAAGTTTCATGACGGTTGAACCAAAACTGTGCCCTCTAGAGTATCAACAATGTTTTTCTAAGGTTTGACCTAGTAACCTAGTTTTTGATCCAACATGACCCAGTTGCACCCTTGGTCTAGATTTGTTGGAGATAACTATTCTGACAAAGTTCATGAAGATTGGACCAAAACTGTGCCCTCTAGAGCATTCACATGGTTTTTCTAAGATCTGACCTAGTGACCTAGTTTTTGACCTGACATGGCCCAGTTTCAAACCTGGTCTAGATTTCATAAAGATAAGCATTCTGACAAAGTTTCATGAAGATTGGATCATAACTGTGCCCGCTAGAGCGTACACAAGGTTTTTCTAAGATCTGACCTAGTGACCTAGTTTTTGACCCCACATGACTCAGTTTCAAGCTTGGCCTAGATTGTATAAGAATAAACATACTGACAAAGTTTCATGAAGATTGGATCATAACTGTGTCCTCCATAGTGTACACAAGGTTTTTCTAAGATTTGACCTAGTGACCTAGTTTTTGACCTCACATGACCTAGTTTCAATTTTGGTCTAGATTTTACTCGGATAAACATTCTAACAAAGTTTCATGATGATTGGATCATAACTGTGCCCTCTGTGTCATTCTAAGATTTATTTCTATTTTTAGCTCTGGTGGCCAATTTGTTCATCGGAGTGGAACCGTTTTAGCAAATTTGGTTCAGAGCCATGAGTCAAACATTTCTGTGAAATTATTTTGAAATCGAGCCATTGGCTTCAGAGGAGATGTCTTTTAAAGGTTTTTCTATTTTTAGATTTCTATTTTTAGCTCTGGCGGCCATTTTGTTCAGCGGAGTGGAACCGTTTTAGCAATTTTGGTTCAGGGTCATATGTCAAACATTTCTGTGAAATTATTTTGAAATCGAGCCATTGGCTTCAGAGGAGATGTCGTTTAAAGGTTTTTCTATTTTTAGCTCTGGCGGCCATTTTGTTTAGCGGAGCGGAACCATTTTAGCAATTTTGGTTCAGGGCTATAACAGAAACATTTGTGTGAAATTATTTTAGAATTGGCCCACTGGTTTAGGAGGAGATGTCGTTTGAAGAAATTGTTGACGGACGGACGGACAGACGGACGGACGGACGGACGACGGACAAATATCGATCACAATAGCTCACCTTGAGCACTTCGTGCTCAGGTGAGCTAAAAAATGCTCAAAAGGTAGCAAATTCTTCCCATTATCAGAGAAGGGAGGCAAAAATAAAATGACAGAGTTATATCCCCTATAAGTGTACTCATTCATCTTAAGACAGTGCTTGGGAGACAGATTCTAAATTTGGGAGACAGATTCTAAATAAGTCAATGACTTACTTCTGTAGCCTTTTCTGTATGTTTGCATGTTATAAAAAAGATTGCTATATGCACATATACCTACAGTATATTGAATAAAATATTGTTTAAACCAAGACAGTGCTTTGCATTAAAAAACACAGGGACACACTCAAAAAAGCTTTACAGTTTTTATTTTTTTATTTTTTGAACTTGTAAGGATAAGGCAGCAAAAGGAGAGGGAAGGGCTCCGCCTTTCATATGCTGTGCCCAAGACACAGTGGGCCTCTAACCCCCACTGCCTCTAAGGCCACTAAGCTATGAGGAACCTTTACCTTTTCTTTGTTTATATAACACTCCAGATTGCCACAAATTCCTTTCAACCAGAGGGCCAATGGCCCTATATCGCTCACCTGAGCACTGAGGTTACAGCAACAAAACACCATGTACAACAGCAATAAAAAGAACCATTTATGTGGAGGATAATATCACAAATATTTATGAAAAAAAGCTTTATCTCCCCGTAATGGCTTCTCAGAAGATCTTTGGCTGCAATGGCAACCAATCAAAATCAGGTATTTGGGAAATATCCATATGGCTGGTAGAGGACTACTCCAGGAACATTTCTGTAAAGCTTTTGTCAAAATATCTGCAGTAACACAGAAATAAATAGCAAATGTCCACTTTCCCCATTATAAGTCTATGGAAACTTTAAGTTGCCATTGCAACGAATTCACATGGGCAATGATAATATAAAACATACTTTAGGTAGAGGCTAATGTTATCAATATGTATGCTAAGTATCAGCTTCATCCCCCTCATGGCTTCATTTTTCCCATAATAAGTCAATGGAAACTATAAGTTGCCATAGCAACCAAAGTTCTTATGGGATTGGAAGAAAAAGAATAAAATTTACGTAGAGGCTACTGTCATCAACACATCTGCACAATATCAGCTTCATCCCCCATATGGCTTCTGAGCAGAAGATTTTTTTTTTTTTTCAAAAATTTACCCTATATTTTGCCATGGCAACCAATCAAATTCAGCGATTTGGAGAAAATTCATATAAATCGTAGAGGACTACTCAAGAAACATTTCTGTAGAAAAAAAATCTAAATAACTGCAGTTAGACAGCAAAAATTGCCAATTTCCATTTTCCCCATTATAAGTTAATGGAAACTCTTAGTTGCCATAGCAACCAAACTGCTGGAGCAGTTGCCATGAAAAACAGTAATTCTATAGAGGCTAGTACTAAGGTTCTTTCTGTAAAGTTTGAGCTTTATTGGCAACACAGTTTCTGCGGAGATGATTTTTTAATATTTTTCTATTTTTAACCATTCGGTTGCAATGGCAACCAGCCAAATTGTGCAATTTGCATAAATCTAATAAGACTGGTTGAGGACTACTCAAGGAACATTTCTATAAAAGTTTTGTCAAAATATGTTCAATGACATAGCAATAAATGCAAATATTCTATTTTGCCATTATAAGTCAATGGCAACTGTAAGTTGCCATAGCAACCAAACTGCTAGAGCAACTGCCAAGAAAAACAGTATTTTTATAGAGGCTAGTACTAAGATTCTTTCTGTGAAGCCTAAGCTTTATTGGATGCACAGTTTCTGAGGAGAAGATTTTTTAATTTTTTAACCATTTGGTTGCCATGGCAACCAGCCAAATTGTGAAATTTATAGAAATTTCATGTGGTTGATAGAGGACTACTCAAGGAACATTTCTGTAAAAGATTTGTCAAAATATCTACAGTGACATAGCAATAAATGCAAATTTTCAATTTTTCCCATACAAGTCAATGGAAACTTTACGTTGCCATAGCAACCAAAGTTCCAAAGGGATTTGGATAAAAAACAGTATTATTGGTTCCCCCTGCCTATAGATGCTGTATATGAAATTTGGTAACAATGGGCCTTGTAGTTTCAGAGGAGATGTCGTTTGAAAACATTGACATACGGACGACGGACGGCGGATGCCTGCCTATACTATAAGCTCACCTGTGAGCCTTCGGCTCAGGTGAGCTAAAAACCCAAATGCCAAAGATTTAAAATTTGTTTTTTTGCCATTTTATGAAGGCAGACAAATTTCATGACTTCCTGTTTGCTTCCTTGGGGTCAACTCTTAATGGAAAGAATTTGCTCCACAGGGAGCAAATTCTTTCCTTTAACAATTCACCCCTATTGAAAAGGGAGGAAAAATTGAATGATTCCTTTCCCATGTAAATGTGCACCATTCAACTAAGCCAGTGCTTTGCATTTAAAACACACAAAAAAGTAAAGAATTTACAGTTTCATTTGTATATGTAACACTCCAAACGGGCAAATCTGTATCCCTTTTCAAAACTGAAATGCTGAAGACTTGCCAACCATCTCAAATGAAGCACATTCCTAAAATTTCTATTCTTTAAGCAATCAAGCTGTTGTTATGTAAACATCAATCAAATTACCAATTATAATTGTTGTCGAAATATCAAGTCAATCATTATGGTTCCAGCACATTTGTATTATAGAATGCTGATGCACTCAAAGATTTACAATTAAGAAGCGTAATAAAATGCAGTAAGATAATGGTAATCATAATATACAAACTGAACTATTTTTCCTCTCATGATTATAGTAAACAACATGTAAAGAATGCAATCAAATTCTTTCTAAAAGACAATAATGGTTTTGAATAGATTCCAACATAAACAATCGATGTCTAACTGCCAAATTTAAAGTGCATTACAGCATTTTATAGAAAAAGAATATCTAAAGTTTACAACCCTAAACAAGAAAATCGGTGAAACCAATGGATGCTCCCCGAAGGCTTGGAATAGGAGAATGGGTATCCTGGTGAAGGTGTGATTTTCTGTGTAAATTAAATACTATTTAAAATGGAAAAAAATAATTCTCTTAAATACTTTGAAAGCAATGCTCTAGATATGAATACAACTGACTGGGATACAGTTATGGTTCTTCTGCTCTGCACTTCTTGTCATTGCCCTCTATTATCAATATGTGAAGTTTCATTCATGTTCTCTTAAATATGTACAGAGATATACTCCAGACATGCTAAATAACTGAAAAAATAGGAAGGGAGCTAACTCTGTAATTACAAAAGATAGGGTTATAGTTCTTAAGCTCTGCACTTCCTTTCATTACCCTCTATCAATATGTGAAATTTCATTTAGTTTCCTTCAATACTTCCTAAGATATGCTCCATACAAGCAAAATAAAGCATAAAAATATGAAGGGAGCTAACTCTGTAATTACTTAAGACAGGGTTATCATTCTTGTGTTCTGCACTTTCATTTATTGCCCTCTATTAGTGTGTGAAGTTTCGTTAAGTTCCCTTATATACTTTCAGAGATATGCTCTGGACATGCAAAATACTGAAAAAATAGGAAGGGACCTAACTTTGTTAAAACTTAAGACAGGGTTATGGTTCCTGTGCTCTACACTCCCTCTTATTGCCCTCTTTCAATGTATGAAGTTTCATTTAGTTCCCTTCATTACTTTTGGAGATATGCACAGGACAAGCTTAATATTGAACCAGAGGACCAATGGTCCTGTAGCTCACCTGACACTTGGTCCTGGTATATATTTTAATGCTTTTATACATGTATATAGCACCAGGGCAGGGGCAGATAACCCTCCTCCCTTGGGGATTAATGTTGAGTCCCAATTCTATATACCAAGCCACAAGGTCACTGGGCCTTTGTTTCTGGACAAAGATTTCTGAAGGGTTTTTATCATAAATGGGTGTGGCTGCCACCATGTTCATACGACCATGACCATCTGAACAAACTTTGATTCCTTTGACCCAGTCTTAAAGCTCCATAATATATGAAACACAGTTATCATTTGCATAAACTATGATGGGCCTGAGTGCCCAATGCTACATACCGGTACCAAGTTTCAAGGTTATAGGCCTTTCGGTTCTCGAGAAAAAGACGTTTGAATAGTTTTTACCATATATGGGCATGGTGGCCATCTTGGTCAAGTGACCAAGACCATCTGAACAAACTATGGTTCCTTTAAGCCGGTGAAGCTGCATGTGAAATATGGCTTCAATTGACCCCAGTGGCCTCTGAGAAGATGACGGGTGACAGAATCTCAATGACCTTGTACAAAAGTCAAAGAATGACCTTGACCTTTAACGACAAAATATCTTCATCTGGTCATTTAGTCAACCATATAGACCAAATATTGTACCTTAGACTTAAATAGTTTCTGAAACATCCACTGTTTAAGCATTTTCCCATATAAAAGCCTACATAATGTACCAAAGTTGATAGTGTCATAAATTAGGTCAAGGTCAACGCACGATCATTTGTATAAACTATAATGGGCTTGAGTGCCCAAAGCTACATACCAAGTTTCAAGGTCATACGTCTTTTGGTTCTGGAGAAGAAGATTTTGAAGGGTTTTTACCATATATGGGCATGGCGGCCACCTTGGTCAAGATCCCGAGAACAAACTTTTATTCCCCGATCACACTTAGACTCCATATGAAATTTTGCTTCAATCAGACCAGTGGTTTCAGAGGAGAAGATGTTTTGAAAATCTTGATGACGGACAGACCGACACATTGACCTTGACCTTCAGTGACATAATATCTTCATCTGGTCATTTAGTTGACTATATATACCACATATTGTACCTTAGACTTAAATAGTTTCTGAGAAATCCACTATATAAGTGTTTTCCCATATAAAAGCCTAACATACCAAAGTTGACCATGTCGTAAATTAGGTCAAGGTCAACGCAAGGTCATCATTTGTATAAACTATGATGGACCCGCATGCCCAAAGCTACATACCAAGTTTCAAGGTCATAGGCCTTTTGGTTCTGAGGAAGAAGATTTATGAAAGTTTTTTACCATATATGGGCATGGTGGCCATCTTGGTCATGTGACCCAGACCCCGGGTATAAACTTTCGTTCCCCCATCCCACTGAGACTCCATATGAAATTTTGCTTCAATCTCCCCAGTGGTTTCAGAGGAGAAGATGTTTGAAAATCTTGATGACGGATGGTCCGACGGAATGACCTTGATCTTAAGTTACATGATATCTTCATCTGGTCATTTAGTCGACCATGTATACCAAGTATTAAACCTTAGACTTAAATAGTTTCTGAGAAATCTACGGTTTAAGCATTTTCCCACATAAAAGCCTAACGTACCAAAGTTGACCATGCCGTGAATTAAATCAAGGTCAACAAAAGGTCATCATTTGTATAAACTATGTTGGGCCCGCATGCCCAATGCTACATACCAAGTTTCAAGGTCATAGGCCTTTTGGTTCTGGAGAAGAAGATTTTTGAAGGGTTTTTACCATACACAGGCGTGGTGGCCATCTTGGTCATGTGACCCGGATACCGCGATCAAACTTTCGTTTCCCTAACCCATGGAGGCTGCATATGTAATTTGGCTTCAATCAGCCAAGTGGTTTCAGAGGAGAAGATGTTTGAAAATCTTGATGACGGATGGTCCGACAGAATGACCTTGACCTTTAGTGACATAATATCTTCAGCTGGTCATTTAGTCGACCATATATACCAAGTATTAAACCTTAGACAAAAATAGATTCTGAGAAATCCACTGTTTTAACGCTTTCCCATATAAAAGCCTAACGTACCAAAGTTGACCATGCCGTAAATTAGGTCAAGGTCAACGCAAGGTCATCATTTGTATAAACTATTTTGGGCCCGCATGCCCAATGCTACATTCCAAGTTTCAAGGTCATAGGCCTTTTGGTTCTTGAGAAAAAGATTTTTGAAGGGTTTTTAACCATATACGGGCGTGGCGGCCATCTTGGTCATGTGACCCAGATAGCGCGAACAAACTTTCGTTCCCCTAACCCATGGAGGCTGCATGTTAAATTTGGCCTCAATCAGCCCAGTGGTTTCAGAGGAGAAGATGTTTGAAAATCTTGACGACGGATGGTCCGACGGAATGACCTTGACCTTTAGTCACATAATATCTTCATCTGGTCATTTAGTCGACCATGTATACCAAGTATTAAACCTTAGACTTAAAAAGTTTCTGAGAAATCCACTGTTTAAGCATTTTCCCATATAAAAGGCTAACATACCCAAGTTGACCATGCCGTAAATTAGGTCAAGGTCTACGCAAGGTCATCATTTGTATAAACTATGTTGGGCCCGCATGCCCAATGCTACATACCAAGTTTCAAGGTCATAGGCCTTTTGGTTCTGGAGAAGAAGATTTTTGAAGGGTTTTTACCATATATGGGCGTGGCGGCCATCTTGGTCATGTGACCTAGATACCGCGATCAAACTTTCGTTCCCCTAACCCATGGAGGCTGCATATGCAATTTGGCTTTAATCAGCCCCGTGGTTTCAGAGGAGAAGATGTTTGAAAATCTTGACGACGGATGGTCCGACGGAATGACCTTGACCTTCAGTCACATAATATCTTCATCTGGTCATTTAGTCGACCATGTATACCAAGTATTAAACCTTAGACTTAAATAGTTTCTGAGAAATCCACTGTTTAAGCATTTTCCCATATAAAAGCCTAACGTACCAAAGTTGACCATGCCGTAAATTAGGTCAAGGTCAACGCAAGGTCATCATTTGTACAAACTATAATGGGCCCGCATGCCCGATGCTACATACCAAGTTTCAAGGTCATAGGCCTACTGGTTCTGGAGAAGATTTTTGAAGGGTTTTTACCAGATATGGGCGTGGCGGCCATCTTGGTCATGTGACCCAGATACCGCGAACAAACTTTGGTTCCCTCGACCCATGGAGGCTGCATATGAAATTTGGCTTCAATCGGCCCAGTGGTTTCAGAGGTGAAGATGTTTGAAAATCTTGACGACGGATGGTCCGACAGAATGACCTTGACCTTTAGTGACATAATATTTTCATCTGGTCATTTAGTCGACCATGTATACCAAGTATTAAACCTTAAACTTAAATAGTTTCTGAGAAATCGACTGTTTAAGCGTTTTCCCATATAAAAGCCTAACATACCAAAGTTGACCATGCTGTAAATTAGGCTTAGGTCAACGCAAGGTCATCATTTGTACAAACTATGATGGGCCCGCATGCCCGATGCTACATACCAAGTTTCAAGGTCATAGGCCTTTTGGTTCTGGAGAAGATTTTTGAAGGGTTTTTACCATATATGGGCGTGGTGGCCATCTTGGTTATGTGACCCAGATACCGCGAACAAACTTTCGTTCCCTCGACCCATGGAGGCTGCATATAAAATGTGGCTTTGATCGGCCCAGTGGTTTCGGAGAAGATGTTTGAAAATGTTGACGGACGACGGACGGACGGACGACGGATGCCTGGCTATACTATAAGCTCACCTATGAGCCTAAAGGCTCAGGTGAGCTAAAAAAACTGGAAAGGGAGCTAACTTCGTAAATTCTTGTGATAGACTTACGGTTCTTGTGCACTACACTTCCTCTAATTGTCCTCTATTAATGTGTGAAGTTTCATTTAGTTTCCCCTCTATACTTTCAGAGATATGCTCCGGACAAGCAAAATATTGAAAAAAATGGGAAGGGAGCTAACTTCATAAATACTTGTGATAGGGTTATGGTTCTTGTGCACTGCACTTCCCCTCATTGTCCTCTATCAATGTGTCAAGTTTCATTTAGTTCCCCCTTATACTTTCAGAGATATGCTCCGGACAAGCAAAATATTGAAAAAACTGGAAAGGGAGCTAACTTCGTAAAAACTTGTGACAGGGTTATGGTTCTTGTGCACTGCACTTCCTCTTATTGTCTTCTATCAATGTGTGAAGTTTCATTTAGTTCCCCCTTATACTTTCAGAGATATGCTCCGGACAAGCAAAATATTGAAAAAACTGGAAAGGGAGCTAACTTCGTAAATACTTGTGATAGGGTTATGGTTCTTGTGCACTGCACTCCGCCTTGTTGTCCTCTATCAATGTGTGAAGTTTCATTTAGTTCCCTCTTATACTTTCAGAGATATACTCCGGACAAAAGTGTGACGGACGGACGGACGGACAGAAGGATGGACAGACGGACGGACAAAGTGGCAACTATATGCTCACCCTTAGGGGAGCATAAAAAATTCAACAAATTTGAAGCTCTATGATAATAGTAGCTTGTCGCTCTCGTAGCCAAAATGTTTCAGTCATAAAACATCCCTATGCTCTTTCAGTAACATTTTGACAGAGAACATCTTAATGGCCCCTTCAGCTCTAACACATAGGTAGACAGTTACTATGTTACAGAGGGCTGTGCAAATTATAGGATCCCATGCCATAGAAAAGTTTAAGTGAAAATCTTCCAACCCTTAGTGCTAAACTGGCTCAGAGAAAGGATGGAAAAATATTTGCTTGGTAAAGTGCTGGCCTTCTATCTAGATGTCTTGGGTTTGCTGGAGGTGGAAATCTTCCCACTGGTAAACGAGGTTTCATTGCACACAGCCTTTTGTTATCACCCTCCCATCTTCCTGATATGAATGAAATACTGTTATAAGGGAGGTAAAATCATGTGCATGTCATCCATCCTCCTTACTTTATGATTAAGCAAGAAAACTTTGTATGCATTGTCTAGAAATTAGTATGCAAAGCCCTTGAAAATGCTAAACACAGACATATTATAACTACTTGCAGTTATTTTTTATCTTTTATGTGCATTTTAGACATAACCTATCCACGTTCATTTTTGCAAGCAAAGAAAACTTTACTCAGATGTCACAGAAGGGAGGCAATTTAATACTAAAATATAACCTTTATGAGTTATGATTTTATTAACTTATTTAAATTATACAATGTGAAGAGAATAAAATACATATTTTTTCTCTGTATTAAAACATAATATTCTAATCTACATACCTAGTTTGATCATGAAAAATATCCAACAAGAACTGAAACTGATATTATCAGAACCATAAGAAACATCCAGCGGCAAATGATGAGCCGCCTCATCTAGATCTGAACTGTTTGCCCTCTAGTTTTTTGAATTCTCAATATGAAATATCTTGGACAAGACATTTTTTTTTAAATATTGCAGACGTAAATTTTGTTGTCTGCCTTTTGGCGCTTAAAGAGTTAAGGATCAATAGAGAAGGCTTGAAGATTTATTTGTATATGGAAATTTCTTCAATATCCAAACAGATGGAAAAAAGATCCCAATTAATAGACTAATTAGTGTGAAGTTTTGAAAGAATTATTTATTTTATTGTTATTTTATACCCAATTATTTTTAATGATCAGATACAAATCGACTGAAAACAAATCATATCAATTTTTGAACCCCACCCACTAGCTTAGCAAGGGCATTGGACTCCACATGCATATGGTGCCTGGTACGGTTAAAAACCAAGTCAGTCAGTTTAGCATGTTGAGCTTATCTTTAACTTTGGTACAAAAGATTGAGAAAATAATTTTATTGGGTTAAGTTAAAATGGGGGATGCCCTTACTATTAGTTACAACTGTTATAACACTACCATAGGGACAACCTGGACCTTCCCTTGGAGAGGGGAATGTACATGTAGTAGAAATATACACTCACAGAAACGTCGCAACAGTCACATATTAAATTTATTTACAAGTCTATCATGGCCTTCATTTTTTCCTTGATCTTTTTGTGCAATATTTGAATTACCGTCAGACACCAATAGTTCCATTTAACATAAAGTTTAGTCTAACGTTAATTCCAGTTTTTCACTGTTTTTCTGTCTTGAATATGTCATCACATTTTGTAATGTACCAGATGTGGACAGTAGTATAGAATCCATGAGCACAGACAGCTATCTAGAATCTTTGCTTTAAAGTCCCATAAAAATCCCAAAATTGTAAATCGAAATAGTTTCCTATAATTAATTTGTCCCCATTTTTGTTTTGTGACCAAAAGTGTTTGTAAAATATGGTAATTCCAAGTTTCTTTACCTTTGATAACAAGTCCAAATAAAACCAAGTTGTTTATCAAAGTTCTATGTTTCCATAGCAACAATGATCATTTATAATGAGAACAGAATGTTATCTCCTTTTATCAGTACTGTTCTTTTCTCCCAGATTTTTGTTATAATGAGGTAGCCAATTATATTCCTTCTTCTTATTCTGTCAACTTTTTCTTGATTTATTGATTTTTTTCTGCCCATAACCATAGTAACAGCTCAAAAGAACCTATATTTTCCCCCATGTATATACAGCAATTTTCTACTTTTCAACAAAGTTACTAACAGTACAGTCAAACTTGCTTATGTGGTCACCTCTATTAAGAGGTCACCTGGCCTTGCCTTTAGCAGACACGTTTTCTGGGTCCCCTGAACTAAAATACAGTGCAAATGAACCTGTATTAAGGGGTCATACTACATGTCCCTTTATGCGACTGACCGAATAATTGCGTCATGTGAAAAGTCAGTATTTACAGATTTTACCCAAATTTAGCTGTAACACGTAAACAAAAATGGTTTCCAGACAAAACAATTAGCTGTCACCAGCTGGATTTGATCAGCTTTAGAGGCTTTCAAGTACATAAAGAGGGATTGTACAGTACACGCAACGTGAAGACTTGATCTGACACGCTCTCACGTGACACTTAAAATCGCGAGGAAGGGATTTAAATCCACGAGATTCTCTCGCAACTCTCACGCATTTCACACTAAACTTCCTCGCGTGTTTGAAAATCGCCACGTTCCACGCAAGAAAATTCCTCGCATCTCGCGTGAAATTCATAGAGTGATGTATGCGAGAAACTTTCTCGCATCACGCGTGGAATTTTGTCCAGGTAGGTACAATGTACATGTACAGTAATTGCAAGTTTCTATACATATACCTTTACGATTCGCAATGCATTTTTTTCGACGCTGATAACGGTTCAATTAATACATTGTAAGCATGCGTGAATAACCTAATTGATCGCATCCTCAACGCAAGTATTGTTTGACCGTTACGAATTAAGTATGTGTTGATAAACAATCATGATCAGCGTAATTTTGTTGCAATTAAGCAGCGAGTTAATTAGAGAGGCTTATGTTTGAAAGAATATTGTTAATAGGTTACTTAGTAGCAAAATTCTAGAATGATGACACAGACAAAAATTTTCGCTCAGCCGCCACCGATAATAGCCCAATCCATGTCAAAACAGTCACAAAGATCAAAGCGTTTCGATCAGCTTTTGAACTCAAAGCTATACCGCTAGTGGCACGTGCCGAAATGTTTACTTATTAACCAATATAAACTTTCTGATGTAAGAGCTGTCAAGTTTCCATTAAAAGCGCACGCGACAACAATGACTTGATTAGCAAATAGGCTGTCTCAGAGGTGACTGACGTCCGCTTAACCACTCGCTGAAATATGCAAATTTGTAAACCTGTTGGTTTGACAGCTAAAAAAAAAAATACGTCACAGCTGCAACCTATTTTCAAGAAATATAGAAAATATGATTTTGCGTTGTGGATCAATAGTCAAAGTGTTTGGATTTTAAAAATGCATCAAAATGAATGAAAAATAAGAGGTGAGAAGTTTGTTTTTTATTCCGATCTCCGCGTTGCAAAATCACATTATCTATATGAAAAAAGAAACTGATTCTGCTGCGCGAAAAATTCTCAAAGTATTCGGACTAATAAACATAATATATATGTATTCATATTTAGAGGTGACTGAACGCATTCAGGGCCTTTGCCGTAATAAAATGTGAAGACGGTAGCACTTGTTGAAATACGTAAACACAGCACGTTTATAGGTCAGTCTCGTGCCTTGACATCAAAGGACGCCGCTCAGAGCACAAAATGGTGAAAGGAATCTTATTCCATACGCTGATAGTAAATATGAGGATCAGCCTGCGCAGTATTGTATACTATGCGACAAATTGGTATGCTTTACGCGTCATAGCGTGAGCGGTTTATGCCGTCTATTTGTTCGGTTATTTATGGATTGGCTGAAATTGCCGATCGTAATTTTTGCCGCTAAAAATTTTTTAGTCGGCGCCAAAAAAGACCAGTCGGTTGGAAACCGGAATCACAACTTTTTTAGGCCCAAAGTAAAAATATAAATGAATTACCTGTACAACATATAATGACCTGTGAAATTGATAGGAATCGTTAATCCTTTCCACTCGAAAACACGCGTCACGCATGATTAAGTTTGACGCCGATGACTCACCTGAGCATACATGGAGTTAATCCTTTCTCTCGAAAGTTGCGTGTCTCGCGTGAAAAGAAATTGTTTTCTCGCGAGTTTAACGTCACGCATCTCGCGAGTGTCTCGCATCTCCCACGCATTTCACACGCAAAAACCCCACTAAACTTTCGTGGAAAAGATTAAAATTTCTCGCGAGAGCGTGTCAGATCAAGTCTCCACGTTGCGCGTACTGTAGGTTGTCGTTGATAGAAAACAATTTGTTACAATTTGAAACTCTCACAAAACCCAATAATTAACAGGGAACTCATGAAAAGTATAAACACAAAGTATTTCCAGTCCTACCCATGTTGCCTCTTTCCAGTCACCCTGCATTTCATTGTTCTAAGTGTGCGGTTATTAAATACATTTTAACAACATCTTTTTGTTGCAATTTTGAAAAAGTTAAGCGCACGGTGCGGTAAATGGGTCGATTACGGTAAGTCCGAAGTCAGTGGACCGTGACATATGGATCATCATACCCTGATTCTTGTGTATTCCTTTTGTACTTATTGATATATATTCTCATACAAAATTTCAAGTTGCTACAATAATAGGAACCCTGAAATCTACCTCTTACAAAAATGTTAACCTGAGTCTAACAGGATCACGTATGTACGTACATGTATGTATGGACAGACAGATAGACCGACATACATACGTAATAACGTACACATGTACGCACAACCGAAACACTATATGCCTCGGGCATCATATGTTGGGGGTGGGGGGTGGGCATAATAAAAAGCTTAGATACTTTACATCAAAGGTAATGCTACAGAGATATCATGAACCAAATATGAAAAGAATCTGATAAGTGGGTACAGAGATATAAGCAATCAAAAAAGTGTTGTGACGGGAGTCCTTGATCCGCGACCGCCGGATTGGTCCCATGGATTAGAGTGCTCTGTCGGGATGTACATGTAGGGGGACCCCAAGCGAAGTTGGCGCATGCGCTAGGCAGACAAGAAAGAGCGTGCGGCTGTGGTGGACGTGCTTTTGAGGGCTGAGACCAGGTGAGTGGCTCCCTATTTCGTCCTGTAAGCTTGCTCAATACTTGTTTAATACAGACATGAAAGTAGGGTTTATCCAAGCGTATTGAAATACAATAAAATGTTAACGCAAAACTTTGACGTAAAAGTTGACGAACGGACAGATGGAAGGACTAACATCCAAACAGACGGAATGACAAAAGCTATATACCCCCTGACATACTTCGTATGTTGGGGGTATAAAAATCTGAGTTATCATACATGTGATGTCTCCCGTATTTAATGTGGAAGTGGACATACCGGCCTGTGACTATCTTGTACCAGCGTCAACCAGAACGCGCTCGCAAGACTCCTTGAAATTTCTCCAGATCCCCGTTTCCAGCGAATATTACAAGTTTAGCTTTTTTCCTTGTACCGTCTGTCGTTGGAACTCTCTACCAGCCAATGTGGCTGAAGCTCCCAGTTTGGTATCCTTCAAACGGGAGCTCTCAAGTCTGTCAATTTAAGCTGTCTGGCCCGGCCATGCAAGTACATTCTCATGATATCCTTTAGCATGTGCTGTCGGGGACTTCGGGTGCCCTGGTACCTTCAAGGCAGGCAGCTTGGTTGAGGATTGAAGAGTGGAAAATGCATTGGCCAAAACTACTCATTTTCTTCTGGCTTTCTATCAACTATACTTCTATCTTTCCTATCATACTCTCTCTTTCTTATGCAGCAAACCCCCGCGCTATAGCAGACAAGTGTGACGGCAGCGAGTATGATGTAGATGTAGATCTCCCTGAAATGAAGCCCACCTCCCGTGCTCCCGGAAAGTATTCAGAATCTACCGAATACCGAATGCCGAATTTTCGTGTCATATTTTTTTCCGAACCATCCATTTTGTGATAACTACTTATAGGGCGGCTAGTCAAAGGATTAACAGCTCAAATCCCTGTGGCGCCATACCAAAGGCGTCAAAAATGGTACTAGGAGCTCCCTTGGTTGACGCTTGCCTATAAAGGGAAGTCCTAGGAGGATAAAGTTATGTCATCAGGTAGGTATAAATTGTTACGGATACCTTGTTTGTCACAATAAGAGCTCTACAGAGCTTATAGTGTCTGTTTCTAATATTTAACGTTAAATAAAGCTTCTTTATATTGCAAAATCGAACATCCGGACAAAAATTCCTTCTTTAAAAACCTCCAAAAAGCTATATCGGTGACAGGTCCCCTGCCGACTACAACTGACATGCAATACGTGAAAGTATACTTTAATAGGTCAATAGATACTGGGCAGAATTCAGGTTCATACAATACGGTAAATAAAAACATAAGTAAAGAATTACTTACCTCTGGATATAAGCAGAGGAGACTAAATTTAACTGTTAGAAAAACATTCGAAAAACTTTCTCAACTTTCGTTCCGCAAAAATACGGTGCTGAGAAATACCGGAACGTTGTATCTTGTATCTCAGGTATTCCAGCCTATATGAGGCTCACCCTCCTACATGCCAAACGGCAAGAGGAGGCCATAATATAACCACGACTGGACACGAGACACCCCTAGACCGATATACGGTCAAAAAACTCCCAAAAAAAACTAGTTGGGTTTAATGTATGTTTCGGACAGCACGCCCGTCACGAACTTTCGTGCCAGTGTAACGGCCAGAGTCTGTATTTAATGTGGAAGAAGAACCTGAGTACCCGGAGAAAGAACCACAGCAAGCTTGCTCGGTATACAGACAAAACCGAAACAGACGTAGTCTCGTCTTCCTAAGGCGACACACTTTTTTACGAAAAATTTACACAGCATGCTATGATATAGCGTTTAAACCAGCACTGGTCGAAGTATAATTAATTCGTGTGTGCCTTGAGCAAAATATACCCAGCTGTAGTAACGTTGGGCCAAAGTTCGGCAAACGTTGTTCTCCCAACGCCAACGCTCAGCCAACGGTGACACCTCATGCCAACGTTGGCCCAACGTTGGCATGCTTTCTGGGTTTTGCCAACCCAAATCTATCTATCTATCTATCTATCTATCTATCTATCTATCTATCTATCTATCTGTCTGCTTGCCTGCCTGCCTGTCTGTCTGTCTGTCTGTATGTCCGTCCGTCTGTCCGTCCGTCCGCCCGCCCGCCCATCTATCTATCTATCTATCTATCTATCTATCTATCTATCTATCTATCTATCTATCTATCTATCTATCTATCCATCCATCACCATATCTCGAGTATTTTTTTATATTTGTAACCACGCACGGTGTGTTAGTAAAATAAGTCAAAAGTGAGATAGTGCAGAGTAAAAGTTTAAAAGTAAGGTGAATAAAGATAATAAGGTTAATGTTAGTAAGAAGAGTTTAAAATCAGGATAATACACTATACATGTATGTAACTAAGTAAGGGCATGACTGATCTTACTGACTCCTAGTTTAAAGGAGTCAGATCTGACACCTGGACGAGATCAGCTGGTAATCTGTTCCAAAGAACAATAGTCATGGTGAAGAACGAGTACGAGGGTTATCCAATAAGTCCTGCAAACGGCCGAGTTTCAGGCAAATGATAATTAAAAACGAATCAAGCAATCCACATTCCTTCATTGCATCTTTCCTCCTTTCCAGTCAACAATTTCCAGAAACGTCATGATCTTGCAAATGCCGTTGCTAGGCAACTGAAGAATACTTCCATTATGGGTGCGGCGGTGGCTTCTAGTTGTCTGTTTAAGATCCCATAGCTTCGTTCAGAACCCTTGTAAATATCTGAAAATTGCTGGGAGATACGGAAAATAATAATGAAGTATGTACACGATACCAAGGTTAATATATTGCCGTCAGTCAGTATATAATTATTGTTCAAAGGAAGATCACCATGTTTTTTTGGGCAGCTAAAATATCATATAAAATGAGTATATGAAGATGAGGCTTTGACAGCAGATGAAGTGTTTCCTAAACTGCCATTAATTTGTTATCAAAGAATAGTCCCGAGATGCTGAAATGTAGATATTTAAGATAATATAAGTTTCGAGCCTTGTTTAATATCGTTTGCAGCCTTAAGAAACGAGAGGTAAACGTCAAAAACTAAATTTTTTCTAAGATTCTGTAATACTCTCTTGTTGCCTAGCAACCACATTTGTTTGGTAATGTGAAGTGATAATTGTCTCTTATTTGAATTATTAAATATAAGGCGATTACTTTAGAACATGAATTCTTGTAATTTGAAAGAATAATAAACATATATGCAGGAATTTTCTTCCCCTAACATATTGTAAAAAACGTCATGTTTGTGCAATTTCACCGCCGGTATCGCTTACACCTTTGCATTCAAAACCCTCCCATATCTGAGAAAGGAATGGCACATGTATGATGTTTAGCACAAACAGCTGTATGTGTATTATATACGTAAGCTGTTAATGGTGTAATTTGATAACCCTATCTCAATTAATGAAAAATTAAAGAGTAACTACACTTCAGGAACTGACTGAATCAGATCCCAAACCCTATCCCCAACATCAAAGGGAAAGATTGACAAAGACATCCCAACAAACAATAAATTACAAGTGATAAGCCGAGTCGGCAGCTCTTTCCCAAATAGGTGGCAACTCAGCTATCTTTATTGAACTAAATAATTTAGACCAACAAAAGGGTTACAACAGACTAAGCAAATTATACGAAAAACATTTAACAAATATTTTTACCTATTTTTCTATTTTTATTATAGAAGGTATAAAATAAGAACACAATAAATTAAGCAGCACCGAACATAAAACAAATGCAACCGCAACGAAAGTACCGCCTTGGGACGGTCAGTAATAACTACTGCGGGATTTAAACCGGTTTTACTGGGCCCAAACCTTCATCCTCACCCTCCGCCGCGGTGCACACAATTAGTTGGTAACGACGGCGTTTGCAAGACTTATTGGATGACCCTCGTATTGATTATAACAGACAAGTATGGTGGAACCGATATGGCAACCAAGCCATAAACTACCGTGTAGAGCATAGTAAGACGCGCATCGTTACGTCAATTCCCAAGCGACCGCCACCCAAGATTACCCAACTTATCTGTTACACTACTATAAGCGGAGAATTGTTTGAGACCCATCTTGTTTCCCTTCGTCGAATCATTTCAGCTTTCTCAAAGTTTTACTTTGTATGAGGGCTCCAGACGGAAGACACATATTCAGCCTGGGGTCTTGTGAGAGAGTTGTAAGCCAGCGTCTTAATTTCTTTATTTTCTTTTTTTTTGTTTTGTTTTTACATTTCTTGTTACAAAGCCTAAAGTTCTGTTGGCAGTAATATTATTAATATGTGAGTTTCAGCTAAGATCAGTGCTGATGCTTATCCCTAGGTACGTGGCTGAATCCACAGACTTAAGTTCTTGACCATGCATATAATACTTAGCCTTAAGAGGGTTTCTGGACCTAGAAATGTTGAGCACCTGACATTTGCTTGGACTGAACTCCATGTCACAGGTTCATTCCCAGTTCTGGAGAAAGTCAAGATGAGACTGAAATACACTGCTGTCCCCTGGTCCAGGCACAGTCAAGTAACCAGCGGTATCATCAGCAAAGAGCCTAACATGAGAAGGTCGTTAATGTACAGTAGAAAAAAGGAGCGGACCCAGTACACTCCCATGATGTTCCCCAGAGGTTACTGGAACCTCATTTTCAAGACTCCACATCCAGTACAACAGTTTGAGAGCAACCAATAAAAACACTTTATCTATTTAGAGTATTTCCTCTGATGCCATACTTTGGGAGTTTAAAAAGCAATTTCAAATGGGTTACTTTATCAAAGGCTTTATTGAAATCCAAAATAACGTAATCTACTTGATTTTCCAAAGTCAGTTGCCTTCCAAGATCTTTCACAATCTGAATAAGTTGAGTCTTCCAGGATCGTTTTTCACGAAAGCCATGCTTCAACTCGTAAAGGACATCATGCTGGGTTAGGTGTCTAGAAATATTGAATGCAGGTATATGCTCCATCACCTTGCACACAATACATGTCAAGGAGATGGACCTATAATTGACAGGGTCTATTTTATCTCCCTTCTTAAAAAGCGGACAAACTTGAGCTTTTGTTCAACCAAGAGGTAGTTGTCCAGTTTGAAGAGATCTCTCAAACAGCAGACATATAACCTATTATTAACATTAATTTATTATCATTATTATTTTTATTAGAGTTGATTTTTTATAGTCCTCATAAAAAAGATATAATGATAATTGCAGGTAGTTTCACACTTTGCCTGTGTGAGGTCATAGACACGTTAGAAAATACATAGACAAAATTAAAGAATGTTAGGTTCTCAATACGGTAAATTTGTTGTTAATAGCTCAATAAATATCAATTAAACTGATTAAATGTGAGTGAAATAGTCTTCGAAGTGGTTTGTGGTGCTTTGCGGTGGTTTGTGGTAGTTTGCAGTGACTTGCGAGAGTCTCAGCTAACCGGGCATTTCGAACGTTGTAAAACATACAGGGTGTTAAGAAAGTTCGTAGACATTATTTAAACTTATACTGAAAGCTTATAATGGTATAATTTTGGCAAAACTTTGTAAGTGTACTATAGGAAGCAATACCAAAGATATGCAACATATAAATTCTTTTCTTCTTTAAAAATGACGAGAAAATCTGAATTGCCATGGACACACCCGCTACAGGGCTGAATAATGGTGAAGGCAAAATTTTGATTTGCATTAGAGATCAGCATCTTTAGAGCTTGGTTTTCCAAAACTAGTAGAAATATTTAAGATGTAATATTACTGGTATTGCAGGAAATATTTTCGGGATTTTTCATAAAGTTCTTATTATTTTTCGATGGTTTACTACGGAATTTCTGACTAAATGGAAAGGGTATCCCAATTCTCATTTAAACTTTAAATTTTAGGGGGTAGGGAAAGAATCTATACCAGTATTTGTAAACACAGAGGCATTTTGCAGATTTCTTTTAGTCTCTTACTAAAAGATTTGTTCTAACATGCAGCATAAACATTTGATCAGAATTTTGTTTTTAATTTTTTTTGCAAAATCACAGTTAAAAAATTACTCTTTAGATTTATCTTCAGATTCATTTTTCATTGATTTTTGCACTAAACCTCGTTGTTTTGAAACAAAGTAGGTAAGAATATGACATTATTTAGGAAACTCTTGAAATACTTTATACTGGGGTAAAAACCCATGTAATTAACGAATTTTCTTGTCATTTAGATGCATCTTTGAAGCAGAAACGCTATTTTGTCAACACATTTGCATAATTTGACTTTTTGGTGGTAAAATTTCAAATATATGATAATTTACTGATACACCATAAATATTTCGAAATTTTATTCTTGTCTCCCTTCCTTTTAAGACCCACTCCATGATATAAATAATTTTATGTCAACTTTGGATTTCAAGTTTCATTCCAGATGTTATTTCTTTACCCCCACCCCCTTTGCAAAAATATTAATGCCTCATCTGCTTTTTTATGTCACTGAATCATCTGTCAAAATGTGCATGTTGTCTATGATTCCCTACAGGCTGTAACTATTAAAATATTGTTTGGCATAGTCTCTTTTACTTAAGTAAGTTTTAAAATGAGGATTCACTAAGGGATAAGAATAAATAACAGTTTAATATGGCACACCTGTATGCGTAAAATCCATAATAAATAGCAGGCCACTTTGACACCGTGGGTATGGAATGCTAATTCTATTACGGTACAATGCGGTTGTAAAAGTTGTCACATTGTGGATCCTTTAATATTGAATAGTTCTTGAAACCTGTAAAGTTTTAAGATTTAATGAATGTAACTTCTGCAGTTAGGAGCAGTATTGTAATGTCTTCGAACTTTCATAACACCCTGTAGATGTGTCGTCTGAGAAAATTGGATGCAGGCTAAATCCGTTTATATACAGTTTAAAAACAGAAGGATCTCTTTACATGGATGTGATGAGTGGCAGCCACAGCTTGAAGATCTCAAAGCTGGGTGCTGATACTACTTCTGGAGGCTGCTGGTTCCAAATCCTCAATGTTCTGGGGCAGAAGGAGAGAAGGTGAGCATTCACAGTCGACCGTGGGAGCAGAAAATACATGTTGTTTCCTCTGGATACTCTAGCTGGAATGAGGTAAGAAGTTGCTGGGATGGCTACCACTTCATGGACGCTCTTGTAAAACATCGCTGTCTTGCTTTACAGTCTTCGTTCTTGGAGAGTTTTCCATTCCAGGCCTGCTAGCATTGATGTCATGCTGCTGATCCTATCATAACTTTCCTTTACTAACTTCGCCGCTCTGCGCTGGACCATTTCTAGTCCATTGATATTAGTTGAGAATGCGGGTCCCAAACACTAGAAGCCATGACTGGCCTAGCATGTAACTTGTGGCACTTCTCCTTCTCTGGGCCCGGGCCTTTCGACACACATTGTGCCATTTGTTTTTACCGGGCGTAGGCGGAACCAAAAGTTGTGTAGACATATTCAGTAATCGTGAAGTGCAGGCACATTCAGATATCATATCGTTAGCACGTAGAATTAACTACAAGAAAATGTTGCCGATGCGCCTTATAACTTGATTAAATAACCATTGGCGCGGAGATGCATGTAAGTTTGAGGCGGCATGTTCGGAGAAATATACACCTCGACAAAAGTTTAGCATATTTCAGTTTCACGGAAGTTCTAGTACACATCCTGCAGAACAATTGCAAAATATTAAACAACGATATAGTTTATTGACATGGAAAGACAGTTTCCATAGACATGTGCCTGCTGACTTTTTGATCTAAAAATATTAGTTTTAAGAATTTTGGCGTGTGTGATTGTATTGTATTTTTCTAGTTATAAACACTATTTCTAAATTCAAATTTTCTGTATATAAAAACAACGCGCATGTAAAAAATCGTGCTACGTCGAATGAGAGATCATGTAACCGATGTGTTTCATTTAAAGTTCAAAATTCCAGCATCAAAGACTACCAATTTTCCATAAGACAAATGTGATATGAACTAATAGGAAAATTGCACTATCGGTCATTTTGGAAACAAGTATTGACAAGAGTGCCTCTAATGTCCGAACCTGAAATGACATGACCACACTCAAAGTAGCACATTACAATTTAACAATTCGTCTATAGACTATGCTAGTTTGGTGAAGATGAAGTTAGATTTGGTGATGTTTTGGACACAGTTTTCAAAAGGGTAGAAAATTGTCATTGAAATACAGTAGTCTTAACTTTTGCCACTATGTATCAAAACAACTGCTGAGTTTCGAAATTCCAGCGCCTCGTCGTCTTCTGTTAACTTTATGACATAGGATAAGAATAATGATGACAACATTTTTGACATATTTGAAATCCTATGTACCAGTTATATCTGCTGTTTAGTTCACCATTAATTATGCTAAACTTTTGGCGAGGAGTATGTTCCCATGTTTTAATTTTGGGTGATTTTAATTACAAGGAAATAAATTGGGTAGAAAATAATAATTGTTTGGGAAAATCATATTGCTTCTGTATTCTATGAGTGTATTCGGAACACGTATCTATTTCAACACATGAAAGAACCGACCGGAATAAGGGAAAACAATGAACCTTCTACTCTCAATTTACAAATGAGGAAAACATGTTCGACAATTTGACTTACAACCCTGGCCTTTGCAAAAGTGACCACATAATACTTATATATAATTATATATGTTTTACTGAGAATGGATCAAATGACAGTACAACAAATTGAACTGTTGCAAAGGAGACTATTCAGCTATTAGTAAATGCTAGAAGAAATTGAATGGGAAACAGTGTTCAGTGGTACTTATCTCAGTCATGGCTCTTCTTTGCTGAAAAAACTTGTCGAATTATCAAAAAATATACACCGGTAAGCAAACTACGAGATGGCAAGAATAAGAATAACCCATACGTAGCTAAATCTGCTATAGAAGCAATAAACAAGAGGCCCACGGGCCACAAAGCTAAAAATTGCTATCACATTTGTAAAGGCACACAATTGCTGTCATACTTGAATAGACTTATATAAAATACACATCTACAAAGTCTCAGTCTGATAGTCTGTTGAGTTGATAACAAAATATATAACTTTTTCCTCATTTAATTGCCGTGGCAACAAAAAGGGTAACTTTCGAATGATTTTTTTTGTGCTATTTCATTTCAATTTGGTTGCAAGTCAATGAAAATGAAGAGAGTGGAGTAAAAACATAGGGCTGACAGAAGACCACACAAGGAATATTTCTGAAAATGTTAGGTCCGAATATCTGCAATGGCTTAGCAATGAATCCCATTTTTTTGTTTTTTTTTTCCCATTACTAGTTGCCATACAAACCATGTTCTTTGAACAATGAATGGAAAACAAAATATCTGCAAAGGCTAATATGATTATATTTCTGCAGTATCTGCCTCATAGAATCATATGGTTTGAAAAAATATAGACTTAAAAAAATATCTTCTCACGAAAACATAAGCTCAAAGATGCTGAGACTGTACAGAAATATTCATCATATAAGTCTTTATAGATTTTATGTTTTTATGAAAATCAGCTCTTTAATTTGGGTGCTATGCATAGGGAATTGCACAATTCATAATGTCTTTTGATCGGTATAATAAACAATTTGAAACTGGGAAAAACCCATTGAGAAATATGCTCGTTTGACTGGGTTATTTCCTGATATAGTCAAAACGGTGTAATATCAATCAAATAGGGGAGCTTAAGTGATTTTGTTTATAGATACATAAATGATAATTAAAACGGGAGTTAACTTTGAGCTTCAAGATTTGCTGAAATAACAGACCCACAGCATGCATTTTTGTTGTGAGGAAAAGTGAAACAAACTCCGAATAGAAATTTGCAGATTTTCGCGGAAAAATATTTAGCACTGCCACTAGCCGAAGAAGCCTTTGTCTATCAACAAGGTGGTTTGCACATTGTGGAAATAAAGTACGTTGGCTGCTTTGTCGGATTAGCACATGATTGTCTAAAAATGAAAGTCATGAGAGATAACTCCAATATTCTTGGTGCTGCAGTAGCAAATGCCATGGGTGAACAAAACAAAAGAAAAAAATAATTAGGGGCCGGTCGCACAGCATTTCAGCGCTATGAATCAATGTCGGCCAGATAGACGTTGCTATAAACGCAATAAGCTAGGTCGTTTTGCACAGAAATGCATACTGAAGAATATTAATTCATAAACGGACGGACAACAGACCTATAGCAAAAAAATCAAAGGGCCAATAGCCCTGGAATGACAGATTCTATCAGAATAAAGTTATGGTACGTCGGTTCAAAATCATTTCAAACTGCAGCCCTATTCCTATGTCCAACTTTGATTATGTAATAAGCTATTTAGCGCAAATCACTTCATGCACCTGCTATAATGCTATCTCCTGTATACAAGACATTTCTAAATCCCAACAACGAAAACTAGTTTTCACTGACTTTTAAGCACTCAATGTATGCAGTATTTCTCATTACCGATGCAGCATGAGGGTGTCCTTTCCAATCTTTACTATTTGGCATACTGTTTGCATTGTTCTAAAATAGCCACCGATAAACACACAACTACCGCACATTCTTTTATAATAAATTCTCTGCAATGATTGACGAATTCGGAATACTGGTTTAGGTAAGTTTAACACTGTATAGCAGTCTTTAAAGTGGCAGCTAATTGATTTTACTTTAAAAAAATATAAGGGGCGCTTATAAGGACAGATGCGCTTAAAGGGGCGAATACGGTAATTGGCGGAATGATTTTTGGACCTACCTGATCAAATGTTTCAACTGGCACTTTTACTCATCATGGAGAACAACTGTGCCAAATTATTTTGAAATCCATCCGTAAATGTAGAAGTTATAGCCCAGACGATTCCGGACGGATGCACGCACGCATGCACTATCGCACGCCAATACACCGAACTGAAATTGTAACAACTATGTCTCGCTCACCGCAAGCGGGCTCGACAAAAATGAATTTATCTTTTTAATTTTATGGGTGGGTGATCTCCGGTATCTATTTTCAGTTTAACAGTATTTGTATGTCCTAAATCTGCAACTTTTTCTGCAAAAATATCCCGATATTCGCCCTAAGGAACTAACATGTGGGAAAAAGACAACACAAAATAAGCATTCCGCGGAATGTGGTGTCTCGCCTGCTTGTACTTTGTCACAGATGTATGCAGGTCCCACGTTTCATGACTCTTAGCCTTCGTTGTTCCTAAGAAACAAGAGTTAAACTTGACGCAAATGTTGCAAACAGAGAAACAGAGCTAATGGCAAAAATAGACAAAATTACAAAGTCGCTGACGTGTAAATAGCAGGTAAAGACTGAAAAACAATGGTGGATTTGAGCTCTACTTTACAAGATTTATGCATGACCCAAGTTTCATGGCTAAAGTCCTTGAGAGGAAAAGCTAAACGTCGATGAACCGTTATTTTAATTAAAAGTAGGCTAAGAGTCAGTATTGGTGGCAGCTTTGAGTTCTACTCTTCCAGATGTATGCATGACCCAAGTTTCATAGCTCTAGCACTCATAGTTTCTGAGGAACAGAACTAAACGCAAAAAACTAGACCAAAAATTACAGAGTCGGCGAACCATAAAAAGTAGGTCAAGACTCAGTATTGATAGCTTAACCTTTTTCAGTTGTATGCATGACCCAAGTTTCATGATAGCTCTTGAGAAACAGAGTAAAACATGAAAACTTGACAAAACAAATTAGAGTAGATTAGAATACCGTCTAGATATGCAACTGCCATGAGTTCCTGAAATATATTCGGCCATTTTATAGGCCAAACGGCATAGAGTTAAATCGGAATAAACCACTATGGTATGAATAAACCACTATGGTATGTAACATACCATCGTGGTTTATCCCGATTAAACTGTACGCCGTTTGACCTATCAAATGGCCACATACCTTAGTGGTTTATTCCGATTTAACTGTATGCCGTTTGGCCTATCAAACGGCCGAATATATTTCAGAAACCCATGGCAGTTGCATATCTTCACGGTATTCCAATCTATTCTTCACTTCTTGAAGAGTATATGACTCATATTCGGCAGATGTTTTACAGACAGCATAATCTGAAGCTCAAACCGAAAAACTGCCATTTTTTTAAGGCGGAAACAAACTATTTAAATTTTATCATAAATCAAAACGGAATCAAACCTGAACCGAAGAAAGTAGAAGCGATTCAATCCATTGCTGCATCGACGTGTGTTAGGGAGGTGCATGGACTTACAGGCATGTGTAGCTATCATCGAAGATTAATTCCCAACTTCTCAGAGATAGCAGAACCATTTATATTTTTGACGAAAAAGTACGAGACATTTAAATGGTCAGAGAAGTGACAAAATGCTTTTAATTATCTAAAGAACAGCCTCACTGTCATTGCACCTTTGGCATATCCGGACGTGAACAAAATATATACATTATATACAGATGCAAGTGACACAGGCATTGGAGATGTTTGACACAGCAAGGCGATAATTGGGGTGAAATAATTCCTGGAATTGAAAATATAAAACCAATATACTATCCTTCTCATAAGCTGAGTGGTACTCAAATAATGGTCTACGATTGAGAATTAAGGCATTTGCTATTCATTAGGCCCTTTCAAAATTTGACCATTACTTGCAAAATGCTGAATTTACCGTTATAACCGATTATTAACCTCTGAAATATCGTTTAGGATCCCCAATGCCGAATAAGAAGATGCAGCCTTGGGCTTTAGGTAAACATGTATATCTCTGGTCCAGGAATACTCGTGCTGATTTATTATCTCGATTGCAATCAGAGAAACTAACAATAAATGATCAAAGTCAAGCTGAAACAAGGACTGAACCAGATATAAAAGACAGGACCTTTGAAACAATGCGCTGAATTCAAATTTATTCAACATCAAAGATTACGCAACGTATAACATTAAAGATGAGGGAATCCATGCAAGCGCTATTATACCAGGCTTAGATATGATTGCTGAACAAGCAAAAAGTTGCTGAGTTGACAGAACTAAACATGTAAATATTTCATGAACAACCATCTCAATCGACTCAGAAGAACTTAATTGTTGTAGGCAGTGTACTGTACTACATCACAGCCCTGATAATGAAAGAATTTTTAGATTTACGTCCCTGTGCATTTGAGGCACTAGGTCGTAAAATAGTTAGTATCATGATGGCAATGAACGGGGTCATGATGACAATCGCCGTGGATTAGTTCAAGCCACTTCCCCACCACCACCACCCCGACCCAGTCATCTAAACGTTCCGATGCAGTACTTTTGTTGTTTCTCAATGTTACATGTTGGCATGTGTGGTCTTGAACAACATGGTCCCCTGAATAGCTACCTGTTTTATTTCAGTTTTGTTATTTTTTTTTCTGTAATTTAAAATAGAAAATATGTAAAAATAAAAGTTCTGCTGTTTTTAATAAGGGTAGCTGCAGAAATAGAGCTGTTCATTCGGTTTACTGTGCGAGTCTTTCGTGAATGTTTACAATTTAGGTGTGTCTTTCTATCCCTTTTGGTTTTGAGGGCGGGATGTCGAATTTGATTGTATTAATTCCAGATCATTGCTTATCTTTTTTCTCATGATGATAATGGACACATGGGAATAGACAAAACCTTTGACGCAATTCGTCAAAAGTCTTATCGGCAAAATCTCTACAAATTGCTGTATGATTATGTGTCAGGTTGTTTAACAAGTCAAAAAAGTAGCGCAAAGAAAATTAAACCACTATATCCTCTCTAAAAAGTTAGATGAAAATGCAGATATCTGGGATTTATACCTCAATCAAACATTGGAAGCTTTAAGGTTTAATAAAAGCGAATCTTCAAATTTTAGTACTTTCTTCCTTTTGTACTCCCTATCGATAATGTACTCAAACCTTGTCGGAAATATTAAAGCCGGGCGATGCATAAAATTGCATAAAACCAAACAGCATAAATCCTTTATTTTTGTCCATAAATATCAAAACGAACTAAACGCAGGCAAGCTATATATGCTGACAAAAACAGTAAGGATGTAAAACTAGAAGTTGGAGATTCTGTATTTCTTTCAAACCATGCAAAAAAAAAAAAAAAAAAAACAATACACAGACTCAAACTGGATCGTAGGTGTAACCCCTATTGGAAACTTATTCGAAATACATCTAAAGTAGCCTTTCTAAATAGAAATCAGGTAAATGGCACGACAACTAAGACCAATGCTGAACATTTGAGAAAGGCTAATATGGAACACCGGGATATTCCCAAGAATCAGAAAGGCAGACCTAAAAGAAGCAGCCTATGTCTTTCCTCCGATATAAACGTATCCAAACGTATCCATTAAATCAGTGCGACAGACACGTGTTTCTGTAGTTTACTTAATATGGTTAAACCCCAACAGTTTGAAATAAAAGAGATGATGGGCACGTCTCGGCATGCAACGAGCATCCCATGTGATTCTGAAACTGATGAAAGTGGTTCTGAAGATTCTGAACCCATGGCAAAGATAACATAAAGATACCGGAAAGAAATAGATAATTCAGAAGATGATGAAATACCACTATTTTAATTTGAAAAACAAAATATCTCATTTAATTTATCAGAAAATGAAGGTTCAAATTATGCAACTAAGTAGTCAGATTCAATGAATAGTGCAACAGGTTTTTCAAAATCCGCAGTTAGGAGAACTGAGACTGCTATGGACATTGCCGTTTGGCGGCCGTAAAACGTTTCCCCGTACATCATACATAGTGCAGATTGTTAATTTTAGTCCTTTAATATCACAAGATTTATTCTGGGAAATCAGAAACTTTGATTGATTTAGACTCTTATTCAAAATCATCGTCTTTTATCAATCATTTGAACCCTTTTTGATTTGTCAGTACTTGAATCGACTGCATTACTAAAGTTTAGAAATTACAGTATGCTTTTCTCTGGCTTTTGTCACCAGATATTGTCAGGGTCACTGACGACGCTTGAATAGCCGAAACTTTGAAGTATGGCCCATAATCCTTCTTTGAATGTGTATTCTACTCTCGAAGGAACTCTTTAAGATTTTAAATTGGTCCAATCCCTCACGAAGTGAGAGACGAACGGTTTAGTTTAAACCAGAAAAAAATGAGGAAACAAAAAACTATTTCAATATGTAGCTGGTATATTAAACAGGCTTAACGAAAAATTGGTACTAGTATATACGATGTGGAAAATGCACCATTGTTTTAATTTTATTTAATATATTTCAGGATGGCGATATTTAGGAATAAGATATATTGCTCTGTCACATTACTTCTCTTCGGCTTTGCGTTTGCAATTGAAATAAGAGAGAACGTTGTATTAGATAAAGTGAATGATACCATTATCCCAGGGCCAAGATACCTTATGACCTTGATTGTAAACTTATAAGAGTTTCCTCGACAAATAGTCTGGGGACATTGAGGATGCCAATGGTTTAGCAGTCAGTATGTCGAAAAGATCTACCATAACAGGACGTGCTAGCTATATGCCAATCTTTCAAGGACCGAGCAATGAAAGAAAAGTACTCCGATAGATTACGACGCTACTGTTTACTGTAACACTGACTATAAAGTAAAAAGATAGGCAATGATCAGGCTTTAATACAATCAAATTCCACATCCCGCTCCCACCCCAGCCAGACAGAAACGGAGTGTATTTGGATTTGGTGGGAAAACTTTTAATTTTTATGTTTCGGTTCATTAACTGAAAGTGACTTTTACATTATACAAAAATCGTGTTTCAACTTAAGAAACAAATAAGCAAATATTCTGTACATCTGTAGATAGACAGTAAAACTATTCTAAATACGTCAAGAATAGAAATAAGCAATAATAGATAAATTAATAACAACATATTAAACGCTTTCTGACGTTACTAATAAAATAATGTAACTGAGAAACTATGCAACCAAATTATGGAAGTGGAAATTTTAAGCAAATATATTAAAATACTTCACTTAATTGATGAAGAACTTAACGAGTCATGTCAAAATGCGTTGGTTAGACTTGAAAACCGTAAGTTGAAAGTTAGCGTGCTGTCTAGTGAAAAGTTATCTCCCATGATAATTTCCCGTATGAACCTAAAAGCAACATTAGAGGATATTTCTCCAAATTTACGTAGGACATTGCGACTACCTGATAACCTAGATAAGAATCTCTGGAAATACTAAAGTTACTTAAAGTGTGAACTTTTGTGACTAATAATTTGATTACGATAGTCGTATCTATTCCTATCTTGGATTTCAAAAGTCAATTTGAGGCTCATAATGCACACAATTTTCATATTTTTTTAATTTGGCAAATACTTCTCAAACGAAAGACAATATATATAGCATGATTGCTCATATAGATTCGGACTCAGCTATTCTTGCTTTGAATAAAGCGAAAACTAAATATATGTAAAACTAAATCGTGTTCCGGCTCAGATGTGGGCTACATCAAATTTGTGTAATTGGATTATTTCCTAATCAAAAGGAAACTTCAACAAGCATTGTAAATCCATGGTCCAGTTGGATCCGAAATTATCCAGCTTATAGGGCACGGTAACCGGCAGGTAGCTACTTTCAAACCATTTAATACACTCTTTTCGGTAGTCTGTCAGAATAAATCTGTATCTTCAGTGCAAGTTAATCCAACAATTGGAATTTTACAAGTACAAACTTACTGCATGGCTTTAAATAACTCCTTTTCTTTGGTATCGCCATTGATGGTCGAAGTAGGTATAAAGTCAGAGATACCATGTCAGAATTTTGAGAAAATTCAGTTGATAAAATTCACTACAATCTTTGGAAACCATTGCAACACGAGTTTCGAATAAGTCAGAAATTCGAATTCCGGACAAAACACTCATGAAAGAAATACTCATGGATAATAATTAAGGAAACGGTATAATGTTAGGCCTTTGTAGGCCGGGAAACAGGATATTGCCATCTAGATTTACTTTCTGGTTATAGTAACGGTTGGTTTAATAGCCAACGCACTTGTTGTTTTTGTATTTCAAATGTAAAAACCGATATCACACCTACTGGTTAGCCATGGACAAGTGAAGTCAGAAAGTTCTTTATATAGTCCCCATGGTTCTGCAATGGATAATTTCAAATGCATGGATAGTGCTTATCAGCTGACTAGGCTGATCCCACTGGGCACACAAGCTCGAACCACCCTTGATCAAACTTGATCATGTGACGTTGAATCAAGATTGATTGATTCGAGGTTGAGAGCCTGCTGGGATGCCGAATGACAGTGATACGATGAAGCTAGAATTAGTATCTGAACAAGGACAACAGACTCCGAAAATTGATGTAGTAACTGTTTAATATTGCTGTTATATTTACTAAATGTGAAGTTAGACATAACTGACCTTTGGTGTCACTGATGTTTACATCCTTTGGTTTTAATGTGTCATAAAATAGTTAGATCCAGTGTTTGTTTCAAATGCTCACTACTCGTACATAGTCCTACTAAAACGATGTGTATTTGTGCGGCTAAACTGTGATATTCCGAATTTAATTACATTATCAGTTTTCAATTTCAAGTCGATGTGGGCATGCATAAATCAGAAATTTAATTGAAAAGTTAATTATTCTAGCTGATAAACCAGTAAATTCCAATACCTTAAGCAAAAAAGTACTCATTAGTGTTTTACAATGAACACAATTACACCACATGGTTGCATTGAAAATACAGGACAATTCAAATGGGTTTATTGTTCATTGCAATACATGAGTATAGTTCGGGTTTACCCAAATAATTATATCGAATGATCTTGAGGGAAAAAATACACTCTGAAGCCATATGGTATCATAAAAAATTAGCGAAAAAATGGGTTGTTCTCTCAAAATAATTTCTTTAGACCTGAAGATAAAGTAAAGCGGGTACACTGATGCATTATGAGAATTTTCTTTAGAAAATACGTTATTATCTTGTGGACATAATGTATGTTTTGAGGGAACAGTGTTATATATCTTATTTCTTCAAGATATCTTGAGGAAAATAGCAAATATCATGTTTCCTAAGGATATTATATCTAGTCCCATGAGACATAATGGCAAAGTCTCAAGATGAGATAAGGAAAATGCATGTCCCTGCCGGGATTCTGTAAGCATCAGTTTATATCTGACGTGGGCACTCACCGAGCCCACTTTTTTTTTTTATAAAATTCGCCCGCAACTTTCTACACCACCTGGAGTATTGTGTGAATTCTGTTGGATATTTGCGGCCAGCATAGAAAATAAGGGTGCTGATCGAAAATGTAAAAATGACCGCACTGTTTTACTTCCTATTTCAATAAAAATTATATCTATGAAATGCTGAATAATTGTAGTTTTCGGAATGAACATGGAAAATTATCATTTTATGAAAAAAGAGACATATGCGGGTAAACACTTCGATCAACGCAGTAAAAAAAGTCATGATTTACTATATATTCTACACATTTTGAGGGTAGTCAACTTAACTAAGAAATGACCGCGGTATTTCTTATGCAATGTTTTCAAAATATATATCAGGCTGTTCGCAATTTAATGCGGTTTTCAAAATGAACACGGAAAAATGGATTTGGATATAAGGTTAAATAAAATTAGAAGGAAAAGATGACTTGCCCATATCTCGTAGTGTATTTCATAACCTGCTCGATTCGCGAATATCGATTATCGATTTTTAAACAGTGGCGTGGAAAGTTATCCATTTGAAGTTTTTACGAGGGTTGATCATTAAATAATGGAAACACCTTTGCAAATTATAAAAAAGAATACTTCATATATTATGAAAGAGTATCTTTAGATGTTTCAAACTCACGTTTGAAATTGAAAATTCACCGTGTTACCATAGCAACATATGACGTCACGTTCATGCTGGGTACGGCATGTGAATTATTTTGACGTCATTATGGTAAAGAGATGTGTGTATTGTGCTTATTATGTAGGATATTTAAAGAGACATTGAAAATTTAGAAATAATTTCCACTTCAGTTGGGTTGTGGCTTTACAATCACACATATAATGATTGTTTATGAAAATCTTCCGAAAGCTGGTATGAATTAAAGCAAGAACAGTGAATAAAATTACTGATTTTAGGAGCTTTTGACATTTTATTGCGTAATTTTCAGATTTATTATGAAGTTAATTGATTGGTTGTCAGGTCCAGTCTAATTTTGGTTCTTTCTGCTACATAATTATTCCAAGACCTTGCTTCTTAGAGTGCAATGACGTCACAACTTTGGTCCTTGAGGCTAAAAATCAGCAAAAAACGTCACATTTTGCTCGACTGAAAGTCTTTCACGGTCTGTATTTCTGCCAGGTTTGGGAACTAGTCATGACTAACTATATATTCTTGTAGTATCTGAGACTAGCATAATGCCACCACACCATCACAAACTTTAACCCATTCTTTGTCGATCAGCAGCAGCATATGTACATGGAAATTTGTAAAAATTCAGAGACTAAACCCCTCTATGTTTAAGGCATCGTTGCCATGGCAACAATATTCCTGTATAGTACTTTAGAACTTAATTATATGTCATTTGCTTGCCTCTTAGGTATTATGTAGCTTGAATACTGTTTGAACACAAAGCTAATGAGATATATGCGGGTTTCCATTATTTAATGATCACCCCTTGTATGTATAGACTCTCTCGAGACCGCAACTTAAATTTGAAACAAGTAATATTTTATTTGTCGTTATAACATTGTTTTTAAAAGTGCCACATTCAAGTATATTTGCACATTTTATTCCAAACTTACGTGTACATCACAAATAAACAAAAATGCAGCATGGTAAAATTTCTTTATTCGTTGATTTTTTTTATATAAATCTCTCTCTCTCTCTCTCTCTCTCTCTCTCTCTCTCTCTCTCTCTCTCTCTAGTCTCTCTCTTTCTACAGATGTGCGCTATGAGACACAAACAACCCAGCTAACAAAATAACGTTTTTGCAACGTTTATGTAGGGTTTATTGGATGGTTTTATTTGGGATTTCTAAACGTTTTCATAAAACGTTGCACAAAACGTTGTTGCAACGTTTGTGTAACGTTGTGGTTTGGTTACATAAACGTTTTGATTTTAGGTTTTATGTAGACTTATTTGGATGGTTTCTTTCGGGATTTCTACATTCTCATGTAACGTTGCAAAAAACTTTCCTGCAACGGTACCTTTTGACAACCTCTCAGCTACCTTGCCACAACCGTTTAACAACCTCTCAGGTACCTTGCCACAATCTTTTGACAACCTCTTTGGTATATGTACCTTACCACAACCTTTTCCAACCTCTCAGGAATCTTGCCACAACATTTTGACAACCTCTCAGGTTTTGACAACCTCTCAGAAGAGACGTTGGACGACGGATACGTGCCTAAACTATAAGCTTCTCTGTGAGCCTATGGCTCAGGTAAGCAAATAAGAATAGTTGGTGTGATAAATAAACTGTTTAACGTCCACGGTATCAGCTATGGTCATGCCGGAACGGTCATTTAACCTAACCACACTGTTCCTGAGCAGGCTTAGACCTCCTAAGCGGTTAAGCCCCGGTCCAACAGAGCTTGCGACCGCGCCGCGACCTATCCGCGCCTTAAAAAACTAACAGTCGCAGAGAGGTTGCAGAGGTCGCGGAGAGGTTTTATAATGGTCGCAACAAGGTCGCCGAGCACTGAGTCGCCGATCAAAATTAGTCGCATCCAGTCTTTGGAGCAAGCACAAAAGACAAGCCGCGACTGATTTTGATCGCCGACTGGTTGCATTGGTTTTCTGGAAGTCGCCGATCGTATTATTTCAGTCGCCGATCGGTTTCAGCAACACTTTGGCTCTGAAATGTTTCAACCTTGCTGCGACTTATCGGCGATCTTTCGGCGACTGATCGGCGACTGACCACTGGTGAGACGGTGACTGATTCGGCGACCGATCGGCGACTGGTCGCCGACAGGTTTGCAGTGTGCTCTGATAGATCGCCGAACGATCGGCGACTGGTCGCCGACTGGTTTCAGCGTGCGCCGATAGATTGTCGAAGGTTTATCAGTGCCAGCTTTAAAACGAAAAGATGTCTTCGCATCCTTGCATCATTTTATTATTGTTTTTTTACCCGCGATAATAATTATTTCAAATTGAACGAAGAAATATTATTACATGCGAACGTGTACAGCTGTAAGTAGTACAACCGTGTCAGCCACATGGCTCCTGGTGTGAACAAACAAGTAATAACTGCTTAACAGCATTTTCCCTTCCGACTTCATCTTTGACAAATCTGCATTTTTGGAATTTCTCATTGAAATTCATGATAAAAGGGCAAAATTTGTATGGTGACGACTACAGCAAGCGCATGTTTGACGCTAATTGTGACTTAACGTCGACGTTATTTCAAACGTCAGTTGGTAACCACTTCAAAATGACGACACCCTCGACATCGTTTGTGTGAAACATTGCCTATTTCGGATTTTTTTTTGTTGACATTAAGACATAGAAACAGATAATGATGGAATTATAAAGAATGAATTTCTTTCTTGGGATTTTATTGAGGAAATTCATTGCTTTAAAAGATATAGAATCGCCGAGCTGGGCTTATCGCATTTCATTGAGCGAGTAGTGATACACGGAATTCAAGCGCGTGTGAGCAGTGCCAGCCCATGGGCAAGATAGAATTTTCCAGCACCGCTAAAAATAGAACAAACTTTGTCTCGTAGGTAAGAAATAGAGATTATTACACGGTTGGTTTGATCCCAGCCCTGATCTCAGCCCGAGTAGACGGTATCGGCCCGAGCCCGAATCTCGGCCCGATCAGGGCTGGGATAAAAAAAAAACGTGTAATGATCTTTTTATCATATAGGCCTACTTTTTTTTTTATATAGAATTAAACTTTTGTAAGAAAACGTGCATTTTTGTTCCAATAAAATATGTCTGTTTTTTTCTTTTTTATTGGATGAAATAACATGGATCAAGTCGGAAAATCATTGTTTGTGAGCGCCATTTTTCTTTCAACTGGAAATACAACTGAGTATAAAATCAAGAAAACACAACACAATCGTTAGGTATTTTAATCGTAAATGGCTCAAATTACAAAATAAAACTTACCGAGAATGATTTTCTACTAGTAGTATCAGAACAAGCTACACAGCCTCTGCGTGTCCACTTCCAACCAGTCGACGTGCGGCAATAAAACATGACGGGCGACGTCCTTTTGCCCGCTGAGTTGTTTTGATGACGTCAGCGACAGCACTTGACGTTAGCGCCAAATTTGAGAGCTGATACAATGGCTGAGATTATAAGTATCTTTCATTGGTGTGAGGTGTGGCTAGAAACATCTGTCACGAGAGTCACTGATCGGCATCACGAGGCTTGCCGAGTGATGCCGAACAGTAATCCCGAGTGACGGATTTTTCTATCCGCACCTCACACCCATGAAAGATACTTTTTCTTGCACATCACGTTTTGTTTTAACTTGAGAACTTGTTAAAATGCCTAATTTTAGAATTTTAGAGCTTGAGAGGTTTCTGTTTGATTTTGAAAGAAGGCGCCGCTTTCAACGATCGCCATTCGGTTCTTTATGTCAACCTCTGGCGTGCATAAACTGACGTCATTTCTGTCGTCTTCGTTACCTCATGTAAAAAGCCATTGTCACTTGACGACGCATATACGTGACTTCCATTACAACCTATGCATTGAATGCTTGTGATTTTCATACGGTCCTGGGTGAGATAACATTTGTAGGTACAGGGGAAACACGCGGATATCTTTATCCACTGTGCCAGAAATTTCTGTCCCGCCATACATGTGATGTGATCTCGGCCCTAGACGTGGTCTTTGGACAACAGGGCTGGACAGCGCTTTCTGACAGGGCTATATTGGTTGAGCCAAATATCTAGTATCAAGGGCAATACTAGTAAAAGTATACGATAAACGTTTCTCATTAGAAATAAGTTTTGCAGTAACGTTGCAAAAAGGTTTAGGAAACGTTTCTCCTGTCTAAATCTTAATTATGAACTTTAATTAAAACATAGTTGGCAATAAACAATTTCAATTTTCAGATCTTTTTTTGAAAATTAAGAAAAGAAAATGAGTGGAACTTCCGATGATGAGGCTCCTCTGTATCCCGTGTATTTGGAATGCTGGCATGCACGCAATAAAGGGTCGCGGAAATATGTGACAATATTAAGGTGGTGATAATCACTGATTTGGGACAAAGACAAAAATCTGCATAAAATACTCAAAATAACACTGATCTTTCCAAAACTTAGCAGATGCCTTCTTTATGTTGTTTCTCATAATTTAGAATCCCAAAATGCAGCATTTGTTAATGTTAAAAAGTGTCTTTATAAGAGAAGATCAAAGGGTAATTTTCTGCGAATAAATCTGAAAAAGTAATATCATTATTGAAAATATACTTAGTGCTTAGAGTACCTTGTTGCATAATGGAGAGCGTCCTAGCAATTATTTTTTCGAACTCTTTCACACATTATCAGGCTGAGCAGATGAAAAAAGATGCAGTCTGTGTCCAAATTTTTTTGTCAAAACACACAGGTGAGACAGGTGATACTATTTTAACAAGGTTGAGCAATTTCATCTACACACCACTGATCATGTCAGTAATGTATTATTTACATTGTAGGTGTTAACAAGTATGCTTGCCTACCCTATATTTAATAAATGCGTCCAGTGTACATTTACTTTGTACATGGTTGAACATTTGAGAAAAAGCTACCGTTTTCATCTGGTCTACATTACAATTTGAGAAAGAGTTGGAATAAATAATTGCTAGGACGCTCTTCATTATGCAATAATGCACCCTCAGCACTACGTAAATTTTCAATAACGATATTATTTTTTCAGATTTATTCGCAGAAAATTACCCTTTGATCTTTCCTTATAAAAACACTTTTTTTAAGCAGCATGTACGTCTATTTTGTATTCTAAACTGTAAAGAACAACAAAAATAAGAAGTCTGCTAACTTTCAGGGAGATACGTTCCTTTTTTATGGTTTTATGCAGATTTTTAAATTTACCATAAATCACCACCTTAAATGATGTTAGATGAAAACGTTAGAAGCGGCATTGCAGCTAAAATTACCTTACGAGCATACAGGTCGATCGGGAAATATGCTTATTCATAACCTACAATCTACTATAGAGTACATGCTACAGGAAAATATATACTCGCATAAAATAGCTAATTGTGTACCTGATTTGAATTCCAATTTCAAAATGAAGGAAGTCGGTAGTTTTGTATTATAAATTTCGGCTTCAAAAGTACGCTTGCGTTAAAATAAGCATTATTAAACGCACTTGATTTATCATAGTAATTAAATTCGATTAATCAAAATTCAATTTGGAATTGAGAAAGTTTTGAAATACGAAACTGTGGTGAAATAATCTACCACGTGCTCTAAAGGATTTAGCCACGTGCTCTAAAGGATTTAGCCAACGTTTAAAAACGTTACGAAAATGTTGTGTCCAGAGAGATCGTATTCAAATAAAATCACGGATAAGAGCTGTCCTTTCCCCTCTCTGTCTCTTTCAATACTTTTGTTTTCTTAACCAGACACCTTTAGATTACCTATATTTACATAATTAAGAAGGCTCGTGCAGCTTATTTAAAATAAGTTGGTACCCATCGAAATCAAGGAAATACACATTTCAGAATAAAAAGGGGCATTAATTATGCACAAGTCATCAAAATGGCATGAAATGTGGCCCACACATTACATCACATATTCATGATATCGCCAATGGGATACGATTATTAGGACGGAAAAATATAACGTTGGAGCAACGTTCATAAAATGTTGACTGCAACTATACCGTAGAGCGTGGAACATGTTCAAACGTTGAAATAACGTTTACTAAACGTTGGTCTCAAACAAACCTTTATACAACCAAACACAAACGTTGCGGAAACGTTCTTGTTAGCTGGGAAAATATATGTACACACAAACATGAAACATGTTAACTTCAGTTTCTAACTGTTCTATATGATGAATGAAAATCTTGAATTTAAGAGTTCCTACAAGAGCAGAGAACACATTAAAAAGAAGCAATATGGGCCAGACTACGAAGTTTCAGCTAAAAAAACCTCATCAGTGACCCTGACAATACCTGGTGATGAAACCAGAGAAAATCATTCTGAAGTTTCTTAATTTAAATTGGGCAGTCGATTCAAAGACTTGACTAGTATCAAAAAAGGGTCCAACTAATATAAAAGACGATGATCTAGAATAAATAGTCTAAACCAATCTAAAATTTCAGATTTCTCAGAATATATCCTCCGATCTCAAAGGACGAAAATAAAATCTGCACTATTAGTCCAGTCAAATTGTGGGAGAACCTAAAACAAATTGCAACAAAAGGTTTCTTTGCAGTAATAAGCTCCTAAGACCTACAATTTAAACATACTAAAATAGGACAAAATCGGAGAATGCGAAACTTGATGTTTTCATATGTCTTGTTTTCGAAGGATTTAAACCACTGCACAGCTACTTTTGATCGGAAAGCCACTTCTAAACATCATTTCTAGACAAGTTAAATCGAGAGAAGTCGTTGATAAAGCAGTTATATACTGGTCTTTAGCTTTTGTCTACCATTAAATTTGCTGATTATGCATAAGCGATCGATCATATAGTATATTACCATTGGTTTACCCCACCCACCAGTGCAAATTTTGCTTTTACCATAATCTCTATTCAGATGGACAATATGGATGGTAACGAAGATAGTAAACAGAATCAATGTTTTTAAATGCAGACTGTGACAGAACAATAGAAGAAAACAGCATGATGTAACTCCTATTTATCAAATGATGGGACATCTGAGAGTGTTGTTCTGTTGCTTCACGGTAACGACCATGGTCATGTCGGGACGGACAGTTAACCTTACGACACTATTCTTAGGCCGGCTTAGACCTCCTATGCGGTTAAGCGTTACGAAGTGCACATACTGTCGCCAGTAACTGACAACTGTCCTCCTTGAATCAGCGGAAGGAGAAACGGAAGTAAGTAGCCGGACCGGGTATCGAACACAGGACCTCTGGCTCTTGAGTCAGACACGCTACCGACTGTACTATGTGGCCCGGCTAAATACTTCGTGTGTTGAAAGGATACTCCACTAGAGGGTTAAATATGCAGATAACTTGGACATGCTTTGGGATTTTAGTCGATGACCTCCATGACATTTTGCATTCACAAATGGTAAAATGTTTACTTTTCTGGTTCAAAATGTACAACTTATACCTCCTTCCCGCCTAACAGCCACCACCCAACACCGCCCACTCCTCTGGAAAGAAGTCATTGTTTAGCTCGCCTGAACGACCTTCAGAAAGAGCTATTGTTGTCACCCCGGGGTCGGCCGCCGCGTTTGCACCCGCGTCCATGTCCACCTTTTGGGTGTTATAGATTATATTAAAACACCCATATCTCTTTAACCCATTGATAGCATAAGTTGATACTTTCACTTATGCTAGATAACGGTCTTACGTTTTACACCACTGCCCCCCCCCCCCTAGGTGACCTTGAGGTCAAGGTCATAGAATAGGAAATTTCATGTTTAAATATGGGATGTTCTTTAAGGTTTTATCTCATTTGTCAAGGTGAGCTTATAGTATAGCTCATGCGGACCAAACAGCTAACTTAATGTTTCAAACCACTGCAGAAACAGAGGGCGAGGTTTGGGCCCAGTAAAACATGTTGAAGCCCTCCAGTAATCTTTTTTTCTGACCGTTCCAAGGCGGTACTTCTGTTGCGGTTCTTTGATGTTATACTGTGCTGTGTCCGCTTGTCTATGGTCTCTGGCGGTTGGGTCACCCATGTTGCTGCCCAATCTGCCTTTTGTTTTGTTTTGTAACTAAAATTAAAAACAAAAAGAGTAAAAACAGATGTTGATGCTGTTATTGGGGTAGCTGAATGATCATCTGTTTGGCAAAGAGCTGCTCACTCGGCTGCTCACTCGGTTTACTGTGCATGTCTTTCGTAAACTTGTGTCACTTTCTGTGTATATGTGTTTCTTTCCCTATTGGTTTTGAGAGCGGAATGTGGGATTTGATTGTATTAATTCCTGATCATTGCCCATCTTTTTACTTTGGTCCGTAGTCTGTCGTCGTCTTCCACACTTCAAAACATACCTCCTAAGCCATCTGCCCAATCTTGATTAAAGTTTATGTGTAGCATTGTTGGGGTTGGGAATTGACTGCATAAGGTTAAAGGGCAGATCAGACTGGAACTCTGGTTGACATGGCAACATGAAGCTCCCATAGTCTTATAATGGGAAAAACTTAAAAAAATCTTTTTCTCTGAAATCATGACGCCCAGACCTTATATATTTAGTATTTAGCAATGTTTTGTGGTCCCCTTCATCACTCCTGCCAATCCATCCCCTGGGATCCGAACTGGTCCCACCCTAGGGCCCACTGCTTTATATAGGGCTATATTACTAAAGAACCTTCAAAAAAATTCCACTATGAAACCATGAGGTCCAGAGCTTACATATTTAGTATGTAGCAATGGTTAGTGGTCACGTACATAAATCCTGCCAACCATGCCTCTGGGATCCAAATTTGCCACCCCAGGGGTCATTAGCTCCCACAGAGTTATAACGAGAAAAACTTAAAAAATCATCTTATTTGAAACCCTGAGGCCCAGAGCTGATATATTTAGCATGTAGCAGTGTTTAGTGGTCCCCTACATAAGTCCTGCCAACCATGGCCCTGGTGTCCAAACTTGCCCCATCCCAGGGGGGGGGGGGTATTTTTTTTATATAGGGCTATATAGCTAAAGAACCTTCAAAACTTTTCCTCTCTAGAACCATTAGGCCACGAGCTTACATATTTAGTTTGTAGCAATGGTTGGGGGTCACCTACATAAATCCTGCCAACCATGCCCCTAGGGTCCAAATTGGCCATGCCCCAGGGGCATTAGCTCCCGTAGTCTTATGAAGTGAAAAACTTAGAAAAATCTTCTCTGAAACCATAAGGCCCAGAGCTTAAACATTTAGTATGTAGCAATGTTTAGTAGTCCCCTGCATAAATCCTGTCAACCATGCCCAAGTGGTCCAAACTGGCCCCACCCCAGGGGTCATTTATTAATATAGGGCTTATATAGCTGAGAACCTTCAAAAAATTCTCTGAAACCATTAGACCCAGAGCTTACATATTATTTAGTATGTAGCAATTGTTAGCAATGGTTAGTGGTCACGTACATAAATCCTGCCGACCATGCCTCTGAGGTCCAAATTCCAAATTGCCCCCCTCCACCCCGCGGGATCAATCATTGGCTCCCATAGACTTATAATAGGATTTTTTAAAAAAAATCTTCTTTGAAACCATTAGGCCAGAGCTTATATATTTATTTAGTATGTAGCAATGTTTAGTGTCCAATAACTCCCCCCAACCAAGCCCCTGGGGTCCAACTGGCCCCACCACAGGGGGTCATTTGTTTATATAGAGCTATATCGCTAAAGAACCTTCAAAATCTTCTTCTCTGATACCATGAGGCCCAGAGCTTACATATTTAGTATTTAGCAATATTTAGTTGTCACGTACATAAATCCTGCCAACCATGCCTTGGGTCCAAATTGGTCTTTGTGCCTTTGTTTCGGGCTTCTCATGCCTTCAGAGATCAGTATTCTAAATTGAAGCATGTTTATGCTAAGCTAAGTCATCAGTATGACATATTTCTTGTTGCAGTTCAGTTACTGACCTTCAAAAATTCACTTCAGATTTTAAGGCAGAATAAAGTGGGTGGGGTAATTTATACCATTTTAAGACCTAGATGGCTTAACATTCAGCAACAAAATGTGTCAAATTTAGTCTTAAGCTTCTAGATTCAATTCTGGCAGATGCAGAATAGGTTCTTAGAAATTAGAAATACAACTCACAGCAATAATGTTACGTCATATAAAACATTACAAATAATTGGTATATTTAAGACGCAAAAAGGCGCATGTAAAAATGCAGAAAAACTATATTTTGCATTATCCGATTTTATCCTACTTTTGATATGTCATATGTGAATGTAAGTTCTCAACAAAAATGCAAAAAAAGCTTTTGTTGCAATTTGTTTTGGGTTTAGGGAAAAAATTGCCAGTTTTCCTGGACTATATGGATGATGTACGGGGAGACGTTTTACGGCCGCCACATGGCACAACACCAGCTGCAGTGAAGTAAAATTAAAATCTTAAATTTAAGAGTTCCTTCAGAGCAGAGAATACATTCAGAAGAAGGAACATGGGCCAGACTACGTAGTTTCAGATAAAAAAAGCCTCATCAGTGACCCTGACAGGTGATGAAACCAGAGAAAAGCATTCCGGAGAGGATCTTGAAATCTCCGACTTCATAACTGAGCCGCGACACGTGAAAACCAACAATGTGGTTGTCCGCCAAGCAAAGGCTCAGATCAGCCTGGGCATCCGCCTAGTCTGATCAGACTCTTCGCTAAGCGCTTAATGGGTAGCTGAGAGTCTAAGCTAGCTTCATGCGGACAGCGAAGACTCTGATCAGACTGGGCGGATGCCCAGGCTGATCTGAGTCTGCGCTGGCCGTACAACCACATTGTTGGTTTTGTCGTGTCGCGGCTTAATTATTAAACGCTGCGAGCGCTCTTCTTTACGCTTCACTTTCCTGCGTTCACCAGGCGGTTCGAGATCGCTTATAAAATCCTTATCTATCGAATCTGTGGATTCTTTGTCCTCGAATTCATTGTTTGCAACAGATCCACTGTCAACATCAGGCAGGTATTAAAATTTAGCATAAAAAGGTCAGGAAAAAAGACAAAATTTCACATGACAGGAAAAAGATAGACAGCAGCCTTTCATAGGGAATAAGACATCACACATTCGCTAAAATTCCTGACTGCTTTAAAGTCACACAAAACTGGTGAAATTTGATACTTTTTGCCACCATGTTTACGCATTCAAGAGGCGGAATAAGAAATGTTTCTATAGTGACCATTGAATTCAACTTTTAATCCGGGTTCAAATCATCGGCCTCACAATAACAATTGAACATAAAAATAGACCAATAAATCGCTTGTCTACCTGTCGAAACATGACCCGAAAAAAAAATCTAATAATAGAAGAAGACGTCTTCCAAGATGGTTGTTGCGCATACGCATGGTCATTTTTCCTTATATGCGAATGAGTTTCTAAATATAGTCATTAAGTCATCCAAAATGGCGCCCGTTTGTCTGCAAGTAAACCGATGCCTTTACTACTGTTGTGACAGAGTCAAAGTGTATATAGCAATGCTAGTGCCAAGCAATACAAATACATGTAACTGAGTTTAGCTGGAAAGCTGTGGCGAACAGAAAGAGTCCAATAGTTGACGATGCTCTGGCGCAAAACTTGGCAAAGCTGAGGCGGCCACATATTGTTACTCACAGGGTTAAAAAGTTGATCAGATTTGATCAGTTTACTGCAGCAGCTTAATGGAGAGCTAAAATAGAATTGACTGAACTCGCCACTAGTGATAAAGCTGTTTGCCAGAAAAACACCGCTGGTAGCTAAGTTCCGCAATGTGGTAACTTTTCTTCTGGCGAGGATGTCTCGACAAGCCTCGCCATTCCTACGCTGTTTCTGTTCTCGCCTGATAAACTTGATATCAAAAGACACTAACATGGTATTCTCTATCTCTTAACCCATTTATGTCTAGTGTCACATAAATAAGATATAAACGAACAGTGCAGAACCAGATCAGATGCCGCAAACGCGATCAGGGGCAAAATATATAAAACAACTTTAGTCGTTGCTATGCTGTTGCTAAGGCTGAATTTCTGAAAGACTGTTCCTCTAGAGCAAATTTCATAGTAGTAGGGAATCTCTTTCATAGACATTTAGCACGAGCAACAGCATAACAACCACAACCACTTAAGTCGTTTTATAAATACGACCCCAGGGTCTCCACTTGTTGCATAAGACAAATTAAATGGCTAATGAGATAGGAATGACAATAAAAATAAGCCAGGCACCCCTTAACTGACATATGGACTCATCCAATTTGTAAGAACAAAAGACTCCACCAGACTAAATGGAATTTAGCTTGCTAGTGAAAGCTGTATTTTACGAGGCTCAGAATGAATCTCATCAGGGGTTAGTTTAAACGTATTTTATTTCAACAAAATGCAGATATGCAATAGTTTAAAAGATACAATACTGATTAGGATGAGAACGGAAGCTAGAAGCTTATTTAGTTCTTCTCCTTCATCAGGGGTTACCACCAAAACGTCATAGAATACAACCCCTGAGAAAGAGTTCTCTCTCTTCACTCACCCAAACGTCCAAGAATGTAATGTAAAATGCCCACATGGATTTTTACTAAGTTTTAAAATTTCACTCCTGATTTGATCAGCCTTACCGAATTAGTTAATTAGAGAGACGCCGTGGTCGAGTGGTTAGAGACACTCAGTTATGGTGCAGAAAGTCACTGGAAGGTCGCCAACTCTCTCTGTCAACCCAGCAGTAAATGGGTTCTTCGAATTAAGGAAGGATAAGGCAGCGAAAGGAGAGGGATGAGCTCCGCCTTTCATATGCTGTGCCCAAGACACAGTGGGCCTCTAACCCCCACTGTCCCTACGGCTATTAGGCTATGGGAAACCTTTACCTTTACCTTTTACTGAATTAATCTCATAAATCCATGTACTCATACGAGGGGTGTTCGAAAAGATTTGCAAATGGCGTAATAACTTGATAACGACTATAAAGACAGAATTACTGATAGCAAAAACACATCAAGCTATGTTATGCCTACAAAAGTTTGCAAACACGCCTATATTTTCTTAAAAGGACAAGTTTTAAACTTCTTTGAAAGAGGTATACCCTACAGGCACTGCAGAATTCTACTTTAGTGGGCCGTAATTCATATATGAACAGTCTTTGATTTTTTTTTTTTTTGCTGCTTTAAGACAATGTCCAGACAATATTGTCCTGTAAATATGGCGAAAACTATATTCAAACTAGGTTCAGTACTGTCCCGTAAATATCACACCGTACAACCGGCTGAAGTGATGCCAGATGCCTACAGAGATAACAGATAGGCGAAATCGAAAGTAGGATTTCAGCATGTGAGATAAAGTTGCTGGTAAAAACAGACGACAAAATCCTGGAAGAGTTTAGCCTCATATGGAAATTGCTCAGTGCCTGTAGATTCTACAGTACCAGTCTGGGTGGCTTTCTTACACAGATAAGGCTATGGCAGGGCTTGAAAGGGGAACATTTTCAGAAAAAAACACAAAGTCTGCATTTCGGCTCCCATTAAACGAATCTGAGATAGTGCCCAACCTGTTTGCTTGCGTACAATAAAACCTCAGTTAATTAGTAATATTTCTGCCAATTTTTGATGCACAGTTTAGTTTTATAATGAAAATACACGCTTTCAAAGAGGGTGGGTAGCGAAAAAATGATTGCCTTTGTCAACAGATGCAATTTTAGGTGGATAGCTGGGATGACAGATCGGTTTGTATGGAAATGGCCGACATTGATGGCAGGTATCAATATATATGTATGTGCCCATGAAATCGCATTTTTAAAGTTTTGGTTGTGTCAACAGCATAAAATTACCCCAAGAACTCGTAAAAAGTATTTTTCTAGATGTCAAAGGAATAATGTTTGTATTTATCGAAGCTGGTTATGCATTCTTGAAAGAAATACTATATTGTCAGAAAGAGGTGAACGCAGAACTATACGAACGGTGGTTGGCCTGTGTATCTTTTCGTTGTATTTGTTTCTCATTTTGAAGCAAATTTCTTTGTGTGTGTGTGTGTGTGTGTGTGTGTGTGTGTGTGTGTGTGTGTGTGTTTCATTGTTTTATATGCCGCCGAAGCAAGAGTTTGTCTCTGTGTGTGTGTGAGCGTTTGCAGAGGGGTGTGGGTGGGTGGGTGTGGTAGGGGGGGGTGCGCTTGCTGGTCAGCTTTGTACAGATACTTGAATAAAGGATTGCGAAATTGCCAATTTATCCTTAAATACCAAAACTACCTTTTTAACTGCGGTACCGTTAAAAGTAGCCTTTCACTAGTATGTTCATTTGAATGAAATCCTGTTTTGTAATATTACTCTAATCAGTCACAGGGTTTTACGCCAGAGTAGTGAAAACATGCCTTTTCCAACTAAACTACCGTTTTTCTGACCCTAAACGATGTCAGCACTGCGCACAGCTCACGTAAAAAGAAAGACCATACCCTTTCTCATACTTTTTGGTTCAAGGTTCAGTAACAAGTTGACCAGCAAGCGCCTCGCTGCCCACGCCCCCCCCCCCCTCCCCCTCATCCCACCCCGGCGTGATCGTGATCGGAATTGTTCTATTATTATTTATCCTAGATGCATACACAAACTAAACAAACATGAAAATAAAGAACATTTTGCCATGACATATAGTGAAGACAGGCAACAAAGTTGTCCCGGAAAAACACAACCAACAGCAATAGTCATTCCGAGCATAACTAACCAGATAGCGTTTAAACAGCAAGGGCCGACTGCTCAAAGCTCGAGTTTAATCCATACAAAATGTAACCTCGGGGTTAACTTAAACCAGCATGGAAGGTTATTAAACAAACTTTTCTGAGATATGTAAAGCTATTAAATGCAACAATATGCATTCTAGTGGACAAGCATACATCATTCTTCATGATTTCACGCCGAAATCACAGTCATAATCAGTTTAAAGACACATATTAATATATTGATACCTGCCATCAATGTCAGCCTTTTCCATACAAACCGATCTGTCATCCCAGCTATCCATCTAAAATTGCATCTGTTGACAAAGGCAACAATGTTTTCGCTACCCACCCTCTTTGAAAGCGTGTATTTTCATTATAAAACTAAACTGTGCATCAAAAATTGGCAGAAATATTGCTAATTAACTGAGGTTTTATTGTACGCAAGCAAACAGATTGGGCACTATCTCAGATTCGTTTAATGGGAGCCGAAGTGCAGACTTTGTGGGTTTTTTTTCTGAAAATATTCCCCTTTCAAGCTCTGCCATAGCCTTATCAGTGTAAGAAAGCCACCCAGACTGGTACTGTAGAATCTACAGGCACTGAGCAACTTCCATATGAGGCTAAACGCATCCAGGATATTATCGTCTGTTCTTACTAGCAACTTTATCTCACCTGCTGAAATCCTACTTTCAATTTCGCCCATCTGTTATCTCTGTAGGCATCTGGCATCACTTCAGCCGGTTGTACGGTGTGAATATGTATTATCCGTATTTCATGTTATAGCAAATTCTCCCTTTCTACTAAAGTGATTATGATTTTGTTATGAAAGTAAGTCTGTTAGTAATAGAAATCTTGTCAGCAAGAACATTTGCATGGATCAGCTAAAATCTGTCAATAAATTCAAATTAATGCAAAATATGAAACTGCTACAATCTTTCAAAAATGACGTTGACGTCAATTTTAATAGCGTCATAAGAACTGCGCATTGCGTTGCAAGGAATGACTCGATAACAGTGCCACTCTTCTAACTTTTGTATGGATAATGTGGGCAACGATGGACATGCAGTTGACAAAGATATATTTTGTATTTATAACGATATTCAAATTAAGGGCCTAACACTGAAAAGATTTTACATGTAAAATTGACTCAGTGGTATGACTGGGGCCTAATAAAATGCAATATAAGTCAGTAAGAAAAAGTGCCTTTGTAATTTGTTTGGTATCATTATAAAGACCAAATGTAGTGCTTTCAGTACATGCATAGCATTTGTACCCAGCATGCCCTTACACAAAGTTACGAGGCCATTTGCAAAACTTTTCGAACGCCCCTCGTATACCGTAAAATGTCATGATAGGAACACTATCATGTTTTCCCACTTTTTTCACCAGCAGGCAATTATTCTGTGACTTTCCTGTGCGGCATAACATCTCGCATTGACTATAAGACAGAAGGCAGGCAAAATGAACGTTTCACTCAGCCCCAGACTCAGGGGGTAGGCTTTGGGGCTTCAGCCCCACCATCTGGGCTTCTGTATAATGAATAATACGTAGCCCTCCAGGTAATATTGAGTATCTGATGACAGTTTGAGATAATTTGTCCATGTGGCTAGATAGGAATATGTAGTGAAATCCCATTATAGTCGCCTCATGTGGCTAGATAAGAATATGTAGTGAAATCCCATTATAACTGCAAATTCAGCGTTTTTTTTCATTTTTGGTGCTATATTCTTGTTTACTAGGCCATGTGTTGATCAGGGCTGCTTCGGGGGTAAAACTTTCGAACTGCGCATGCTCATCTCAGACTGCACACAGTCTAGTCAGGGCATGTACAGTTTGCTTCGATGATATGAATATTTTAAAGCATGAACTGTACATGCCCTGACCAGACAGCGTGAGTGCGCAGGCTGGTCTAGGCATGCGCATTCCGCATGCGCTCTTATACGGGTTTTCTTAGGGACACGAACCAATCAAATTATTTTTGTCATTCTGATTCATTTTCTGATCCTTTTTGTCCAGCTTGCCCGAAAGACGAATTAGTTTTGACGAAATAGCATGAAATAAGACTGAAACGACCGAAATCTAATGAATAACAAACATTACACATAGAAACAAAATTATTCTTAACGCCGTTGCCAAGGCAACGATGACGTCAATGCGCGTGGAGCAACAATGAAAGACATTTCTTCAGATTGTTAATCTCTTTTTGCTTCTGGCCTACTTCTTGGAATTATCTTGGTATGGTAATATTGCAGAATCGTGCACTTTTAACCCTTAATGCACCAAAAAGCAGACGACAAAATTTAGGTCTGCAGAATTTCAAAAAAATGTTTAACCCAAGCGATATCATATTGAGAATTTGAACACTAGAGGGCAAACAGTGTAGATTCTGATGAGGTGGCTCATTATGAGCCACCTCATCTGGATATACACTGTTTGCCAATTCAACAATTTTAATTTTTGGCGCTTTAAGGGTTAATGGAAACTAAAGGAAAGAAATACTTTTATTTCTGTCTAAAGAAACGCTGTGAATTTCAATATGGCCAGATACAGGACTTGATGCAAGTTTAATGTAGTATATAAAGAAACAGATGGGAGGCAGTTAAGATTATGAGGCAAGATAAATTGAGTGATAGGTTTGCCGAATTTCCATGCAAATGTATCTGGGCCCAGTTGTTCTAAGCTTACGACGTCGTTAGTTAACAAGACGTTAAATTTTCAAACATATTATACGTCAAAAAGACAACCATTTTTGCCGAAAAAATGTGAGAAGCTTTTGCACTTTTGCACTGCAAAAGCTTCTCTCAATTTTTCAGCAAAACGTATAAGCGCACTTGAATTTATGTGTACTAGAAGACTTCACGAGTCCTTGACTAATGACTTTCATTAAGCTAATGATACTTTGAACTACTGGGCCTGGATGTAAATCGACAGCCTTTTAATTGTATTCTACATTGCTTAAAATCTAACATATTTATCGAATTCTAGAACTTGGCATAAATAATTACAAGCACTAGCAGCTGGACCACATAACTAATGAGGACTTTTGCAGAAAGATCCAGGCAGCCATTGGAGAACATGACGAACCCCTGAACATGGTAAAGAAACGGATATATGGGTGGTTTGGACAAATATCAAGGTCTTCTTATACTTAGCAAGGACAAAGCAACAGGGCACAGTGAAAGACAAAAGAAGAATAGACAGAAGAAGAGGCGGGAAGACAGTTAAAGCTTAGGCCCAGTTGTCTGAGAAAAAATCAAGGAAATATCAACAAATTTTAATTCTCAGCAGTCACAAAATCCAGATTCCGTCTAATTTTAGAGAAACGAGTTTTAGTATGCGTCAATTTGAAAAAAAAAAAAAAAAAAAAAACAAAAAAAAAAACAAAAAAAAACGTAAACAATAAAATTGCTTTTGCAGATGCAGTTAAAACCTATAATATAAAACTTTTTTTTTTTTGAGGAAAGGGAATATGAAATCGTGTCGGGTCACATTTGTGTCTGTCTTTACCTGAAAAATTGCACCCTTTACAAGGACTTCCAGTTTAAGAGTACAAACTTTCATCGGTATTTACGCGCGCGGTATTCCTGGAATTAAAAAAAAATGAAATGTGTACATAGACTTCGGACCAATATTGAAATCGTCGAGAAATTTAGCCAAAACAAGTCCGCATAAACGTTAAACGAAAACATTAATGAAACATCAATTTCGCTTTTGCCTCAGTAAAAATCGGAGTTACGTCCCTTTATATACAAATGCAGTCAGTCGTCGTCAGTATCCTATGGTGGCTGGTTTGTGCCATTTCGTCTTTTCGTCTTTTAGTCGCGAAAAGACGCCACGCAAAAAGACGAAAAGACGAAAAGACGCCATGCGAAAAGACGAAAAGACGAAAAAACGCCAGGCGAAAAGACGAAATAACGCCAGGCGAAAAGACGAAAAGACGAAACCCGCCACGCGAAAAGACGAAATTGCAGCGCGAAAAGACGAAAAAACGCCATGCGAAAAGACGCCATTTGAAATTGTCGTCTTTTCGCGTGGCGTGTTTTCGTCTTTTCGTCTTTTCGCGTGGCGTCTTTTCGTCTTTTCGTCTTTTCGCATGGCGTTATTTCGTCTTCTCGTCTTTTCGCGTGGCGTTATTTCGTCTTTTCGTCTTTTCGCGTGGCGTTATTTCGTCTTTTCGTCTTTTCGCATGGCGTCTTTTCGTCTTTTCGCATCACGTGTTTGCATTAAGATATATCAATATATCCTATTCTAAATGCAGTTAATACTCTGAATACTTAGACAGGTGTTTCTTTTTTAAACTGTGTAGACCCTGATCAGAATGCAATCTGTAAAGAAGTGTACTAATCACGGTTTGCAGCTTTTGCCGCTAAACTCTTCTTTTAAAAACATTACCAAAATATGAGGAAAGAAGTCATTATGGTATTTCTACTGAACGGACAGAAAAGAAAATGAGCCGTCCTAATGTTTTGGAGTAAAACACTCCAAACAAATTTCATCCTATCTTAATTTTGATCTTAAACTGTCTAAAAGATTAACCACTTGTTGACAATGTAATCTCTCTCAAACTATGGAATACAAACATTGAAACACTGTTGTACTTCGCTGTATGAAAAAATAATGATACGGTATTTTCCCTAATTTGACATACATTTAACTGCAGCTAACCCAAAATTTGGACAAGTTTATAGTTTTCTAAAGACGTGGCAATCGCAGACAGAGCACAGCCTGATTAGACTTCTCTTTGGCTTATGTGTCCCAATATTTAAGAATATTATGGTATCATTTAGCTGCAGCTCAAGCTATATCACTTTCTTATAGGAAGTATTTTTAATCTGAATGCACCTCTGTGAGAGATCCATTTTAAATTGAAAATGTGCCTCCTTCCGCCTTTTTTACAAAGGGGCACAACTACTGTTACTTCCTCTTCAAGTCTTCTTTAAACGGCAGGGATGGATTTTGCTAGCTCAAATAGGGCAGCTGAAGACAGGACTAGGTGGAAAAGGAGTGTTTTAGAGTCATCTGTGGTGCCCCAACGACCGCACAAGATTATGGGATAGGCTAGACTAGACCAGCGGTTGCAGTCAGTTCGACCGCCCCCCACCCCCACCCCTCCACACACACACACACCCTCGCCTCAGTGGTCCTTCAGATGTGACTCTAAATCGCGTGGTCCTGTCTTCATATGACCTTAGCATTGGTGGGACGTTTTGCCCAATTATCTCGATCTCTCAGTTTTAACAATAATATTGTAACACAGTTTACTAAAAAAATACATTACAAGCAAATAGTAGATTAGGTGCTAGCATTAAGTAATAAATGGACCATGTTACCATTATGATCCTAAATCCTAGGACATATGTGTCCTGGGAAAAGAGTGGTCTGGTCAGGCTCTGCATTGGTAACGATTCTGCGTATGTTATGATACAGCTCGAGATATGAAAATCTACTTGTTCAAACTTAATAAAAAAAAAAAATAAAAAAAACTAGAAAATGTGTTTATGAAACACTATGCCCCCAACCATATGCTTGTCTCTAGAGAAGGTTCATCCAATAATGCTTGTACCTTTGTACCATAGGCTTACAATGCACTAAGTCGAAAAAGGGGCTTAACTCAGTCAAAAATTTACGAATTGTTTTCGAAAGTTAATCAGGTCATCTACACCTTGGGCAATATCAACCTGCAAAAACTAGAACTGTCGGAGAATCCGACTATACCCTCGCTTAAGTGCTTTAATCAAATAGTGTTATTTTCGTTACATTAGGTATAGAGAGAGAGAACTCATTGTCAACATGTATACCAAATAACAATAAATCCCTTTCTATGTATACATAATACGGAATAAAATGATTTCACAAAGACAGATAGAAAAATTAATAAATAAATGTAAGGCATAAGTCTTTATCAATCTGTATACCAAATTTGAAGATTCAAACTTGAAAGGATGCTGTGAAATTTGTTACGAAAAATTGCATTATTCTAAGTAAGAAGAGAAAGAAAAACTGGGAAAATATCGAAAAGAATAAACAGGAGAAGGCTGGTTCTTGATCCCACAAAACAGCAATTATCATCAACCTGCAAACAAAATATCCCTTTTCTAACTTGCAATGGCTGCTTAGAAACCTTTGACAAAAAAGTCATTCTTCAAAATATGGAGAGAAAGAAAATTGGAGAAACACAGGGAGGAATATGCCAGATATGGCTGGTTTTCAATACAATAAGTCGTGATCAATCTGTATACCAAATATGAACATTCTACCTTGAAGAGTTACTGTGAAATCTTTTACGAAAAATTGCATGATTCAATGTAAAGAGAGAAAGAAAATAAAACAAATACATGGAAGAATATGCCAGATACAGCTGGGTTGAATCCCACTATACAATAAGTTGTTTACAATCTGTACACCACATATGAACATTCTACCTTGAAGAGTTGCTGTGAAATCTTTTACAAAAAATTGCATTACCGGTTATTCAATGTAAAGAGAGAAAGAAAATCAGACAAATAAAGGGATGCATATGCGGGAGACGGCTGGTTCTCAATCCCACACTACAATAAGTTGTCATTAACCCGCATATCATACCAAATACGACTTCTCTAGCTTGCATGGTTGCACAAAAATCTTTGACGAAAAACTGCACAATTCAAAGTATGGAAAGAAAGAAAATCGGACAAATACAGGGAAGAATAAGCAGGAGAAGGCTGGTTTGCAATCCCACGATACAACACATCGTTATCAACCTGCAAACCACCTGCAAACTACTCTACCTTACACAGTTGTGGAGAAATCTTTGACGAAATATTTCATTATTCAAAGTATGGAAAGTAAGAAAATTGGACAAATACATGGAAGAATAAGCAGGAGGAGGCTGATTTGCAATCCCATGATACAACACACTGTCATCAACCTGTATGCCAAATATGACCACTCTAGCTTGAACGGTTGTTGAGAAATCTTTGACAAAAAAATTCATTATTTGAAGTATGGAAATAAAGAAGAATGGACAAATAAAGGGAAGAATAAGCAGAAGAAGGCTGGTTCTCAATCCCACGATACAACACATCGTCATCAACCTGTATGCCAAATATGACCATTCTAGCTTGTATGGTTGTGGAGAAATCTTTGACAAAAAATTTCATTATTCAAAGTATGGAAAGTAAGAAAATTGGACAAGTACAAGGAAGAATAAGCAGGAGGAGGCTGGTTTGCAATCCCATGATACAACACACCGTCATCAACCTGTATGCCAAATATGACCATTCTACCTTGAATGGTTGTTGAGAAATCTTTGACGAAGAATTTCATTATTCAAAGTATGGAAATAAAGAAAAATGGACAAATACAGGGAAGAATAAGCAGGAGAAGGCTGGTTCTCAATCCCACGATACAACACATCGTCATCAACCTGTATGCCAAATATGACCATTCTAGCTTGTATGGTTGTGGAGAAATCTTTGACGAAAAATTTGACTAAAAGGGGACGGACGGAAGGACGGACGGAGGGACGGACGGAAGGACGGACGGACAGATGTAAACCAGTATACCCCCCACTTTTTCAAAGCGGGGGTATAATCATGATCCTAGCATCAGGGGTTCTCCAGATATTTTGTTCACAAGCTTCCATAGGCAAATAATGCACTAAGTTGAAAAAGGGGCATAACTCAATCCAAAATTTACAAATTATTTTCAAAAGTTAATCAGGTCATCTACACCACAGGCAGTATCTTCCTGCATAAAATCATGCTCCTAGCATCAGGTGTTCTTGAGATATTTTGTTCACAAGGTTCCATAGGTTTACAATGCACTAAGTCGAAAAAGGGGCATAACTCAATCAAAAGTTAATTAGGTCATCTACACCACAGGCAGTATCTTCCTGCAAAAAATCATGCTCCTAGCATCAGGGGTTCTTGAGATATTTTGTTCACAAGGTTCCATAGGCTTACAATGCACGAAGTCGAAAAAGGGGCATAACTTTGTCAAAAATTCACGAATTTGTTTCAAAAGTTAATCAGATCATCTACACCTTGGGCATTCTCATCCTGCTAAACCTCATGATCCTAGCTTCAGGGGTTCTTGAGATATTTTGTTCACAAGCTTCCATAGGCAAATAATGCACTAAGTTGAAAAAGGGGCATAAATCAATCCAAAATTTACAAATTATTTTCAAAAGTTAATCAGGTCATCTACACCACAGGCAGTATCTTCCTGCATAAAATCATGCTCCTAGCATCAGGGGTTCTTGAGATATTTTGTTCACAAGGTTCCACAGGCTAAGTCGAAAAAGGGGCATAACTCTAGAAATACATTGCCGGCGGAAAAATAAAACAATACGGGTCTGCTTATTTTCCATACTGATTATATGTATAAAGTTTCAAGTTCCTAGCTCTTATTGTTCTTGACTATATGTAAGGGTACCTTTGTACCATAGGCCTCAATGCACTAAGTCGAAAAAGGGGAATAACTCGATCAAAAATTCACGAATTTTCTTCAAAAGTTAATCAGGTCATCTACACTACAGGCAGTATCTTCCTGCAAATAATCATGCTCCTAGCTTCAGGGGTTCTTGAGATATTTTGTTCACAATGTTCCATAGGCTTACAATGTACTAAGTCGAAAAAGGGGCATAACTCGGTCAAAAATTCACGAATTTGTTTCAAAAGTTAATCAGGTCATCTACACCTTGGGCATTCTCATCTTGCAAAGCCTCATGATCCTAGCATCAGGGGTTCTAGAGATATTTTGTTCACAAGGTTCCTAAGGCTAAGTAAAAAAAAGGGGCATAACTCTGGAAATACATTGCCGGCGGAAAAATAAAAAAATACGGGTCTGCTTATTTTCCATACTGATCATGTGTATAAAGTTTCAAGTTCCTAGCTCTTGTTGTTAATGACTATATGTAAGGGTACCTTTGTACCATAGGCTTCAATGCACTAAGTCGAAAAAGGGGAATAACTTGATAAAAAATTCACGAATTTTTTTCAAAAGTTAATCAGGTCATCTACACCACAGGCAGTATCTTTCTGCAAATAATCATGCTCCTAGCTTCAGGGGTTCTTGAGATATTTTGTTCACAAGGTTCCATAGGCTTACAATGCACTAAGTCGAAAAAGGGGCATAACTCGGTCAAAAATTCACGAATTTGTTTCAAAAGTTAATCAGGTCATCTACACCTTGGGCATTCTCATCTTGCAAAGCCTCATGATCCTAGCATCAGGGGTTCTTGAGATATTTTGTTCACAAGGTTCCACAGGCTAAGTCGAAAAAGGGGCATAACTCTGGAAATACATTGCCAGCGGAAAAAAAAAATACGGGTCTGCTTATTTTCCATACTGATCATGTGTATAAAGTTTCAAGTTCCTAGCTCTTATTGTTCTTGACTATATGCAAGGGTACCTTTGTACCATAGGCCTCAATGCACTAAGTCGAAAAAGGGGAATAACTCGATCAAAAATTCACGAGTTTCTTTCAAAAGTTAATCAGGTCATCTACACCACAGGCAGTATCTTCCTGCAAAAAATCATGCTCCTAGCTTCAGGGGTTCTTGAGATATTTTGTTAACAAGGTTCCATAGGCTTACAATGCACTAATTCGAAAAAGGGGCATAACTCGGTCAAAAATTCACGAATTTGTTTCAAAAGTTAATCAGGTCATCTACACCTTGGGCAGTCTCATCCTGCAAAACCTCATGATCCTAGCATTAGGGGTTCTTGAGATATTTTGTTCACAAGGTTCCACAGGCTAAGTCGAAAAAGGGGCATAACTCTTGAAATATGTGACCCGCGGAAAAAAGAAAAAACACGTGTTCGCTTATTTTTCATACTGATCATGTGTATAAAGTTTCAAGCTCCTAGCTCTTACGGTTCTTGAGATAAAGGACAGACGGACAGACGGACGGACGGACAGACGGACAGGCCCAAACCAATATGCCCCCACAATTTCTCCGAAATTGGGGGCATAAAAAACGGTTATTTTTACGTAGGATGCATGGAGACACAGGTTTCAACATATTTGCATCTGTGCTTAAGGTGAACGGGACCACTCTCAGGGGAAGCAATTTTGCATTTTTGCATCCTTTCTTAAGGAGGGTCAGCTCTTGAAAGTAGAATTTGGTCCTCTAGGAGCAAATTCTTTCCTTTAAAAGTAGACCTATTTAAGAATCTATTTTTTTCTGTTTGCTTCACTTCCCTATCTTGGAAAGCAAATAGAATGTCACAAAAGTTGACCCCCTTTGTAAATATGACAGAAGGGGACACAATGTTCAATATTAGAGAGATCTTTCTTGGAGGTGTATACATTCAGCTATACAGTCAAACCTGCTTATGTGGTTACCTCTATTAAGGGATCACCTGTCTTGAGCAGCCACCTTGGTCCTTTGAACCAAAATACAGTGTAAATGAAATGTATTATGGGGTCATCTGTCTTAAGTAGCCACTTTTTGTCCTTCCCTTGGGTGACCCCTTAAGACAGGTTTGACTGTATTTCTCAAAAATGCTTGCTACAACAACGTAATAGGTCTGCCTACGCTCCTGAATGAGTAAATTTGCGTCTGCTAATTCTTAAGTCAACATGGCCCAGATTATTTTAATCAATAACTGTAATTATTGCCGACCCTTTAGCTATCCTTTTCACTTTTAACAACTTTTATTTTTCTGTCGGATAAAATAAATCCATCCTAATTTTCATAAGACTTCTGCTAGATACTGATTATCTTGATTAAATCTGTGTTTGATCTCAGTCAACGTTATTCAATCTAAAAGGTACCATAGTGACCCAAAATGTTGCCGACCCCACGTTAATTTTATAGTCTATCCTTACAATTTTTAGCTGTCAAAAAGATATATAAAAAAGCATTTCAGTGGCAAATTCTGTGATCAGACTGCTTCTGTAGCTGCGTTTGCAGTAGTCTGATATGAGTCTATATTGTTTACTCAGACAAATCTGTCTTACTATTAGGAATCAATACAGTTATCAATGAAAGGGTATTTGTGTGTCGTTATTTCGTCTTTTCGTCTTTTCGCCTGGCGTCTTTTCGTCTTTTCGTCTTTTCGCATGGCGTTATTTCGTCTTTTTGTCTTTTCGCATGGCGTCTTTTCGTCTTTTCGCGCTGGCGTTATTTCGTCTTTTCGTCTTTTCGCATGGCGTCTTTTCGTTTTTTCGGCGCGAAAAGACGCCATGCGAAAAGACGAAAAGACGAAATAACGCCACGCGAAAAGACGAAAAGACGAAATAACGCCATGCGAAAAGACGAAATAACGCCATGCGAAAAGACGAAAAGACGAAAAGACGCCACGCGAAAAGACGAAAAGACGAAAACACGCCACGCGAAAAGACGACAATTTAAGAGTTTCAAATGGCGTCTTTTCGCATGGCGTTTTTTCGTCTTTTCGCGCTGCAATTTCGTCTTTTCGCGTGGCGGGTTTCGTCTTTTCGTCTTTTCGCCTGGCGTTATTTCGTCTTTTCGTCTTTTCGCATGGCGTTTTTTCGTCTTTTCGTCTTTTCGCATGGCGTCTTTTCGTCTTTTCGTCTTTTCGCGTGGCGTCTTTTCGCGGCGAAAAGACGAAAAGACGAAATGGCACAAACCAGCCACCATAGTATCCCGCAAATGTTGATGTTAATCACTAGTTATTGCTTGTTTCAAAGGCAATAAAATATGATTAAACTAAACTAGTTATGTATACAGGTGTGCTAAACACCGTGGTTTCCTTGATAAAGGAGCGTTACTGGCATAAATCCTTACGTGGTCTAAAACCAGAAAGTTGTGCTTTTACTGGCTTCAAGTGTATCATACTAGCCTTGATTCCAAAATTTTATGAAACCTATTTGTCACTGTCTTCGTCTCCTCAAACTCGGCGATATATTTCAACTATAGATGATATGCGCCATGGCATGCTAAAAAGTATACACGCCGTATATATACTGACACAAACAAAAAACGTTCGCTTTTCAATTGTGTCTGAGAATTTCAAATGAACACAGACATTTCATTTAAATGTATTGTTTCAATAACGTCCATTATTCCGCAGTCGTGTGCGCTGAATGGAAATCCATTCAATGAACATCGACGCCAATGACAATGCCGCAAGCGCCAGTGCCCAAATTCGAAAGTCACAAAATCAGAATCTCGTGTTTTAACCATCGCAGTACATCCCAGCATCACTGGGCAGACACGCTGCTGAGATTTTATGAGTGCTAGATGCATTACTAACTGTTGCAACCAATGGCATACATCTGTCACTTAAAGTGACGTCACAAAACGTCGATCATGACCGTGCGTGGATACCCGCAGACATTACCTTGTTGGTCCATCAGTTTGCAAATCAGTGGCATAGGACTACTTAAAAATTCATTTCTAGCCATCAATAGCATTGAAATCAGCATCATGCAGCATCGCAAAAAGTTAGTTACAACATAACCTGATTACTTTCCTGTAAGGGGTGGGGTAATAAAACCGGGCTTTAGTGAACAGGGATTTCAGATTCCAAGTTGAATTTTTATTTTCTGATGCATGTTGTCATTATCATACACAAGTATAGTCAAATAAAACAGAAACGGTGCCAAAATGATGAACGGTTATGGAGATATGGAAGTTCTGAAATGGTTATTAACTTAATTAAAAGGGAGATAATTTCATAAACCGAAGACTTTTGGCTGCTTTCTCGTTCATTTAAGAAACAGTTTTTGCTTTTAAAAGTTGATTTTTCGTTTTCCGACATTTCTGACCCTCGTTTAACGCAAAACATTTCTGGTTTTGACGAATAACTTGCTGCTAAGGAATAAAATGGTGATTTTGACATAAAATTCGATAAATCTTGTGGCTATGGAGAAAAGTAAAACGGGTACAACATTATGTGTGCCAGAAGCTCAGGACACATTTTGTTTTATTTTGTATGGTTACAACTTTACTGGTTCAAAAGATACAGAACCTTATAAAACGGACGTTTCTTTTTTGTGTCAGTATACTTTTTAACATGCCATGGCACATATAATACGGTATGTACGACCCACACCCACTCTGATAAGCCTGCGTATCGGCGCAGTCTGATAAGAGTATGTGATGGTACTCGCTTTATTCTCGTAGTCTTCTCAGGATCTCAGATGTGAAAAGCGAAGACTTTGATCAGACTACGTGGATGCGTTTTCAAACTTTGAGAAAGTTCCAATACTTTTGAGAAAGTTCCAATTCTCGTGTTGCGATTCATATAGTTTTCATATTGATTTCAGTAATAACGGGTTAACTCCGTGTGTCAATATTTAAATATTTGCTTTAATGTCTCGTTTGCGATAAAAGGCGGCGTGTGAGTTTCTCTGAATAAATAAATCTAAATAAAATAGATCTAGATTTCTGTTTTAATTCTGGGTATCTCCACATATACTATTTGTACAGACACAACATGATATAAAGATCCGAGAGCAACCAAATGGACCTGAATCGCTTACCAGGCAAGCAGCAGCACTTCTGTGCCTTCTGTGAATGAATCATTCTTTGTTATGCCCACATACCTTGACAGTCATGTATGTACCTAGTTTGGTCAAGATTTAAAGATTGTCTCCCTCATTTTTTTCACGTTTTCAGAAACAAATATTTTAACAAAATTTCATTAGACAATATGTAATAGTGTCATAATCAACCGTACAAGTTTTGAGAAAATGCATGTTTTTTCGATAAATGTGGAATGAAAAATAATCTTTAAATTAAAATGCAAATTACTTATTTCCTCACGGCCTGTAAGAATTTCGATTTTGACCACGTGTGTCATGTGATCATGTACAGGCATTTTCTTATTCGTGCACGTGATTGTGACGTATGAATAAATTATTTTTGTCCAATAATGCGATTTCGAGCGCTGTCCGCGATCATTTGAAAATTATCTTATTGTTTGTTTGAAGTCACTGTTAGCAAATATTATTATCTAAATTCTATTTCAAATGTATAGTTCGATCATGTCAGAGGTTTAGCATGAACTATTATATCAAATCATTTTTTGTTATTATTATCAAGGGAGTAAATCTTTAATGGAAGATAACCACTCATATGTATATCTTTCTTCCATGAATACACCTAAAAGAATTCTGCAAAATGTGGATGATTGTTATTTATATTACTATATTACTTGAGACGAGTTACACCAATAGTTCATCATACTTTTTTATGGTAAGAGATATAGGGAATCGACCGAGTTCTCCATATAACATGGCGCGCGTTAGTATCTTATGATCACCTTAGACCCAGATTTCACAACTATACGTCAATATATGGAAAGTACACCTTCAGAAATGCTCTTTAAGTAGGCAAGCCAGGAATATGCTCGTATGCTACGAAGTTACTGGGTCATTTGCCTTCTAGACTTTATAGAAACATGCAATGAAAAACACTAATAGACTGAGTCTCCACGTTTCTCCGTATTTACCCTTAAAGTTGCTCAAGCGAACAGAGAACAGACTAGCAATCCGCACATGCGAACAATTTCCCGTGCTACGGCCCTGTTAGCCCTTGACAGATGGTATCCTTGAAAACCTTTTCTCTTCAGAGGTCTTCTAGTGGATTGGAAGATAAATATTTGCTTCCGTTAACAAGTGTCGTGGGACTTAAGGAACTTATGAAGTTGTTAGGAATGACTTTTTACTTTTACACTTAATTAGTCTATAGTGACTATACATATTAGTACCCTGTAACGGGATAAAAATGTTTAGGATGTACTTATGTCAGAAGCAGACTTTTTCATGAAATCTAACTGTATTTCAATCATGTTTAATTTAAAAGTAGTGTCTTTGGCAACTACGAAAAAGTAAAAATAATACATGTCGCTTGGCAAAATTTCATGCTACAGTCGCCCAAACACAGGTATCCAATTTGTACAAATAACTAAAAGTCTTCCTTCAAGGTAGTCTAATTTGGATTGAAATACTCGTGAAATGCCATTTTGCGCTTTCACCGTAAATAATTTATAATACTATCAAATTAACAAGAAATTAAATAAGCCTGATATTTTTTTTCAAGAAAGAAATTTAAAAAAATGCACTCAAGTGGCTCAGCATAATATACATGCTTGCTAATAGACCAGGGGCCGTATTCATAAAACGACTTAAGTGGTTGCTATGCTGTTGCTAAGGCTAAATTTCTTTGAAGGAGATTCCCTACAACTATGAAATTTGCTCTGGAGGAACAGTCTTACAAAGACTGTTCCTCCAGACCAAATTTCATAGTTGTAGGGAATCTCCTTTATAGATATTTAGCCTTAGCAACCGCATAGCAACCACTTAAGTGGCTTTATGAATACGGCCCCAGACATTTACATAGATTTTGATCAGTATCAAAACCTGATATGGCATCTAAAAATTTGGAACGAATATTGAAGTTTTTGGTTGTATCCGAGTGTAACCCGCCCCTACCCGCTCACTAGTATTTGCTTTCGGGTGATCGCAGTTTTTCACATTTCAAAGGCTTTAACTCTGGTTTAAATAATGTAAAATTGCTGGTTCTTGGACACCGAAAAGGCATCTATCAGAGCAAGTTTGACAAAATCTCATTATTACTGACGGCTGTTACTGGCAAATCTAATTCTTAAGTCAATGTAAAGGCAATCTCGCCCATTCTCATAAAATCTCAGGTGCTATCGTTTGTGATGTTATCCTTTTTAATGCCGCTTTACCATACTTTTTACTCTGTATATAAGTTATTTTACATTTTCTTGTTGAATGCAGCCGATAAAATGAAAACATGAGCGTTTGGGATGGTGGCCCTATTAAAAATTCCTTAGTAAATCGTTAATCACCTGATACGTCAGAGATTCGAAATGGAACCGCCCGAATATGTCTTGCCTGGCTTGTACCATTTTTATTCTGATTCCCCTCTCTCTGTATCTCTTCCCTTGTCTCTCTAACACATAGTCTGAAGCCAGGGGCCGTATTCATAAAACGACTTAAGTGGTTGCTATGCTGTTGCTAAGGCTAAATTTCTTTGAAGGAGATTCCCTACAACTATGAAATTTGACTTAAGTGGTTGCTATGCTGTTGCTAAGGCTAAATTTCTTTGAAGATTATTCCCTACAACTATGAAATTTGGTTCCTCCAGACCAAATTTCATAGTTGTAGGGAATCACCTTTATAGATATTTAGCCTTAGCAACCGCATAGCAACGACCTAAGTGGCTTTATGAATACGGCCCCAGGACAGATTCTGTCAGTTTATTTGTAAAACCGAAATGCTTTACCATGTATAGGACTGCTTTTTATTTTTAGCTGCGTCATGAGAAGACCTACGCGAACTGCAATTGCCCAAATTAGCCAGTACTCATTCGCAGTCGGAACTGTACAGTTTTGAATCCACTAGGTCAGTACTAACTGGGGGAACAGCGCATGCTCTGGACCGACTTGCTGGTCTTGGCACTAATGAGCTGTTAGTATTTGCGCGAAGAGCGCGAGGAAGATTTCGCGGGAGGCGCCTAATAACATCCATAGAGATTCTTACACTGGGGATTATCGTACCTGACGACGAGATCAATTATGATTTATGCGAAAATTTCAATCGACACACTTGGCTTTTGACCTTTTATGAATATTGATAACTCAGCCGTGACACGACAAAACCAACAAAGTGGCATGTGCGCCCAGCAAGGACTCAAATCAGCCTGCGCGAACAGCGAAGACTCTGATCTTACTGGGTGGATGACTTAGATCAGCCTGCGCGAACAGCGAAAACTCTGGTCATACTAGGCGGATGCCCAGGCTGATCCGAGTCTTCGCTGGGCGCAGATGCCACCTAGTTGGTGTTGTCGTGTCGCGGTTCATATGAATATTGATAGGAGAGAAAGCACCCCGTCTGCAGCAAAGATTCAGTCAGACCAGCCTGCGCAGTCTGATCAGAGTATTCACTGTGCATGAACACTCTATGTATCCTCAGGAATTTACAGAGAGCACAATGAAGACTCTAATCAGTCTGCTTAGATGCGCAGGCAGATCTTAGATTTCGCTGTTTTCACATGATTTAAAAAAAACATACTTGTTCTCGTTCACGCTGGATTGTATCTATGTTGGTATTGAATCTAATTTAATAAGAAAACAGTTATTATGGCTCATTGTATAAAAAGTGTAAGAAGTTTGGGCTTATGGACAACACTTAAATGAAGCGTGTTCGTTGGTCGTATGATCAATAAATCTTTACCATACAGTTTCGCTGGCGTAAAATCCGATATGACTTTTGAAAGCAACAAATGTCAGAGAATACCACAACGCCTCGATCCCTCATATTTATATAGTCTGCCTCTTTAAAACAGCTTTTGAACCGTTTAATCATTGTTTTAACAGCTATTAAATAAGAGTAAAATTAAGTTTGTTTGCGATAACCACCCTGTGAAACCATCAACTAAGTCTTGATATTTCAAACAGGCTCTAGCATAATGGACTTACTGAAAGACATAATTCTGTATTCAAATTCCAAAGGAATATTGCTACTCAAAAATAGAAAGTTTACTAAGGATAAACTGAAGTCGTCCCTCGAGTCATTAGGCTCAGTACATGTAACGGTTTTCCATTGTCAATTAAGAGATAGCAATCTAAGTTTAAAGCAGATGAACAGTACTCTGTAGAGTACTTAATTTCAAATTCACACAGAGAGATGATTTAAAACGCTCACAAATCTTTTATTCCTGTTACTTCTAGAGACAGAGCATCATCTATGTACCCGTAGGTGAAGTTGAATTGTGGAGCAAAGTTTTTAAAGAGCCTTTATGTAAACTCCGCCTCATACCTGTGATTTTAAGAGAAACAAATTTGCAGATAAAGGTCCGTTGGTACTTAATGGAATGCCAAAGGTCTGCTGAGACGCTTTTCCGCTGACCACCATGCAAATATTGTTGAAAAGAAAATCCAGCCGTTTAAAAACAGTTTTTATGAGCATGAGAGTGGTCCTTAATAAAGCATGTGTCCAGATACCCCAAAACAACGTATGTATACCGGCGATTTCCGTTTTTGTAACAGAAATACAGTTTTGGAATACTTTTTTAAAAGTGATTTTAATTTGTTATGTGGCACTGTAATATAAAGTGCAGAGAAAGCAAACGTCTTTAAATGCAATATACTTCAAAGAGTACTACCGAAAAATCTTTTTTTTTTTCGATCAACGTCTGATACATGCCATTTGTAGCGTATACCAAATTAGAATATTTCTGAAGCCCCTCTTAACTGCCGTTAGTATTCTAATTTTAAAACTTGAGAGAGACTTGGTAAAGCATTAAGATGATCCCGCAGTCTGTCATCGGTATACACATTTTGGATCCAATGATGTTATGGAAGGTCAAGATATAGAGGATATTTAGTTTTTTAAGGTTAATACTCATCGAATGTGTTGAAAATAGCAGCAATTTCACGAGTGCGTAGCAACAAAACAAGACAGAAAGCAAAGCAGACAGCTAGTCAGGCGACCACAATGCTAAAATCACAACAAACAACAATAACCACAACAATAGCGCCGTCTTGGAACCTTCAGTTATACATGACTGGGTCAAAGGGGGTGGAGGATGAGGGAGCCGGCCTTAAATCGATTTTACATGGCCATATCCCTTGTTCTGGATTCGGTTGTGGTTGATAATCAAATAAGTTAGTCGGTCCTCGCGAAGGACCTCTAATCCATCAGCGGATCAAAACAGCAAACATATCAATTAGGATTAACTACTGTGATGAAACAAGATGAGCACTTAACGGTAAGAAACAAGACAAAAAAAAAATGAACCCCGACGGACGTCGATAAAAATTGAATAAATAAATAAATAAATAAAAATAATGATAAATAAATAAATCATTAAGGAGGTGTGATACCTGTCGTCTTGTTTTAGAAGTTTTGCTATTAAATGTTTTCTACGAGCGTGAAGGTCAGCAACACATGATGACTAAACCGAAAATCCTGGCTCAAAATTATTTGTTCAACCGTTTTAGACACAGGTAACCATCCGATGGAATGAAAACATCCGATCCTACATGTGTTCTTTGGTCCATTTTAAGAACAAACCGTTTAATTTTATTATGGGTAACCTGAAGTCTATTTTTACAAGCCTTAAGTCAGCCAAGGTACCAAAACGGAGCAAACATTTTAGGTTTTAAATCGAAGAATGTTTGTTTTTTTGTACAGAAACTCCAGTCTTGCATTAGCCTTTTGTATTACATTAGGACCCATGTTCTCACCCAAAAGGCTTTGCTCCAACATTGCACCCAAATATTTTGCACCCACGTATTTACAGAATAATTAGCTTAAATAGAAAGATAAGAAATATTTAAAACTGACTGTGACATTATTCTATGTCTTGACCCAAACAAAATAGATTCTGATATGAGATGAATGTTTAGTCCATCCAGATTTGCCTCCCCTGTTTGATCCTGTAACCAGTTGAAACACTATCTCTCCTAAAGTGTCTTCAGTGTAAATTTTGAGGAAAGTAACACACTGGATTTGTCAGTCCAATTACGGTAAGCTCCATGCATATTCCATTTCATGTATCGACATCGCCTTCCTTTTAGAGAATGGCTATTGACAAAAAGAACACTGCTCGTTTATTTGTTTTGTTTCAAAGTCATTTACTTGCAGCTTCCTTCAATTTCTACAACAAATATTGGTCGTTCTTGACAATCAGAAAATGACGGCGGAGGCGGCATTGGCAGTGGTGGCGGTGCTGCGGTGGTGGTGGCAAGTGTTTTGTGGGCTGCAGAACAAATTTTAAGAGTTGAAGATTGAAATGATTATACATGTATGCTGATATCAACGGTGTGAAAACATGTTTGGGTACGTTTAACTAAACAACATTCTTCTTTGTTATTTTTTCTTTATTTTTTTTAGTTTTTGGTTCCTTGAAAGGTACCGATAAGAAACATGTCTGGACAAAGAGTGTACTGTATTCATTAGCGTTGGTTTTTTCGCAAGCTTAGCCATAGTTTCTTTCCCAAATACTTAGTCCGCTGGTGATTAGCTCCTTGCCCATTTACATAAACAACAGAGCCATGAGGCCCGAATCGCTCACCTGAGTTAACTGGTCAAAGGTCAAACTAGGGTTATCATTTCAACAATCCTGATAGTTTGAAACTGTCAAAATATAAAAAAAATGATAAAAAGTCACCTCACTCAAAAATGTTAATGTACCCATTTAGCTGACTGTATTTATCAATTTTTGCACCAAAATCTTCTACAAGTTCCATGATTTCTTTTGCCTCAGCATTTTCCCATATAAAAGCAGCAGAAAGCAGATTTGTCCTTACCGAAAATGTCAAGGTCAAACCAAGGTTATCATTTGAACAATCTTAGTAGTACTCAGGTATCCAATGCTAAACACCAAGTTTCAAGGCCATCGGTAAATTGGTTCTGGAGAAGATTCCTAAAGGTTTTACCATCTATGGGTGTGGTGGCCATGTTGCTCATGTGACCGGGACTGCTTGAGCAAATTTTCGTTGCCTCAACCCCCGGAGGCAGTATATGAATTTTAGTTACGATTGGCCCAGTGGCTATGAGGAGATATTTGAATTAATATTGTAAAAATATAGTCAAATGTCAAAGAATGACTTTGACCTCTTGTGCTAGCAAATCTTCATGTGTTCATTTTATTAACTGTATATGCCAATTTTTAGACCAAAGTCTTCTACAAGGTTGATGAACTTTTATGTTCTAGCAAATTCCCATATATAAAAGGACTAGAAACCAAATTTGACCTTGCCGTACAAAAGTAAAGATCCACCCAAGGTCATCATTTAAACAATGTTAGTAGTAATCATGTACCTAAGGCCACATACTTAGTTTCAAGGCCGTCGATTAATTTGTTCTGGTAAAGAAGAGTTTTAAAAGTTTTACTATATATGGGCATGGTGGCCATGTTGGTCATGCGACCATGACCGATTGAAAAAAAATTCATTGCATCAACCCCTGGAGGCTCTATATGAAATTTGGTTCGAATTGGCACAGTGGCTTTTGAGGAGATGTTTGAAATTGTCAAAATATATGATAAACCTTGTTCAGCCTGGTGTACCCACAAATCTTTATGTACTCATCAAGATACCTGTACACAGAGTTTTTATTTCAATAAAATCTTATGTTCTGCCATTTTGACTTAAGAAAGATTAATGTTATGTTCTAGCATTTTGACTTAAGAAGGATTAATCAGTTCATGACCACCTAAAGGCTGAAGACAAATATTCAATGGAATGCCTGTCTATGCTTTGTCATAATACAGAGCAAAACCAGAAAACATGCTGCAAAGTTTGTTCCAGCATCGATGACCTAAATGTAATACCTATGTCTTGCTTCTGCTAGGTAGAGGCAAAACACGCAGAAAAGTCAACTGCAAAAAATAACCTGTCAGATGATATAACTTATAACCAATCCAGTGCAAATTACTTAATTGACTTAGGGTTAAAATGCAAAGATTTTAGAATGGGTCACATTAATATACAAGAAATAAGCAACAAAACTAATCAAGTCTGCCTGTTATTCGAATTTTACAAAAATCCAATTCATGTCCTAGGCTTAAGCGAGACAAAACTTAATGTTTTGCATCCTGATACAGCTTTTCAAGGCAGTGGCTTCCAAAAACCTTTCCGAAGGGACCGAGAAAGATAGGATCCAATATTATAAAATTCTCTGACATATCTGCAAATCCAGTCATAAAAAGATATTTTCCAACCTGAAGCAATATCCTGACCTGCAACTCAATTTGTATTTTATGTAGAAATATAGATTTTAATTATGCATTAATGGTATTGTTAACTTACATTTAGGATGCATTTACTCTGTTTAAGAACATGATCCAACAACTTTTTGCTGTTCATAACCACTTTCAAAGGGATCATTGTGTCAACTTTGACCTTCTGGGACCTGTTTAGCTCCTGTTCTAAAACAGAACAAAAAAACAATAAACAGAGACTATCTCCCTAACTAGTCCATGTATTTTGATCCAATCAATGATGTTATTGGCTCGCAGTCATCACAATCCTCTTCATCTGAACGATTATAAATGATAGCTGCAGACTTCTCCCTTATTCCAGATTTCACTCCATTGTCCATTTTATCCATGAAGTCTTGTTCTTCTTTGGAAAGGGAGTAATTCTCTTCGTTCTCACTATGTAGACTACATACTTCTTTGAACACTGGAGTTAATGAGAGAAGCCAGTACTTCTGTCTAAAGTCCTCATTGGCTCTCTCAACTTTTCTGAAAAAGAATCAGATACAATTCTAGAAGTAATTCTGCAAATAAGATAAAGATACAATTTTTTTAGAAACACAAGGATCCAAAGTGAGTCATTGTAACTCCCTTAAGTTGCAACTTCTGTGCCATGTACTACCTTGGTAAGAGTGATACATATTTAGTATAAGTTTAACAAAATTCAATTAATTGATTTCATAGTTATGACTAAATTAGTCTCTGTTATATTGATTCAATCAAGAACTCGTGCACCATTCTGACAAAACTTTATGGGCACAGCTGTGTTATGGTGGCACATATCTATTTTAAGTTTCATGAAATTTTGGTAATTGGTTACTTTGTTATGGCTAAGGTAATTTTATTGATTTTAAATTTAAATCAAGGTGGTAACTCATGCACTGCTGAAGCCAGCTTGATGGAACTTTACGTACATCACCCTGTTGCAGTGACATATATTCATTATAGGTTTCATGAAATTCTGTTCCTTAGTTATGGCTTCAGACTTCCTCTGCCTTATCCTCAAGGGGAAATAACTGAATGTATGAAACCCAAAGCTACCTTTTTCGGCTGTAGCGTATAATCTTAATATTGACCTACATTTTGAGTATTTCATTGGCTAATATAAATACACCTGGGATTTTGATGCAAGTAGCTTACTTTCGCTTTCTCTTTCTACTGCCAGTTTCATTACTGTAAGCCTATAAACTGTGCTGTAATGAATATAGATATTTCGGTCCAAATCGCTTTTTGCCAAAGAACATTTCGTCTGTTATGTCGCTCATGTAAAATATAAAGCCAACAAAATAATTTGACACAGAAATCGAAGACGAAATTAAATAAATGTTGCTGGCTTAGTTGTTGATGTTGTGCTGGAACTGCGACACTTTTAAGGTTATATGAGGGTGGTCAGCCAACCAATCCTCATTGTGGTGTGCAACACAGACAGACCCCAAACAAAATTCAACAACATTTCCGAAATCGAAACGCCAACACCAACAACAAATATGAATATCAACATGCGCATCCGTACAATCTGATTAGCACATTCGATATCTTACATGTACCTGATTCGAATTCAAGAAAATTACTGACAACTCTCAATATACACATAAACCTATTTAATCTAAGCCTATTATCTTTTTTTAATTATATCTCTTGTTTTAAGTGACATATTATCCTGACCTATTCTACTAAAATGTAACTGTGCAATACCATGGAAGTATTCCAACTATACTAAGATTATGGATCAGACATTATATTGCAATACCGCCGCCGAAGCTGATGCTGATGCCAGTGCATCATTAGTTTTTCTGTACATCCGTACAGGCGAGATAAAAAGCAATATATATATCGTCATGAAAATTGTATTTACACACAGCTTAATGATTTATGAAACACTGTTTGTTTGTTTGTGATCTCTAGTTGCAGAGAAGAGACTGTTTTAAAGGTTGGAAAAGTTTTTAGAAAATCCTGTTTCCTGTTTCCACTGATGTCAATGGTGTTATTTTAAAATTTACCACAAGAAATACCTATGTGCGTTGAAAATAGGGTTGAATAATAACTATAGATATCAGAAAGAAATTTATTAATCTTGCACAAATAATTCAGTAAGATATAAGTGAAACTTTCTTGAAAATATCCATTACTATTTTCTCACTTTAATTTTTTGCATTAAAGTGCATTAAATGCATTAAAGTTAATGACAAAGTCAAAGAACACTTGTGACCACCATCTGTACCTGGAGCTTTGAATGCATCTTAATTTTGCCAATATTTTTTTTTTCTAAATTGTCTGAAGTCACTTATAACAAGAAAATAATATCTTCTACAAAACGGTTAAAAATGTAAAGTACCACAGTAAGTCAGGAGGGGCTCACATATACCCCCGACCAGCGCCACCGTCTAATGAAAGCATACTTTAAACATAAAACTTCAATGCAAATATCAAACATGTACAAAATTAAAAGTCTGTGACCTTGACCTTCAGTCAGCAGCAGCATCCACATGAGGTAAACATGTAACAAATGAAACTAGTCATGCATCATTAGGTTACATTCAAGTATATTAGAACTATAAGCCAAAAACACAACAAATGGCAAAGTCCTAGCCCCGGCCTCACCCATGAGCCTGACCCAGCTTTTTGGGGGTCCATATCAAACGCAGTGCTACTGAAGATGTATCAATATATCGATGTACAGGTATATTGCAATATGTTCTGTCCAATTTAATATACAGTATTGTAATACAGTTTTACTGTATCGATATTTTCAACACACATGGATTTGAGTATACATTACATTATTACTGCATCTTTATTTAGAAAAAAACAGTGCAAAATTGTTGTCATATCAATTTCAAAGCTAAAGCAAATAAGCTGAATCTGTAGAAATTAATCCTCTGACAATAATTTCTAAAATGTAAATTCTTACATGCAATATGTCAGTTGGGTACGAAATTCTAAACTGTAAGTCAGTTTGCATTAAACTGGCAATACACATTCAATACATATCGCAATGTAGTTCTGCTATAATGCAATATATTGCAATACAGATTTTGGTGGAAGTACTCAACAGAGATATCATGAACCAGATATGGAGGAAATCTTTCATGCAGTTTGAGATATGGGCAATCAGAGAGGTTTAACTCAAAACTTTGACATAATGAAAGTGCCAAAGCCATATTATTCACCCCTGGCCTGACCCTGGGATTTTGCCCAGTGGCTTAGCTAGTTTACATCAACGGTTATGCAATAGAGATACTACGTATCAAATATGAAAGTCTGATGTGTGGTTACAGGGATATGAGCAGTCAGAAAGGTCTAACGCAAACCTTTGACATAATGAAAATGCCAGTCCTACTTGTTGATCCCTAGCACAACCCTGGGGCCCGAACCAGCAGCTAAGATAGTTTACATAAACGGTAATACTATACCATATATCAAATATCCAAAGAACAGGCTATTGCAGCTATGCATGGCCCGCAAAGTCTGTCCTAGATATTTTAAGTGCATTTCGGTAAATTCAAACTAGATCCGGTGTTTCGTGCGTTTCGGTTATTCTATGGGCCGCATTTTGGGGAATTGGTGCATAGTGACCGATGACAAAAACAGAGATTTTCCGGTAAATTTACTACCTTAGTGTATATCTTGGTTCCCGACGATAATCGAGGTTTCCGTTATAGAACAATGTTAGTACTCTAGATAGGACACCAGCCTTGGGGGGTGTGGTGCATTGTGACCAATGAAAAACAGAGATTTAGGAACTGACCAATATCTAGATGCCTTTCCAAAACCGATACAAACTTGGCTTAAATATAGAGCACTACATCAAATTGGTCTATCTACCAAAGTTCACGAGCCATGCAATGTGATGTGTGGTTACAGCAACATGTGCATTCCAAAAAGGCTTGACGCAAACATTTGATTTAAAGTTGATGAACGGACAGACAGACAGATGGATAGACGGATGGAAGTATGAACGAACAACAAATAAATAAACAAACAGGTGAACAGACGAAATCAGAAAAACTATGTTCCACCTGACATACTTTGTATGTCGGGAGTATAATTAGATTAGTCGTTTTGCAAGGGTTTTCAAAGGGCAATCACTCAACCAGCATAAAGTGACAGTTCTTGGTTTCTTCTGATGACTGAAAAATAACTCATGGCTCAAACATTGAGAAAAAGTTATCATTCTTATACTCACCACAGGTCATGGTCTGTTCTACATAACTATGATGTATCATGAAACTATTTGCTAAGAAGACATAAAACTGTCATTCAGGTATCAAAGAGGAGTTTACTCGAGAGTCAAGAATTATGACAGCAAGAGTTATCTTTCTTGTATACAACATATCATAATGATTTATTTCATGTAAATGTGATGTATCATTAAAGTACTTCAAAGCTTTTCAAGTTCAAGTGCAGCAAGAAAATGTTTATGGAAGGCTATATGGATGGATGCCAGGCTCAGCCCTATCCTATGAGGAACCTTTGTGTTAGGTCAAACATGGGGAATGCTGTTTGTGCTTCCAAGCAAACAGACACAAATAATATATGAACGAACCAGTATATCCCTTTTTGTTCTCTAAAATCAACCATTTTGCTGGTAAACTAAATCAGACAAGCACGACTTTTGGGACTCAGAAGTCTATCAGCAAAATACTGACTAGGAAAATAGTTCTTACCCTGAACTGTAAACATATCCCGGCAACATCCAAAATAAGAACTATCAAACATCCAATCACTGCTTGCTTTCATTTCTTCAATGATTTCTGGAATTCTTGCTGGCTGAGTGAAGCCACAAATGCAGAGTCATGACTTCTCCACTATTTTGTCAGATTTACTGGCATATGCAACACAGTGACCTCTCCCATCCCACAATGTCAGCAGTAGCTGCCTTTCACCTGTAAAAATATGTTGTTGCTGATGCAGCAGATAAAAAATCCTAGGCTTTTATGTGGACTAGGTGGGAGCTTCTCTTCATGAATGACTCAAAAATCTAAATTGGTCTTTTCTAATTCTACTATAAGACAGGTTTTTCAAACAATCCCTAAAAGTTATTTCAGTCTTGTTAGATGGAAAAGCGATCTAGATTTTCAGCGTGCCTTTGCGAAGCACAGGAGAACTTATGCTATACCACCAGTGCATACATCCGATCGGATGATTTGGGGAAAGACTTTTTAAAACCCATATCTCCTTTACCCATTGATAAATTCTTTTGAAACTTGATCTGTAGTTAGATATTGGTAGGTATCCCCAGCCACTCACTGAAATGAACTTGATGTCAAGGTCAGGGACTTAGAAAATTGGGGTTTACGCAATGAATATAAATGTAATTACAAAGCCACACTTTGTCATGGCTGAAATAGGTGACAGTTTCATAAAATGCTTAGCATTTAACAGATGAATATAAAGAACAGTATCTGAAGATAGTCTGCCTGGAGATGACTTCATATACGGTACAAGTACCTATGGATCAAACTTTTTATAGATTTTGTTCATAATACAGTTCCAAACCGGGGACAGATAATCTCTTTGTGATAAACTTTTAACAATCACTGGGAAATTTTAACTATTACAAGGTTTTACTGGTTTGTACCATTTGTTGTATATTTCATACAAATCCATTTCAAATCTGCTTTTCTGGTTTTCTACAGTATTCTATGATTTGAAAAATGTATATAGCTCTGTGTTAGGGGCAAGTAAATCCCCCAGGACAAAATTTTAACAAACTGGAAGAAAATCTATTGCTTTGATAACTTGCTGCAAGGTTCAGAAAAAATCTTTTTCAACTCTTGACTTTACATAGATTTTTATCATCATTTTATTCATGTACATATTCCCATGACAGGGGGAAATAACCCCACGGACTACATTCAGGTTTTAAAGGCAAGCTAATGCTACTGGGGCTCTGTGAGATGCGCTGGAAAAACTTTGGTGAGATGTCAACAGATGACAGACACAAGGTTTATTTCAGTGGAGAAGAGGACAAACATGAGTATGGGGTTGGATTTCTTGTGCATAAGGACATGGTGAGTGCTGTCTTGGGATGCCGATCAGTCTCCAGCAGACTGATTTCAATTCGCCTGAGAGCAGCTCCTTTCAACATCACCATCATACAGATTTATGCACCAACATCTGGACATGACGACAATGAGGTAGAACACTTCTACCAGCAACTCCAGGAAATCATAGACCAAACACCCAAGAAGGACATTCTGGTTGTACAAGGGGATTGGAATGCTAAGGTTGGAAAGGATGCACAGGCAGACTGGGAAAACGTTTGTGGACCCTACTGCAATGCCGAAACAAATGAGAGAGGTCTCAGACTTCTAGAGTTTGCAACCTGTAACAGCCTAGTACTGACAAACACCCTTGGCCCTCACAAACCATCAAGAAGATGGACATGGCATAGCCCAGATGGGAAACACCACAATCAGATTGATTACATCTTGGTGAGGAAGCGCTTCCGATCAGGAGTCAACATCCATAGGACAAGGAGTTTTCCTGGAGCAGACATAGGAAGTGACCATGACCTGGTCATGATGACCTTCCGAGTTCGTCTGAAGAAGGCTAGAAAGCCAACCCAGCCAAGACTGAAGTTTGATCTTGAGAAGCTAAGGGACCCAGAGGTGGCATGCACTTTTCAAGCAACAATAGGTGGAAAATTTGCACCACTCATTGGTCTGAGGGATGATGACATGGACATAGATACCATGATTACCACCTACAATACAGTAGTGACTGATGCAGCCAGTGAGATACTTGGGAAGGAACGTCGCAGGAAAAAGCCATGGGTCACTAGAGATGTTCTCGACCTCTGTGATGAGAGGAGAAATTTGAAGAAGAAGAGGTATGAAGCAGGAGGAGCAGAAGAATACAGGGAAGCAAACAAGAGGATTCAGAAGGCAGTGAAGAAAGCGAAGGAGGACTGGATAGCTAGTCAGTGCGAGGAGATCGAAACTTGCCTGAACAAAAACAACAGCAAGAAAGCATACCAGCTGGTGAAGGATCTAACTTCAGAGAAACAGGGTAGATCCACAACTATCCAGGACAAGTCTGGGAAAGGCCTTACAGAAGAACAAGAGATTCTCAGCAGATGGACGGAATATTGCTCAGAATTATACAACCATGAGACTGATGGTGACAATACGGTCCTGGACTGCAGTCAGCCCCCAGAAGAAGATCAACAACCGATCCTTCGTGAGGAAGTTGAGATTGCAGTAGCAGCACTGAAGAAGGGAAAATCTGCCGGAGTTGATAATATACCAGCAGAACTTGTTCAAGCTGGAGGGGAGACCATGATTGATGTTTTAACAGATATCTGTAACAGGATCTGGAGAACAGGAGAATGGCCTACCCCATGGACTCAGTCGCTGATTATTACTCTCCCTAAAAAGGGCAACCTACAGCTCTGCCAGAACTACAGAACCATCAGCCTCATCAGTCATTCAAGCAAAGTCATGCTGAAAGTTATCTTGAACAGGCTTAAGCCACAAGCCGAAGAGATAATTGCTGAGGAACAGGCTGGGTTCCGAGCAGGAAGGAGCACCACAGAACAGATCTTCAACCTTAGAATCCTGTGTGAAAAGTATCTCCAACATCAGCAGAATCTGTACCATGTCTTCATTGATTTCAAAAAAGCCTTTGACAGGGTATGACATGCAGCCTTATGGGCCACCATGAGGAAGTACAATATCAATGCAAACCTAGTTCGCACCATTGAGCAGCTATATGACAAGGCTACAAGTGCAGTCCTGATAAATGGCAGCACAGGAGAATGGTTCAGAACAACAGTTGGAGTAAAACAAGGATGTCTTCTGTCACCCACCCTCTTCAACATTTTTCTCGAACGGATCATGTCTGATGCTCTGGAAGAACATGACGGAAAGGTTAGCATAGGCGGCAGAAATATTACCAACCTGCGGTTTGCCGATGACATAGACGCTCTTGCTGAGGAAGAGCAGGAACTAGAAGCTCTAGTTGAAAGTCTTGACCAGACCTGCACAAGGTATAAGATGGAGATCAGTGCTGAGAAGACCAAACTGATGACAAACAGCGCAGATGGCATCCAGAGGGAGATCAAGGTAAAGGGGGAGAAGCTGGGTACTGTAAGCAGCTTCAAATACCTTGGAGCAGTTGTCTCAGATGATGGCTCAAAACAGGAGGTTCTCTCAAGGATAGCACAAGCCACTTCAGATCTTGCCAAGCTGAAACCAATTTGGAGAGATAACAACATATCTCTTGGATCAAAGGTGACACTAATGCGCTCCCTTGTCATTTCCATATTTCTGTATGCCTGTGAATCATGGACCTTGACAGCAGAGTTAGAGAAAAGAACGCAGGCCTTTGAGATGAGATGCTATCGAAGGTTACTGAACATTTCGTACAAGGACCATATAACCAATGAGGAGGTTCGCAGGAAGATCCAAGCAGCCATTGGAGAATATGATGAACTCCTGACGCTGGTCAAAAAACGGAAACTAAGGTGGTTTGGCCATGTCTCCAGGTCTTCTGGTTTAGCAAAGACAATTCTTCAGGGCACAGTGAAAGGAAAAAGAAGAAGAGGTAGACAGAAGAAGAGGTGGGAAGACAATATCAAGGAGTGGACTGGAATGGATTTTGCCAGCTCAACTAGGGCAGTTGAAGACAGGACAAGGTGGAAAGGGATTGTTTTGAAGTCAGCTGTGGTGCCCCAACGACCTAGTAAGGTTATGGGATAGAATAGAATAGAAAAGAATGCTACTTATATCCTTTCTATAAAAATAAAGAAAGACTTAATAAACTCTCAGAGATATGCTCCGGACAAGGAGAAATATGAGAAAAATATGAAGGGCAATAACACCAAATGTACTTGCATCAGAGTCATGATTCTTATATTTTTCACTTCCTCTCATTGCGCTCTATGAATGTATGAAGTTTTATTTTTCTCCTATCCAGAGATATGCTCCGGACAAGCAAAATACTTTAAAAAAGTAGGAAGGGCTAACGTCATAATGATTTAAAGTAGGGTTATGGTTCTTGTGATGTACACGTTCTCTTGTCGCCCTCTATCAACGTGTCAAGCTTTTTTAAACATTATTTTGTTAATCAATTCACATTGTAAATTATACAATGTGAATTGATAAATAAAATATTGTTTAAAAAATGTGTCAATTTTCATTTAGTTCCCTTTAATACTACCAGAGATATGCTCCGAAAAATCAAAATATAGAGAAAAACTAGGAAGGGAGCTAACTCAGTAAGTTACATGAGGCATGGTTAAAGTTCTTGTCTTTTGCGCTCTCTCTCACTGCCCTCTGTCAATGTGTGAAGCTTCATTTAGTTCCCTTTAATATTTCCAGAGGTATGCTCTGGACAATCAAAATACAAATAAGATAGGAAGGGGCTAACTCCATAAATAGTTAATATCGGGTTATAGTTCTTGTGTTTTGCACTGCCTCTGAATGCCCATTATTAGTGTGTGAATTTTCATATATACATCTTTGAAACTTACAAAAATATGCTCGAGACAAAAAAAAATACTGAAAAAAGTCATGAAGCTAACTAAAGTGCAATCTCTCTAAGAAAAAAAATAATCAAGCCAGATCACTTACACAATATGCACATCTCCAATTGATGCTGATGGTTTCATTGAAGTTTCGTTGTATTCTAGCCAGTAGTTGCCAAGAATTCAAGTGGACATGAAATGTGTGCCTTACATTTAATGCAGAGTTTATCAAAGGGCTATAACTATTGGAACCAGAAAATGTTTGAAACCGATGGATGCTCCCCGAAGGCATGCAATAGTGGAATGGGTATTCTTGTGAAGGAGTGGTTTTTTGTGTAAATAAAAGTCATTAAAAGTGGAAGAAAGTAGAGGTAAAGGAATGAGAGGAATTAAAGCTACTGGTTCTTGTGCTCCGCACTTCCACTAATTGCCCTCTGTCAATGTGTGAAATTTCATTCACTATTCTCTTCAATACTGTTAGAGATATGCTCTGGACATGCTTACAACTGAGAGAAAAATAAGAAGGGAAGAAACTAATTTGGGCTACAGTTATGGTTCTTGCACTTTGCCCTCTATTATGTGTGAACTTTTATTTAGTTACCTTTAATACTTCCAGAGATATGCTCCAGACAAGCAAAATACCGAGGAAAATATGAAGGAGACTAACTCTGTAATTACTTGAGGTAGCATTACAGTTCTTGTTCTCTGCATTTCCTCTCATTGCCCTCTTTCAATGTGTAAAATTCATTCGGTTGTTTTAAACATGTACAGAGATATGCTAAACACTGAAAAGTATTAGGAAGGGAGCTAACACAGAAATTAAGGTAGGATTCTTATTCTTGTGCTCTGCACTTTTACTCATTGCCCTCTATCGATCAGTGAAGTTCCATTCAGTTCCCTTTAATACTTCCAAAGTTATGCTCCGGACAAGCACATTTACTGCAAAATTAAGAATGGATGGACAGATAAACAGACAGATGAACAGACACAGGAATTGCCAGTTAGAAAATATCATATACTAATGTGTGGCAGTATATAAAGTGTGGGAGAAGCATTTATTAAAGCAGGGGCATTTATAAGGATTGATACTGAGCATAGGCTAAGGTAATGCAACAGAAATACCTGACATGTCTTGCTGACTCCTTTTTCACATGGAGGACAGAAAGTGTGAAACTTCGCCGGCACAGATAATACCCTGTCCACCGAGTTCTTTTTGGACTTTAAGCAGGGCAGCTTTGGAACATTCTGAAACCTGCAGGGTTCTCTTTAGATCACTCGCTAGGTCAACCAATCGTACGCTGGAGATTTACCATAGCCAGACTCTGTTACTCCTGAAAATTTGATTGTATGAACAAGGTTTAACAATCAGCAAAAACAAAACAAAAACAAAAAATGACCACATGCTTAGATTAACTTTGTAAAGGCTATTTGCTGGCTATAAAACAGGCCATTTGGCCATGTATCTCTAAATTTACAACACATATACGAGGAAGTAAAGTGCATCTTTAATGTCTATATAAAACATAACTAATCTATAATTTTCATGAAAAAATTATTTTGAAACAAAAAAGTTTCTGTCGAGAAATGCCTGTTTTTAGTTACTATTTTGACCGTATTTTACATGGGAGTAAATCTGTCAGTGTAATAGCCTTTAGAATGGTCAACATTTACCTATGTCTATTGTTAGGTAATTTGCATACAAAAAGGCACAGCTGGTACATTCAGTGACACCTGTACAATTGTTAATCTTCCTGATTGTGATGTATAAATGGGCATGAACTGTGGCTGTTTCATTAAATTACTGTACTCCCCTTCACTTAAGCTTTAAACTTTGTATTAGATTCAATAGACAAAAGCAAGAAAATAAAAAGATAAAATTCAGAAAGTTATTTCCTAGTTATGTATTAGTTAGAAAATACCAGTGGAGGAAGAAAATCATTTTTATCCCCAGTAATAAATAAAAAAAAATCTGAAAAATGCCTTGTTTTATAGACAGCAAACGGCCTATAATATGACCATCATGTATGAATTTGCTCATTACTTTTGATTATCAAGGATCACAAAATTGATCTGCTTCAAGACATTGACTGTTACACCTGAAACAAAAGTATAAACATCTAGTATCTTAAACTTTCCCAAACTCATAATACCATGCAAAACATCTATGGCGAACATGCTCAAAACTGTCATTACCATATTTGCCATAAATAGCATACAGGCTCAAATAAGTGCACACAATAATGCAGTCACTAATAAAATAGCTCTATATTGATAGTCATGCAGGAACCAATGAAATAGTTCTGAACTAATCTTGTGTTTCATTTTACACATTCTTGCTAGCTGACTGGCCCAAGTTTAAACCGCTTTAACTTCATTTTTATAATAATGCCGAAACAAGAACATTAAACACGTTTACTTGATACTCTTGTATTTTTGGCTTGCCGTTTCGGCGGCAAGCCAGTATTCAAGTGGTTTAGTGATACCGAGTTATTTTCGGAAGAAACGATACGTCACACTTAGTCGGAAAATACCTGGAGAGTGTGTACCGCAGTGTTTATATATAGCAATAGCGCAAAGCATTAGCTTTTCCAAAAATCATGCAGCGGCGTCGCGAAAAATAGGCCTTAGGGCATCGCATAATCTGACTGGTCAGAGCAGCCGGCACACTGTCCAGCGCCGGTGCCTTCATGGGATCTGATCAGTCTTTTTCGGCATAAATATTCTTCATGATGATCCATGATGAAGACATCTTTCATGCTGAGGATAGACTGATAAGACTGCGCTTATGCCGGAGTGGGCTGATATGTGTATCTGTAAAAACTGAAAGAGCAGAGTTCAAGTTTATTGTTTAGATTTAGAAACAATCGCTTTTGACGATTTTCTTCTCTTATCACATTAACTGAAAAATGTTTTCCATCTATCTAGAGTTTACAGTTTATTAAAGTCTCATTTTGGTGTACAACATCACAGTACATACATGTTTATCAAGAGACATATAAAAATACACCAAACCATTCTGTACAGAATTATAAGAGACTATGTACGTCGTGCATTACACATAGATTTATCTTTTCACCGCGGATAAAGGCGCCACAGAGGTAAAAATAATAATAATAATAATAATAAAAAAATACAGCGAACATTGAATATTTTTTTCAACTTACGTGGCACTGCATCCATGGTGCCAGAGTACAGTCACTTCCTAAAAACTACACACTGGAATCAATGGTTTCCCCACTCCTCAGCGCATGAATTTACCAAAAGCGGCACAGTCAGGTACAGAGAAACATGTGGCGGAAGCCAATGTCCAAACAGCATGCCCCCCCCCCCCCCCTGCACCGACTTTGTGCACCGTAATACATGCTCCGTGAGGATGAAAAGGGGAAACACTTTGGAAAAAAAGTCTACTATGTGGGAAAAAAATCAGAAGGTTAAACGAATAAATATGCTGGAAGTAAACAGAATTTCCGCCGTGTGCATCCAAGATACGCATTACAATAAATGTGTGGCTTAATTGCTTGTATGTAGAAATGACCGTGTTATGTATGTAAAAGTCGGTAATGTCGGTAACTACTTAACGCTTACGCATTGCAACAGGCCTTTCCATGGCGCAAAGCGATATATTATGTACACATTTTTAGCATCTGATAAATTTGTTTTTGGCCACCAACATGTTCATGAATAGCCTGAACAATGATACAGAAAAAGGGGACAATTCAGAGTTGTTAATATTTGAAACTCAGAATTGTTAAAATTTGAAACTGTTAGGGATTCATTGACAGCTTTATGACAACGAAGGGGTTGGTTGGTTGCAGCGATGATGCTGGGTATAACTTCCAGTGCCGGGGCGTCCTATTTATTTGGATTATAGTAGAACAAGGGCCTACTGTGCTTGCGGTAGGTGCGGGTTGGTGTGTGTGGACATTTTTCTTACTTTTATAACACTCTCTAATGTTGCCTTCTTAGTTCAGCTATACAAATGTACAGAGAAATATTTACACATTTCCTTAGATGAACCGATACTGGGCTGACGATGTTCATACATCCACGAACAACACACATTCATGTAATCTTACGCGTAAGCAATGTCACGGATAGTTCAAATAGATGATTGGCCGACGTAACGATTGATATACGTCATGTCATAGTGACGGCTGCTGTACTTCATTACCAACACGTAACTATTATTCGTCCTTTGCTAGGCGTTTAATTAGTCAGAACTTCACGAATGAGTAAACAAAATTGATGTAAAAACATTGCATAAATATAAAAGATAAATTTCATTTGTCGGGAGTTCATAGAAATACGAATGCAATAGGTTCCGTGCTTTGTTGTTCCCAAATGGTGTAAAGCAAGTTATTGTCAAAACAATAACAGCATGCATTTTCTTCTCAGAGCGTCAAAGTTTTGTTCCAGTCACTGCCACTGATGCCACTTAAACCAAAAGTAAACTTCAGTAAATATTAATTTATTTCTTCTTTTGATGCCAAGTTCAGATGTGCCAAGATTCCATAGACATGGGTTTGAAACAATCTTTCCTAAAATTTTGATTCAGACTAAATGTGACTCAACAGCCGTAAAGAAAAGACTTGAAATAGGTCCATATAGTTATTTAACTTGAGGCATGCCTAAAACGGCCGGCCAAAACGTTGGAAAACTGTTTTTGTTGTTGTGTGTGTGTGTGTGTGTGTGTGTGTGTGTGTGTGTGTTTCCTCAATTTGTTTTTCAAATAAATTCTACCCTTGTTTTTACCTTACACCCGTGGACAATGCCACCATTCAAGAAGTTAGAAATTAAATACTTTGCTAAATAAAAGTAAGCAACAGAAAGTGCACTAACAATCGGGTTCACTTCAATAACAACTCATGAAAATTTCACTGTTTTAGCTGTGCAAGCCTTCCTTTTAAAAGGAAATTTTATTTGTTTTTAGATGGCTGAATGGCTGAATTGTTTTTTTTCGTTGCAAATCGCAACTACTGCGAAAGAGAGATAAACATCGAAGAAATAAATTTTTTTGGTCCGTATAAAGCTTTGTTTGCATACCACAGCATACTGTATTAGTTCATCAACTGCCAGTCTATTAGCTTCTAAGTGGTTTTTTTCCTTCTCGGAATCTCTACAAAACTATGGTAAAGGCTGGAAAAGTGAATCACTGTTTGCTGCATCATTAAAGGGTTCCAGTACGTTCGTACGACTTTCCGATATTTATGTTGGTGCTACCTTTATGAATGCGCGACAAATATCATGAGGATGCGCGATTCTTTTCCTATTTATTGTTAATGCACGATTTTTTTTTTATGAATTTCATATAGACAAGCATTGTATTTCGCTTATGATCTGTCAAATGGCTGTAACATCGTTTGGAAGCAATTGAATTGAAGAATAAAATTTTGAATAGCCTTTTCATAGAGCTTTTATTCTATTGCTTTCCATTTTCAGTTTACCTTTATCTAGTGTCCTTTTATTCTCTAGACCTAAATGATTTGACCGAGCGGATGCCCAGGTTAATCTGAGTATTCGCTGGGCACATTTGTCGCCTTGTTGGTTCTGTCGTGTCGCGGTTCGTGATTAAAGATATCCAGCAAAGGCAACACCGACAAATCACAACCCATCGAGGACACCGACAGAAGGGAGAAACACATCCAGTAAAACGGAACAGCATATCTTCGAAATCCATCAAACTCAGTCGAACTATTTGAAAATACAAAAATATCAACAGCCGTATGAAACGTATTTTATCTTCTTTTTTTTTGTTTTAAGCCACAAAAACGCACACGAAGCATACATAAGATCATAACAAACGGGATAGGGAATCTCCAACATAGAAATTTAGCCTTAGCAACACCATAGCAACGACTTAAGTCGTTTTATAAATACGACCCCAGAACCGCTCTACCTCTCCACAGCTGTGCTCCAGAATCTATTGAATAATTTTGTCTTTATTATTATTAACTCCCTCTTAGAAAATATATTTCTCTTACTATGATCTTATTATCTCGTGTGTTTTTGTTGCCTCTTTGCATCACAATATAGTTTGCTCAATTCTGTCTGCCTTTCTTATATCCCATATGTATATATTGTTAGTCATTATTTTCTATATATATGGGTAAAGGTTTATTTGTCAAACTTATCTTTACCCATTAGTTTTATTATATTTTCTCATTGAAAGTTTTCTTTGGATATATCTTTCTTGTTCTTCTAGTTTAAAATTGTCTGTATCCCTTACTGAATATTTAATGTTAAACAGTGTTTTCTGCCGTATATTTGTCAGCTTCATTGGAAAAGATAACCATGTTTTCGTTCTGATTCTGTTGCGTTTACAGTATATGCACAACAGAATCAGAATTACATTGTAATTACTATATATATTTGCATTGTTGAAACGAATATGTTTGGACCAACTTGCGCAGTGAGCTGAAAAAATCTGGCGTCGTAAATTAGGCCGACGATAAGCATTTTCAGATCAAAAGTATGCGGGACCAAACGGAAAATGAATAAAAAATCAAAAACCATATTACAAGACATTACTGTGTTGGACAAAGTAATAGTGCACAATCCAAATCTGAGATCGCCGACCTGATAAGCAAAGAACCTTAAATGATTATTTGTAAGGTGTAATAAGAAGTCAGCGATAGAACACTCACCCAGTATTAAAGCGGCTATCCAATAAGCTATGTAATACTTAAATATAAGCAAAGTTTTGCAATGAGCGTGGAAAAAGGTAAAATCTATACAATACAAACAACAAAATCCACGGTCAGCCTGCGCTTGCACAGGCTGATCAGGGCTTTGGTTGATTGCGTTTAGATTTAAGTACAGTCTGAATACTTCAAGGTAGGAAGACAAGGCTCTTAACGAATGATAAGAATGCGCAGGTAAGTTGGAGGTTTCATTTTTTGTTATGTGAACTTGGGGTTTTCCCAGGTTGTGGTTCAAATTCGATTTTAATGTAGATGTACCCTTGTGTAAATAGAATTTAAATTTTTATGATAAGTAAGTAAAAGTATTTGTATAGATAGCACATATAAGTAAATATTCTTTTATTCATAACAGATTTTAATGGATATCATCAGATTTTGGAATAGTGCAACTCAGGATAGATCGACATGTTAACATGTAGGAGTTATTCAGAGATGCACAGGTAAAGAGCGTTGCACTAATGATAAAAATGCACTACCGTAGTTTGACAAAAATTTGGACTGAATATCGGAAAATATAGGAAAGACCCAGATCAGACTATCGAAGAGTTGACGGATCAGGGTCGACACTAGTTGCCAATATTCTTAATGGGGGAGAAATTCTGTGTATCTGACAGAATGGACTTTTCTACAGTTCGATGCAAGATAACTATACTCGAGGACTTTAAAAACGCCTCACCTGAAATAAATTGAAATGCTGCATTTGTTATTTTATCAGCTAAAATAAAACTAATGATAAATAAAACTGCATGAATAAAGCAAATGCATGAGATAATTGTTAGTACAATCTTAGAATTTAAAAGGTTTAAATACACGCGGCAAAGATAAAAGGGTGTTTTAAAACGTGGGATTTCAGCAAAACGATTATAATGTACCGTCCGAATGCTTATCGGAGCATAGCGAGGTTCCCGTCTCCCGCTATATTTCAACAATTACTGAATTGAAGCGAGGTAAACAAACGCTCGTGGAATGCAATATTGACATTTTAAACATGGCATCAAACTTTGAAACCGTTAACAATAAATTCATTCAAACAGTATTTTACGACCCATGGTGGTCTACTCTAGAACCGCGTGTAGTTAAAATGTGCATTTTAGAGTTCGTTCAGAATGGAATCATTGACGTTGACGTCATTCACTGCGCTGATAAACAGACGTTTGGTTCTGATATCAAAGTATCCGCTGATGTTGACGGATGCTTAGAAAGTAAATCTGTTAGCTGTTTGTATCGGATGCTGTTCATGTGAAGTGTAAAACTTCAAATTACATTATTTTCCAGAAAATCACTTTTCTGAGATTCCAATTTTTGTGTTCCAGTTTTTGATTTAAGCTTTCTGACAGCACATAAAGTCATGTCGACTTTAATTTTGTGTTTTTGCAGTATGATATCTTTCACGGCAAAGCTGGGATCGGCTTTAAGGGCTGTTTCATAAAGAAGTTTAAAATAAAATTCAGGGGAAGTAACGTTGACCTGTGAAGTGCAAAGGTCGTCACGCATGACATAAATTCGTGCAATTTCTTTTATTTGATCAGTTTTACAATTCTAAAAATATCCTAGTCATCTTTAATAGCTTCAAATGTGGAATTACTAAAATACACCACAATTTGAGGTGAGGCGTTTTTAAAGTCCTCGAGTATATTTAACAAAGTCGGTTGAATGTCTGAATACTTATTTACTATGCGTACGGTATCTTAATTAATGTGGATAAAATCTTTGATTTTTTCGAATAAGCTGCATGAAACAATATGGAAATAAATGCGACTTAAGGATGAGTGGCACAGTGCATTTATAAACAAATTTCATTGTTTTCGGAACAAATAAATTGGAGTAATAATCGCCCAATTAATTCTTTTCATTTCTCATCATACATAGTTCATGCATTTTATTCAAAGTTAACGAACCTAGATGTTACCTAACTAAGACAGAAAATAATCATTGATATTTGCATATTTGCAAACTATTGTGTACAAAGTGTGTTACAAAGATAAATTCTGCATGTGTTGGATATAAAGGATAATTATGTATAGGGAATATAAATTACGCTCTACACCCGACGGTAGGGATTGGTCCCCGGGGATACGTCAAACGCCGGAGGGTCACGAAAATTCAAACGGTATCCAGGTAAGCTTTGATTACTCTAAAATCCTGTTTTTTTTTTCAGAATTAAGGCGTATGGGTACATTTTCATGTTTTTGCCATTTGTTGTAAAAGCGAGACAACTTTTGTGACTTCTTTTTTACTTCTGTCGGCGTCGAAACCCTTCCAAAAAGTCAAAAAGGAAACAATTTACCCCCCCCCCCCCCCTCCCAAGACGCAGTTATTGTCCTTCGAGAAGGACAATAACTGCGTCTTGAGGAGCAAATTGTTTCCTTTTTGACTTGATTCCCATTTCAAAAAAGAAGCAAAAATGAAAATGGCAGAATTGCTTACGTCCCCTTATTTGATTATTACTAGTATTATTATCATTATTTTCTTAAAATGGAGTTTACGACCCTATCGAAATATTTCACTTATGTGGAGGCGATCGTTAAGCAGAGGTGGGCGAAAACCGGAAGTTCCAGTGAGAACAATCTGACCTTCCGTAACCTGAATTTGGTTTACTCTCAAGGGCACAACCGATGCTTATTAGGCACCGGTAGAATAAGTAGGTATTTGGAAATTATACTTTCAGATACCATTCGTCTGGTTTCGTCTGTATAGATGTTTATATTATATAATGTTCAGAGATACCACAGTATAAAATAGAAGAGACTTTCCGTTCATGCAGCGGTTGACTTTTAAATTTTAACAGCAAATTGTTACTTTCCTCAGGGATTGTTTTGCAATCAGTTGCCATTCTCTTGTCCCTTTGCATCAATCCTTTTCGATACCGTATTGAAGATCAGGAGTTGTTGACCAGCATTCGTATCTCGTTGTATGATTGTTTTGCAATCAGTTGCCATTCTCTTGTCCCTTTGCATCAATCCTTTTCGATACCGTATTGAAGGTCAGGAGTTGACCAGCATTCGTATCTCGTTGTATAGCGGTTCCTTGCTTTTCGTTCTGTGGACTTGAATTAGACAAAGATATGAATCGCGGGTATTTGTTATATCATTCCTCCCTTTGATGTTGGGGATAGGGTTTGGGATCTGATTCAGTCAGTTCCTGAAGTGTAGTTACTCTTAAAATTTATTTAGAATTTGCTGCTGATCAGGGAGCAAAATGGCATTGTTTGGATACCTCCACTAAAAAGGACTTAGCATAAGGATAAAAGGTAGGACATAATGCACATTATCAGGCGAAAGAAAAATGTCATATCTAAAGAATCGCCGCGGACAATATTTTTAAATGCCTCATTTAAAAGTTATTAAATTTCAAAGTAAGGCTTCTGTGGTACTTGCATTTTGTTTCCCGATTGGTAACAATGTATCTCGAGCGGGCATCAATTAGGCCAACGGCTGATTGCTTCATTAGTACTGCCTGCTTAGGAGCATTGTGTATACTACTTAAGGGGCCATATTCATAAAACGACTTAAGTGGTTGCTATGCTGTTGCTAAGGCTAAATTTCTTTGAAGGAGATTACCTACAACTATGAAATTTGCTCTGGAGGAACAGTCTTACAAAGACTGTTCCTCCAGACAAAATTTCATAGTTGTAGGGAATCTCCTTTATAGATATTTAGCCTTAGCAACCGCATAGCAACGGCATAAGTGGCTTTATGAATATGGCCCCTGGCCTTTGGTGCGTATCATCATACCGAGCTGTCATAGGAGAACAAGCACTATTGAAAAGTACCACCATGACTAATGCATCTTTTTTATAAACACAACACTTGATCTTATAGCTAAAGTTTGTTCCAATATAGTTTAAGATTGTCTATATGCTGGACAAAATAGCCAAGACTTTTCAGTCATACTGTGGTGCAGTTATGATTTTCTGTCAGTCAGATGTTCAGATTATGGTGAGATTTGTTCTTATGTTCTTGAGATAAGCGATCGGAGCACGCTCGGCCAATACTGTGAATCAGATTCACAGAATTGGCCGAGCGGTGTTCTGATTGGAGGAAAAGGTATTCAATGTGAAGGAGACAGGTCTGCCTCATAAAATACATGGTCCCTAACTCAAATCCCAATTTCTTCTGACCCCCTAGGTACTCGCTAATTTGTGACAGAGGTAGTTTGCTTTAGTTTGTAATTGCATAAAGGAAAATTCTTGAAACATTTTACAAATGAGCCGCGACACGACAAAACCAACAATATGGTTGTGCGCCCAGCGCAGACTAAGATCAGCCGGGGCATCCGCCCAGTCTGATCAGAGTCTTCGCTGTCCGCATGAATGTAGCTTAGACCCTTAGCTACACTTTGAGCACTTAACGAAGAGTCTGCTCAAATTTGGCGGATGTCCAGGCTGTTCTGAGTTATCGCTGGGCACACGACCACATTGTTGGTTTTCTCGTGTCGCGGCTCGAATGATTATCATACTGCAAAAATGTATAGGGCACACATTCAGTGTCGTACTCAATACAGCTCTTTAGGGTGTATCGTTTGTTTTAAAAATGATGTTTGAACAGGATGAGTCACAAACCCATCAATTTTGGTTTTATGGTCTTGTCAAGGGTATGCCAATCATATCGAGCCGATGGAAGGGTGATAATGAAAGGCTGTATGTACAATAGAACTCCGTTTAGCGGTTGAAAAGAATTTTGCATCCAACGAGATTTTGAACATAACAGCCAGCTTAGAAGGCCAGGGGTTAAACAACGGAGCCAGTAGGGTGATGATCATCTGCTTATATAATTGAATTAATGGTTGTCATGAATACCTCCATTTAAGCATATTAACTAGATTGTTTCTTCAGAGAAAAAGAGATGTCTTCCCTCCAGCCCATTCCCAACCCCTCTTATCCCTCACCACGCATTTCCACCCACTCTTTTCACTATCCTAAAGCTTTGTCTTGTTATATTAAGCTATTAAGTTTGACCTACAGATGTCTGTCACTGACTCATAACAGTCACATATGTTCCTAGCCCAGATCTCCTGAATACTCTACTACATCCCTATAAAAGCCGCCTTATACCGCACGACATTACACGTACATAATATACCTAACTTTTACCCTGTGACACTCTCCCCCTCCATATTGAATTTATCCCCGAAGTCTAAGGAGAACTAAAATCACTGGCAATGAGAATTAAGGAGTGCTAATATACTGTGGGTTATTTACGTTTGGCGCCATTTGTCACAGGCACATTGAAAATCTTATATGTTCCTAGCCCAGATTTGAACCCGGGTTTCCTGAGTGGAAGACGAACACTCTACCATGTCGCAATAAAAGCCGGCTTGTACCGCATGGCAATACACGTGTATGATACACCTACTCTTTACCCTGTGACATGTCAAAACATTCAAGAGCACTTAAAAGCCTTCTGTGACCTTAAAACGGAGTCTAGCTCACCTACGACAGATATTAGCTAAACGGCATATCAATTAACATTAAAAGATGGTCCTAAAACCTAGATTTGATGGTCGTTGCCTTGTAAAATAAACATGTTGGTAAAACAACATCAGACAACTGGTGTATCTGATCACTTAGAAATTGTTCCATATCATATAAGCTTGATAAGACGGCTACTTTCTTTGAAACAAGATTAACACGTCCAGACATCTCTCATACTGGCCAAATCAATTAGACCGCCGTTGTCTCTGAAAATTACATAATTGATTATAAAAGCCAAGCCAGACTTCCAAAGGGTATGGGTATAAGCATTATATAACAGTTCATAAAAAATACCGTATATGCAGTAATTTTCGCGGGTTCAAAGTTTCGCGGTTAAGGGTAAAAAACATAAACATTAATTTTGGCGATTTTTAATTTTCGCGGTTAGCAACATGCGCGAAAAGCAAAACTATTTCTTTTTCACTTGCGCCAATTCGTTCATTAACCTGCGGCAGGTCCGCCGCAAGTTAATGAAAGAATCGACTCAAGTGAAAAGTACCAGCAATTACCGAAGCAAACAGAAACAAAATATATGAACACTGTGTCTACAGAAGATACTTTGTAAGAAACAGGAAATTATTTCGCGATTTTAATAATCGCGGTTCCTAAGTGACCGCGAAATACCGCGAAAAATGGAACACCGCGAAAATTATCCTATTTACGCTATATATATTGCTAATGAGTCTGAAGATTATATAACTGTTCATCAAGACCGAATCACACATCACACACAAGGACCAATTAGATTTTGATGACATTGACCCCATTTTCAAAGTCAAAGCAGTACCTGATATTCTTCATTAAGAATATATTTCTTGAACCAGTGGGTGGAGTGTGTTGTCTTATTTCGTCCTTACTTTACTTTATAAAATGTTCTTGTTCAGAGATTTCAGTTGACGTATTTTGGCCTATTCTAAACTTTATATATTGTTCAGAAATTTCTTATTTGGCCATTACTAAACTTTATATAATGTTCAGAGATTCCAGTTGTCTTATCTGACCATTACTCAATTTTATATAATGTTCAGAGAGTTCAATTGTCTTATTTCGCCCTTACTAAACTTTATATACTTTCATTAAATGTTCAGAGACTGATTGTCTTATTTTTAACCTTTACTAAATTGTATATAATGTTTAGAGATTCCAGTTGTCTTATCTGGCCTTTACTTAGCTTGATATGATGTTCAGAGATTTGTTTTTTTATAAGCATTTACATTATGTTCAGAAATTCCTGTAGTCTTATTTAAGAAAATTAATATAATGTTCAGACGCTCAGGTTGTCTTTTTAGCCCTTTTGAACATTAATATAATGTTCAGAGATTTCAGTTGTCTAATTTCCCCTTACTTAACTTTTTATAATATTCAGAGATTACAGTTGTCTTATTTGGCCCTTACTAAACTTTATATAATGTTCAGAGAGTTCAGTTGATTTATTTGGCCCTTACCAAACTTTATATAATTTTCAAAGATTTCAATTGCCATTTTTGTTTTTTTATGAGCGTGTACATAATGTTCAGAATTTCCTGTTGTCTTATTTAGCCTTTATGAAAATAAATACAATGTTCAGACATTCAGGTTGTCTTATTTAGCTCTTTTGAACATTTGTATAATGCTCATAATGTCTTATTTGGCCCTTACTAAACTTTATATAATGTTCAGAGAGTTCAGTTGTCTTATTTGGCCCTTACAAAACTTTATATAATGTTTAGAGAGTTCAGTTGTCTCATTTGGCCCTTACAAAACTTTATATAATGTTCAGAGAGTTCATTTGTCTTAGTTGGCCCTTACAAAACTTTTATATTATGTTCAGAGTGTTCAGTTAATTGGCCTTTACAAAAGTTTATATATTGTCTAGCGATTTCAGTTGTTTATTTGGCCTTTACTAAATTTTATGTAATGTTCAGAGATTTCAGTTGTTTTATTTGGCCCATACTAAACTTTATGTAATGTTCAGAGATTTCAATTTTTTTATTTGGCCTTACTAAACTTTATATAATGTTCAGAGATTCCACTTGTCTTCGTTGGCTTATAAAAGCGGGTCTCTAGGATTTTTTATGTAATGTTCAGAGACTACGGCAGTCGAACTGAATGCTTTTAGTATAAAACGTTTTTATAATGCTCTGAAAGACGTATATAATTGGCTTTCGTTAGAAAAGTAAGAAGGAAACTTTTCAGGAATTGACCTAATTCAATTCCAGATCCAACCCGAGACACCATGTGAAAAAGAGACAACACAAAACCAGTCATCACGAAAGACAACACCAGCGGCAGCCATGTTAACAGCCATTTCCCGTGTTGGTGGTCAATGGGCTAAATCAATAACAGACATAGAAATTAACAACACATAAAACAATCAAGAAGAATCAAAACAGAACTGCCAGTAATGAAATTACTGGGGGGTAGAGGGTGTGTGTGGGGGGGAGGGGGGCTTGTCTTATTTGATCCTTACAAAACTTTATATGATGTTCAGAGATTCCAGTTGTGTTGGTTGGCCTTTATGAGCAGGTCCCTAGGATTTTATATTTAATGTTCAGAGACTACGGCAGTCGAACTGAATGCTTTAGCACAAAACGTTTTCATAATGCTCTGAAATACACTTTGGCCCTCGACAGAAGTTTGACATTGCATATCATTAATCATTCTGTTTGTTTGCTTATTTATGACTCTTATCAAAGTTGCGCCACCCAATACTTATAAAGCACTTAATTGTGAAGATAAGTTTTTTTGAATTAATTATGTTGATATACATTTTATTAAACAAACAAAAAGCAATGTGCGTTTTCCACTGATCAAAAACTCTTCTCATATTTCACATTAAAAGCTGTTGAAACCTCTATCGACCTTTTCATTTTTCAATAATGTTCCTCAAATTGACTATCTGTATTTTATTATAATGCCTTACCGCAAGATAAACGTTGTATTAAGATTGAAATCATTCAATTGAAATTATTTCTAAACTGAACAGCTTTCAAATCTTTATCAGCTCTGATCTTTTTCTACGTTTATTGTAGACTTTACTGTATGACCAAGGCCACTTGAAATGTCACAAGTTAAAACAAATCATTATACCCCCATTCCACTGGACGGCGCTTCCACAGCGCTCCGAAAGTTTGGATAAAGCGCCATGAATCGTAGCAGAAGCGGCAGCAGCGCAGGAGAAGCTTCTAGGTCGCAGTGAAAGCGTAGCAGAAGCGGCATAATCGCCAAATCACGGCGCTTGTTTTGACTCTGCTCAAAGTTTACGTAGCGGAAGCGCCGTGGACTCAAAGCGCAACTAAAGCGTAGTAAGAACGTAGCTCGAAATTCATGAACGCAGCACCAGCGGGAGCAACGCAGCACCAGCGCAGCGGGATCGTGCCGACAGCACCGTGAGATTCGTCTGCGACCCAGCTACGCTACTGCTAAGCTCTTTGCGGTCCCGTTGCGCTCTTGCCGCTTCCGCTGCGACTCTATCATTTATGAATAGCGCACCCAAGACGCTTCCGCTGCACTCTTGGCGCTTTATCTGCGTTTCCTCTGATCTTATGGCGATCTGGGCATGAAAACGCCGCGTGTCTACGACGTTTCATAACTCGATTCTCACGTTTCATTCAAGATGCAGGCGGCCCAGAGCAGGAGTTGGAATACCCTCTCCTGCGGTACAGGCTGCGTGAAAATAGTCCCCTGACCAGGCCTGGGTGTTCATTTCGCCTTCTGCTTTTGACAGGGGGGGGGGGGGGGGGGGGGGCAGGCTCTTTCTCTCTAGACTGAGCCAGATAGGCGCCCTTCAGAACGCCGAGCAGAGGCCCCAGTTGGGCCTGAACAGCAAGAACAAGACGAGTTGTTCGAAGTCACTAGTTCATGATTGCCAGCTGAACCATAGCCACTGGAATTGTTATATTATCAATATTGTTTGAAGGCTGGTGGCTAACTTCTGCTGAACCCGATTCTCCGCCGATTTACATATGTAGAAGCGGTTACAAAGCGCAGCATGAGCGCAGCTCCGACACTTAGGTCGTAGCACGATCGCAAATGCATCGTTATAAGCGTAGATCAAACGTAGCTTGAAATCCTTTGCCGTAGTGGCAGCGTATTAGAAGCGCCCTCGAAGTCCGTTAAGCGTGGCAGAAGCGCAGCTAAATCGCGGCAGCATCGTGACTAGCGTGGCGAGATCGTATTAGAAGCGTACTGGCAGCGTACTGGAAGCGCACAAGTTCCAAGTTTTGGCGAATGCCTACGCTTCTGTGGCGATTTTGAAAATTTTGGAGAAGCGCCATGATCGCCAAGTGCGCAGTCAAAGCGTCATCCAGTGGAATGGGGGTATTAACAGCAATAATCACGTCCAGAAAGATGCTTCGTCTAGTCAAATTTACTGCAGCTAAATCGCGGCAGCATCGTGACTAGCGTGGCGAGATCGTATTAGAAGCGTACTGGCAGCGTACTGGAAGCGCACAAGTTCCAAGTTTTGGCAAATGCCTACGCTTCTGTGGCGATTTTGAAAATTTTGAAGAAGCGCCATGATCGCCAAGTGCGCAGTCAAAGCGTCATCCAGTGGAATGGGGGTATTAACAGCAATAATCACGTCCAGAAAGATGCTTCGTCTAGTCAAATTTACTGCAAATGTCTGTCTACGAACTAATACAAAATACTATCCAGTCGGCGAAACTACTTCCAAAAGCATTGCACAGCTTTTATTCAGTGCTAAATCAGTATCCGATATATTTGTTTTTAGGTTAAGAAAATGAAGTTGAACAACGTCGCACATACTAAATCGCACTTGAAGCAATATACACTTGCGTTAAGGGGCCTTTAAACCGTAACAAATTTTCCAGCGATTATGCCGGCGTATGGAGAAATCTTGGCATTCGTTGCCATACGCTGAGGTCTGCAAAGTGTGTTGAATTCGTTTTCATTCGTTGAAATACGTTTGCGTACGTTGTTGTTCACTTCCTATGCCAATGAACAGCCCATACGCAGCGAGACAGTTCGGTAAACGCAATACAAACAGTTTGTCTGTAGTCAGCGGTTAGCCACTTGACCGATCTCATTCGTCCAACCAAAGTGTGGACACTTCTTAACGAACTTCTCAAGTATTAATAACGGATTAGTCAAGAATTAACAACGTTCTTTCAACATTGCGTTCCTTGTACCAATTGATCCCGTGTTCTATCAATGGCGTATTGATTACGATATGTCTAACGATATTTGAGCCGCGACACGAGAAAACCAACAAAGTGGTTGTCCACCCAGTTCAGACTCAGATCAGCCTGGACATCTACCCAGCCTGATCAGACCCTTCGCTAAGCGCTTAAAGGATAGCTATGGGTCTAAGCTACCTCCATGCGGACAGCGAAGACTCTGATCAGACTGGGCGGATGCCCAGGCTGATCTGAGTCTGCGCTGGGCGCACATCCACTTTGTTGGTTTTCTCACGTCGTGGCTCATTTATCATTGCCACTGCGCATCCTAAACAAACGTACATGGACGTAAATAGAACGGCCATCTAAAGTGCGTAACGATTGAGTTCCGTACATGGCTTGCTCTTACCATTTAAGTATAATACCGCTAGCGTTCTTCTGGCGTTTTGCGAAGGCTTGTTGACCTATCAGTTTGGGTATTATAGAATACGATTTGGTACCACTTCGACAGTTCTGGTAAGTAGCACGAAGAGTTCAGATCTATATGGAGTATGCAGAGAGACTACTATGTACAGCACGATTGCATCCAAACTGAAATTGCATTGCATGCCTATATACAATCCAGAAGACGAGGGGGAGGACAACGCAACAGAACGTGTTGGGTCTTAACCTGAGTCTAGAGGCCTCTTTACCTGTGCGTCAAGTGTTTGATTCGAATATGCACACCATGAGCAAAGCGCACGTAAAAAGCACGCCCAGCTCGTCACCCGTGTGTTTAGAGATCATTGATATTCGTTGACATTCGTTTCGCATTCGCTCTGATTCGTTAATATGTAGTTACTAATAGTTTATGAACTGGCGTTTCAAATTCGTTTCATCGTTTTTAGTTTGTTACATTTAGCTCTGTGGAAGACATTCGTCGAATTTTCTGTGCGTATTCGAAATTTGCCAAATTTCTGCAGTTGGTTAACTTTCCCTTCTTCAATTAGTTATAGTGTAAAGGAACCTTAAGCATGAATACTCGTACAGTAGTTTGAGACGTAGTTTGAACTTGTTTGATATGCTCTTTCAATAGGTGCTTTAAATGTGCTTGTAGAGGTCTTTCTTTTTCCTTTATTCTTACTTTTTATCTTCATTACTTTTCATCTCATTGAAAACTGTTACTGCAGAACATATTTTATTATCTCATTATCGCACCTGCGGGTTCTATATCTGAGGCGTTTTATATGCTCCTTCAAATAGACACCACTTTAAAATTTTCAAGATCTTCGAAATCATTTCTTGTTTATTTTGCTTTCGTATATATGGCCTGAGTTCTTTAATTAAATAGATAATCAGAGCTCCAGATAAGAAGGGGTAACAGGGATAATTCAGAGAATTATTTTCTTATTTCTCATCAAAAACATACCTTGTGATCCCTCATTAAAACCGTCTCGACGAGACGGTTCTAATGAGGGATCAAAATGTATGTTTTAATGGGAAAATAAGGAAAATCATCCCTAAATGATCCCTATTACCCCTTCTTATCTGGTGCACTGGATAATTCATTTGTTGAAACGGGTAGATATGCTGTTGGTATGGAAAAATGTATGTAAATATAGACAGAGATGAATATGCAAACAGACGTTTCTGCTTCGTTAACATTAATTATGTCAACCTTATGCTATGTCAAAAACTAATAAAAAGAGACGCACAGCCCAGAATCATATGTCCATAATTATATTATATGCATATAAAATAATTTCATATTTACTTTCATTACGATCTAAACTTTGCACTTTCATATGATTTTCTTTGTCATGCATATATCATAGCTTATCTTTTTATGTTTTATTTAATCTGCTGTCGACAATATTAATATTATTCGTATCTCTTTTTTTAGTCTTCGTGACCCAAGTTTATCCCATTCAATTATTAGCTGAATATTTGCATTTGCTTGGATTCTTTACCTCCCCTACATATAAAAAATAGCTATACAAACGTACTGCCTTTTGAAATTGCTTTAATGCTATACAAACTAAACTATGCATTAAAATTGTACTTACTGCCTAAAAGAATCTAAACGAGTTTGATGCATTCATTCAAACTAGGTCATACGTCATGATGATCTTCATGGTATGTAAATGCTTGTGTGATGTCAGACCAAGGGGGTCATTTCTGTTTGAAAAAACTGGGTCACGCCCTTTGACCAGTTACCAAGCTCAGTGTGCCTCGATACAGCATAGTTACATTGTTTGCTTACTAAGCCAGGCCTTAGCAACCTTATTTGGAAATATATGGGCGGGTGTACGAAGGTTAATCTTAAGGTAAATGGGTACACGACTGTACCAATTCCGTTTTTGTCCCTCTTAAGTGCCCACCAGACGAAGTCTGCGGAAGCCCTATAGTAATCACATTGTCCGTCCGTCTGTCTGTCCGTCCGTCTGTCTGTCCATCATGATTTCGTGCTCGCTCCATTACTCTGAAACCGTTTGAGATATTTTCACAAAACTTGTTTCAAATGTGAAGTATCATCAGATGATGAGCAGAGAACAAGAACTGTAACTCTACCTAGATGTGTTACTGAATTATCCCCTTTGTAATTTTTAGTACGGAAATCGTGTCCGCTCCATACTTCTGAAACCGCTTGAGATATTTTCACGAAATTGGTATATATGTAAAGCATCATCAGACGATGTGCAGAGACTAAGAACCGTAACTCCACTTACATTTTCACTGAATTGTGCCCCTTTGTCGTTTTAGGTATGGAAGTAGTGTCCGCTCCATATCTCTGAAATGGTACACCTGTAAAGCATTATCAGACGATATGCAGAGAACAACAACTATAACCCCACTACACTAAATTATGCCCTTTTGTAATTTTAAGTACTAGTACACAAATCGTGTCCGCTCCATTACTCTGAAACCGTTTGAGGTAATTTCAAGAAACTTGGTACAAATGTAAGACATCATCGGACGATGTACAGAGAACAAGAACCGTAACTTCACCTACATTTTATGAAATTATGCCCCTTAGTCATTTTCAGTATTGAAATCGTGTCCACTCTATACCTTTAAATCTCTCAAAAATATTTGCGTTAAACTTTGCACAAATACTAAACATTGTAAGACGATATGCAGAGAATAAGAACCATTATGCCATTTCCTTTTTTCACTGACTTATGACCCTTAGTAATTTTAAGTAAAGGAATCATGTCTGCTCTATAGTTTTAAACCGTCAGAGATTTTGTACAATTATAAAGCAATTATCAGACGATGTACAGAGATTAAAAACTGTTACTTCATCTAAAGTTTTACAGATTTATGCCCCATTGTATTTTTCAGTACAGAAATAATTCTGCTGTCTTATTTTTAAACTTTTGAAGCTATTTTTGCAAAAGTTGGTACAGATATAAAGCATTATCAAACGACGTGCAGATAAAAAAGAACCATAACTGCACCTTCATTTTTAACAAAATTATATATATCCTTTTATAATTTAAGGTATTGAGACCTCGTCCTGTCTATAAATTTATAGCCTTTGAAGATATTTTCACAAAACTTGGAACAAATATAAAGCACCATCATATGATCTGAAGGTGTGCAGAGCGCAAGAATGGTAACTCAAGTTTCCTGCTTTTTATTTCAGTCAGTCATGATTTTGTTTTTTGTCCATATCTTAAAGACTCTAACAGAGGCTTAATTCCAAATAACATATTAAATTTGAAGGAACAACATGATAATGGGAAGCTGTTATTGTTATTTCTGATTTGGGACATATGAATAAAATGCCATCAACAGTCCCATAATGGCGGTGCCCTATTAGTCACCATGTTTCTAGTCTCATTAGCAGTCAGGTCTTGTGAGCAACCCTTAAAGATGGAACGCATTTTTGGAAGGGCCTATTTGCCCAGGGAAGCAAATAGGAAGTCACAGAAGTTGTCTCCATTTGAAAACCAGGGGACCAATGGCCCTGTAGCTCACCTGACACTTGGTCCTGGTATATATTTTAATGCTTTTATACATGTATATAGCCCGAGGGCAGGGGCAGATACCCCCTGGGGACTAATGTTGAGTCCCAATGTTATATACCAAGCCACAAGGTCACTGGGCCTTTGGTTCTGGACAAAGATTTCCAAAGCGCTTTTATCATATATGGGCGTGGCGGCAACCTTCTTCATGTAACCATGGCCATCTGAACAAACTAGGCCTTTCGGTTCTCGAAAAAAAGACTTTTGAAGAGTTTTTACCGTATATGGACGTGGCGGGGCCCTTGGTCATGTGACCAAGATCATCTGAACAAACTTTGGTTCCTTCAACCCGATGAAGCTCCATATGAAACGTGGCTTCAATCCAAAAATATTGACCGGTGAGAGAATCTCAGCAGCTTTGAACAAAGGTCAAAGAATGACCTTGACCTTTAGCTACACAACATCTTCATCTGGTCATTTAGTTTACCATATATACCAAATATTGTACCTTACACTTAAATAGTTTCTACAAACTCCACTGTTTAAGCATTTTCCCATATAAAAGCCTAACGTACCAAAGTTTACCGTGTCATAAATTAGGTCAAGGTCAATGCACGATCATCATTTGTGTAATTATGATGAGCCCGAGTGCCCGATGCGGATGCTACATACCAAGTTTAAAATTCATAGGCCTTTTGGTTCTGGAGAAGAAGATTTTTGAAGGGTTTTTACCGTATATGGCATGGAGGCCAACTTGGTAATGTGACCAAGACCCCCATCCCACTAAGACTCCATATGAAATTTGGCTTCAAACGGCCCAGTGATTTTAGACGAGAAGCTCTTTATTGACGACGGACGGACAGAATGGCTTTGACCTTTAGCAACATAATATCTTCATCTGTTCATTTAGTTGACCACATATACTTGAAAAGCTACTGAGAAGTCCACTGTTTAAACCTAATGTATCAATGTAGACAGTGTCATAAATTTGGTAAAGGTCAACGCAAGGTCATCATTTGCATAAACTATAATGGGCCTGAGTGCTCAGTGCTATAAACCAATTTTCAAGTTCATAGGCCTTTAGGTTCTGGAGAAGATTTTTGAAGGGGTTTGACCATATATGGGAATGGCAGCCATTTTGGTCATGTGACCCAGACCCCGGGAACAAACTTTCCTTCCACCATCCAACTGAGACTCCATATGAAATTTGGCTTTAATCAACCCAGTGGTTTCAGAGGAGAAGATGTTTGAAAATCTTGACAACGGATGCGTGTACAAATACCTTTAGTGACATATCTTCATCTGTTCATTCAGTTGACCATATGTACCAAATATTGTACCATAAACTTAAATAGTTTCTGTTTAAGCATTTTCCCATATAAAAGCCGAACGAACCAAAGTTGACAGTGTCATTAATTAGGTCAAGGTCAACACACGTTCATCAATTGTACAAACTATAATGGGCCCCGCTGCCTGATGCTACATACCAAATTTCAAGGTCACAGGCCTGTTGGTTCTGGAGGAGAAATGTTTTAAGGTTTTTTACCATATATGGGCATGGCGGCTATCTTAGTCACGTGACCAAGATCCCCGGAACAAACTTTAACTTCCCATCCCATTGAGACTCCATATGAAATTTTGCTTCAATCGGCCCATTGGTTTCAGAGGAGAATCTGTTTTAAAATCTTGATGACGGACGGATGGACAGAATGACCTTGAAATTGAGTGACATAATATCTTCATCTGTTCATTTAGTTGACCATATATATACCAAATAGTGTACCTTAGACTTAAACAGTTTCTTAGAAATTCACTGTTTTAGGATTTTCCCATATTAAAGCTTAAAGGGTTTTAATCATATATGGGCATGGAGGCCAACTTGGTCATGTGACCCAGATCCTGCGAACATTCTTTGGTTTCCCTATCCTACTGAAACTCCATATGAAATTTCACTTCAATCCGCCCAGCGGTTTTGGAGGAGAAGATGTTTAAAAATCTTGACAACGGATGGATGGACAGAATGACCTTGACCTTTAGTGACATAATATCTTCATCTGTTCATTTCGTTGACCATAGATACCAAGTATTATACCTTAGACTTAAATAGTTTCTGAGAAATCCACTGTTTAAGCATTTTCCCTTGTAAACCATGACCAGCAAACATTTACACAATTTGGTCGCGCCCTATCAGACCAGAGTAATATTATGGCCATATTCAAAAACATGACAAGAAATACTTAGACAAAAATTCTTACCTTTGCATTCCTTGAAAACTCGTTCACACACTAAAAGATATACATCACTCAATCTATAGCGTGATTCACGTACATGTACTCTCTTTAATCGACGCGTGTTAAATTCGATGCATCTATGTATATATATATCCACTTGTAAAACGTGCTAAACATTGATACACTAGTTAAATATTGGGGTCGCAGGGCAAAACAACCGTAGATTTATATTAGAGAGTGTAGAGGTTATTAAGTGTGCCAAGACTATTTGTATATTGATCTTTTTTCTCTCCCTCCTGTTTATGTATAAAACTGTACCATGCAAATTTACTGTAGAAAAAACTATCAATTCTGGTTACCTCAAACAATGATATCTCAAAGTACCCTCTAATAACAGGAATGTAGCTCAAACACATTCCCTATTGCTCTTTACATTTCAGACTCTGCTATCAAAAATGCAGGTATCTCAAAGAGACCTTTCTGAGACCAGAAAATTTACTTTGAGTTAACAGGAGTTCATGATGATTTTCGACTTTGAGATATCGGGAGTTGCCTGAAAGCGGCGAAAACGATGAATTAGAAAATTATGAGATGCTTGATCACGATGCTGAATGATACTTATATACACATGCAAATACTTGTCATTTTTAGATGTATTATAATTGTGTATTGAGATGTGACAATGGAAAATAAATTATAAAAAAATCCCATATAAAAGCTTATCGTACCAAAGTTGGCCGTGTCATAAATTAGGTCAAGGTCATCGCAAGGTCATCATTTGTACAAACTATGATGGACCCGACTGCCCAATGTAACATACCAAGTTTCAAGGTCATAGGCCTTTTGGTTCTGGAGAAGAAGATTTATGAAAGGTTTTACCATATATGGGCGTGGCGGCCATCTTGGTCAGTTGACTAAGATTCTGGGAACAACTTTGGTTCCCCCATCCTATTGAAACCCCAGATGAAATTTGGCTTCAATTCGCCGAGCGGTTTTGGAGGAGACGATATTTGAAAATGGTGGACGGATGGACGACGGAGGACGAACTACGGAGGCATTGGTATACTAAAGCTCACCGTTGAGCCTTCGGCTCAGGTGAGCTAAAATGGCTGACAAAAACGAAGGTGTGCCCATTCACCAAAATGCATTAAAGAAGATACAATACTTACTACCTTCCTTTCGAAGCTTTTATGCATGCAAACATGATACATGTATTCTAGCCCATTGCCAAATATATGGAAATATTTTCTTTGGTTCGAGCTTATGTTAACTTTAGATTTTATATTTAATAAAGCAACAATTCAATGTTGCTTTTTATTGCTCCCTCTATCTAAAAAAGGTTCATATCTCCAGGCTCCATAAACAGTTTTACCTTAGTTGAAGAGAATATGCAGGAAAATATACAGGAGGCTGTGATTGTTAATGTGGACCTCCGTGACCTTGTGATTAAGAGCGTTTACTCTTAAACATACATGTAGGTCTTTCACCGCTGCGGGTTCGAGCATAGGCCGGCGCACAAGTGAGCAAGCCAAGTTCTGCTTGCGGAAGATCAGTTGGGTGCTTAACGATCGGCTCTATATAAGTGACATATTCTTTAAAAGGACAGTAAAATACATAAAAGACTATCAAAATTATTAAAGAAAGCAAAATCCATACTAAAAGTTAGGTTCCGCCCTTAATGAGTTGACACCCGTAGTTATATATGACAAGCTCGTCACCTGGACTTTGGAGTGTGGTGTGAGTGGTAAATCATGTTCGCCACCTTTTCCGAAACTGAGTCAAAACACTTCAGATGAAAAAAGTTTATAGGCGAAACTTTTAAATGACTAGGAGAAAACAGTAACTGGTTCAACATAAGTTATCGTGGTTCAACAATCGACATTCTGAGAACTTTATAAAGTTTGTATCAGAAAATGTACGAAACTATATAACTGGATGATGAAAGTTGTAAAAACTGACACAGAAAAATCAAACATTACAACACTTTTATATGAAGACGACAATACTAAAAGTGTACGTTTTTACGGGTGTTTCTTATACATTTCTCTCAAAGAGATCATTTTTGCGTCATATGGTAGTTTCACATGTTTAGCAGTGTCATTGTGTAACATTACTGCCGCCTTCACAACTCCTGAAAAAGTTGGGCGAGGCGAATAGTTTCGAATGTCGGGCAACAAAATGTTTTCATGTAGAAATGGATGGGATTCCATGTGCTACCGTGCATGAATTCCGCATATAGGAGAAACCTGTCAAAAGCCTTCTTTTTTCTCGATCGCTGTATATTTTGCATCTGTCTGCTGATGTGTGAGCGCCATTCATTGGTGAGATTAATCATGGTACCACGACGGCTATCAGATCAAAGTTTTTTTATGTAAATGTCTTACTGAATATCCATTGAACTTAACTTTTCAAAAATATTTATTTTAGAGTTGACCTGCTATATTTTTCGTTATTGTTATCGGGTTTTAAAGTACTATTATGTTATTTTACACTGATAAGCAAGGCCCATTAAATCATATTTTTTTCATGAGCTGAAAGGCATTTAAATTTCTTATCTACAATGATCTATAATGCTAACCTAGTATTATCTAATGTTGGTATTTTTTTTTAAACCGTAAAGTCACTTAAATGGTGTCAGAACGAGCAAGACAAATCTTAAGTTCAAATTTCAGTTCAATCAAAACTTTGAAATTTCTATGTTAGAGAAATGTTCGTACAAAAGACGTAGAAACGTGTTATAATGGTACACTCAGTCTGAGGTTTAAAAGTCTAATAATATAAGGATTAACTATAGTTTTTCGTGCATTAACATTTGCAAAAGCATAATTAATTCTTTTCTAACACTGGTCGCCTATATAGCCAATGGTAAAATCTAGTGATATATTGCGTGACAAATCACTGGGCGGACTAGCGTGACGTTATTTAGCGCCATTCGAACGTCATTTTGATTCGTTTGATGACGTCAATTCTCATTTTCATGAGGATGGACGGTGTAACGTCGTTTTCTCGCATCAAAAACTTAAGAAATACATGTAAACGCCTCCTTTACAGTCAAAGTTGTTGGCGGGAATTCTTCATATAATTATGGCGGAAAACTTGAAAAATCTGAAGGAAACACTTGCGTTTTCGTCCTTTCTTGCGTGTTAGAATCGAAATAAATTCTTGCTTACAAGTGATTTGTTGCCCAATATATCACTGGTTGTCGGTCAGTCGTCAGGAATATAGCACGAATGCTTCGCGCTCGTGATATATCCACTTAACGACTGACCGCCAACCACTGATATATTGTGCAACAAATCACTGTAAGCAAGAATCTATTTCTTCAGTACAAAGATCCAAGGGCGGCAACGTATCTTAATGAGGTACGGTCCGGAATGTGGGGTAAATAAGTAAGCTAAAATGGTGTTCAAACAACACTAGAATGCCATGATTTGAAGATGAATTTTGATGCATTCGAACATATAATAATGTTTTAACCGGTGTTGTATCGTTTGTTCGTTCCCGTAGTGAGGAGCCTCGGTAGCTCAGCAGGTTAAGCGCTGGCCTACTAATCTAGCGGTCTTAAGTTCGAGCCCCGCCTGTTATGTACGGTACTTCAGAGACAACAATAAGAGGCTAGCTGAACAAGGACTACGTTTATTTGCATAAAGCTGACTCTTATATAGCTGCTAAGAATATACACATTAAAGTATGATAAGCCCTAACAATGTATAATTTTCTGTAAGATGGTTAACCTAAACTACATTACACCGCCGAAGGCGGAAATCTTTCCGACCGTAACGGAGTTCCATTGCACACAGCCTTTCATTATCACCTTCCCATCGTCCTGTTATGACTGAAATACTGTTGAAAAGGACGTAATATCGCAAGTCATTCGTATATCTATATCCCATAGTTCAGACATGTCATACTCCACAGTACATTTAAGTAGCTATAGCCGAATGACCAGTGTATTTCATAGGCTGTCAACTCACCCATGAGGTGTTACAGATGCCCTATTACATGCATTTGTCAAAGGTCGACCATGTGGTTTAATAGCTTAGTTGTCTCACGTTTAGCGAGAGGCCCTGTCTCCGAGTCCCGGTCGGCTCACTACGATTCTGTTTCTCCCCTGTGACATTAAACAGTGTTTAACGCCGCAGAGCCATCTTTGAGAGGTTCAGTGAAACACTTGAAAATCTCTATCAACATTAAGCCATACTAAAATAGCCCTGGAGGGGTATTCATGTATCTTAAGGTAAATGTGTATACCTTCAGGGGAAACAACTCTTCTTCTTTCATTTTGCCTCCCTTTTCATCAGGGGTCATCTCTTAAAGAAAAGAATTTGCTCCTCTAGGAGCAAATTCTCTTCTTTCAGAGTTGTCCCCATTTCGAAAGGGCTATGTTATTCAGGGAAGCAAACAGGATGTCACAAAAGTTGCATCCCTCAGTAAAAAAATGCGCCAACATATGGGGATGTATCCATATGCCTTAAATATGGAGAGATTGTCTGGACAATTTCCTAACAGATGACAGCTCGGAAGCTGAAACTTTATGAACAGACAGAAAATGATCATGTGGCAGAACCAATTTAGTAGACTGTCGAATTCTTACACAATTTTTTACATATTTTCAGTAGTGGGTAGTAAGTATCCTAGATG